>OW584239.1:29774079-30281086 GCA_939192795.1 Bombylius discolor
CAAATTAACGTTCTCATACAGGCTACTCTTATCGGCCTACCGTATACAAACATGATGACACCATAATTTCAGTTTTTACTGAAAATTTATTTTTTCTCAAATTAACGTTCTTATACAAGCTACTCTTATCGGCCTACCGTATACAAACATGATGACACCATAATTTCAGTTTCTACTGGAATTTTGTTTTTTTAAAAGTAACGTTGTCATAAAAGCTACACTTATCGGCCTACCGTATACAAACATGATGACACCATAATTTCAGTTTTTACTGAAATTTTTTTTTTTCTCAAATTAACGTTCTCATACAAGCTACTCTTATCGGCCTACCGTATACAAACATGATGACACCATAATTTCAGTTTTTACTGAATATTTTTTTTTCTCAAATTAACGTTCTCATACAGGCTACTCTTATCGGCCTACCGTATACAAACATGATGACACCATAATTTCAGTTTTTACTGAAAATTTTTTTTTTCTCAAATTAACGTTCTCATACAAGCTACTCTTATCGGCCTACCGTATACAAACATGATGACACCATAATTTCAGTTTTTACTGAATATTTTTTTTTCTCAAATTAACGTTCTCATACAGGCTACTCTTATCGGCCTACCGTATACAAACATGATGACACCATAATTTCAGTTTTTACTGAAAATTTATTTTTTCTCAAATTAACGTTCTCATACAGGCTACTCTTATCGGCCTACCGTATACAAACATGATGACACCATAATTTCTGTTGTTACTGAAAGTTTTTTTTTCTCAAATAACGTTCTTATACAAGCTACTCTTATCGGCCTACCGTATACAAACATGATGACACCATAATTTCAGTTTTTACTGAAATATTTTTTTTTTCTCAAATTAACGTTCTTATACAAGCTACTCTTATCGGCCTACCGTATACAAACATGATGACACCATAATTTCTGTTGTTACTGAAAGTTTTTTTTTCTCAAATAACGTTCTTATACAAGCTACTCTTATCGGCCTACCGTATACAAACATGATGACACCATAATTTCAGTTTCTACTGGAATTTTGTTTTTTTAAAAGTAACGTTGTCATACAAGCTACACTTATCGGCCTACCGTATACAAACATGATGACACCATAATTTCAGTTTTTACTGAAATTTTTTTTTTTCTCAAATTAACGTTCTCATACAAGCTACTCTTATCGGCCTACCGTATACAAACATGATGACACCATAATTTCAGTTTTTACTGAATATTTTTTTTTCTCAAATTAACATTCTCATACAGGCTACTCTTATCGGCCTACCGTATACAAACATGATGACACCATAATTTCAGTTTTTACTGAAAATTTTTTTTTTCACAAATTAACGTTCTCATACAAGTTACTCTTATCTGCCTACCGTATACAAACATGATGACACCATAATTTCAGTTTTTACTGAAAAATTTTTTTTCTCAAATTAACGTTCTCATACAGGCTACTCTTATCGGCCTACCGTATACAAACATGATGACACCATAATTTCAGTTTTTACTGAAAATTTATTTTTTCTCAAATTAACGTTCTTATACAAGCTACTCTTATCGGCCTACCGTATACAAACATGATGACACCATAATTTCAGTTTCTACTGGAATTTTGTTTTTTTAAAAGTAACGTTGTCATACAAGCTACACTTATCGGCCTACCGTATACAAACATGATGACACCATAATTTCAGTTTTTACTGAATATTTTTTTTTCTCAAATTAACGTTCTCATACAGGCTACTCTTATCGGCCTACCGTATACAAACATGATGACACCATAATTTCAGTTTTTACTGAAAATTTTTTTTTTCTCAAATTAACGTTCTCATACAAGCTACTCTTATCGGCCTACCGTATACAAACATGATGACACCATAATTTCAGTTTTTACTGAATATTTTTTTTTTCTCAAATTAACGTTCTCATACAGGCTACTCTTATCGGCCTACCGTATACAAACATGATGACACCATAATTTCTGTTGTTACTGAAAGTTTTTTTTTCTCAAATAACGTTCTTATACAAGCTACTCTTATCGGCCTACCGTATACAAACATGATGACACCATAATTTCAGTTTTTACTGAAATATTTTTTTTTTCTCAAATTAACGTTCTTATACAAGCTACTCTTATCGGCCTACCGTATACAAACATGATGACACCATAATTTCTGTTGTTACTGAAAGTTTTTTTTTCTCAAATAACGTTCTTATACAAGCTACTCTTATCGGCCTACCGTATACAAACATGATGACACCATAATTTCAGTTTCTACTGGAATATTGTTTTTTTAAAAGTAACGTTGTCATACAAGCTACACTTATCGGCCTACCGTATACAAACATGATGACACCATAATTTCAGTTTTTACTGAAATTTTTTTTTTTCTCAAATTAACGTTCTCATACAAGCTACTCTTATCGGCCTACCGTATACAAACATGATGACACCATAATTTCAGTTTTTACTGAATATTTTTTTTTCTCAAATTAACGTTCTCATACAGGCTACTCTTATCGGCCTACCGTATACAAACATGATGACACCATAATTTCAGTTTTTACTGAAAATTTTTTTTTTCACAAATTAACGTTCTCATACAAGTTACTCTTATCTGCCTACCGTATACAAACATGATGACACCATAATTTTAGTTTTTACTGAAAAATTTTTTTTCTCAAATTAACGTTCTCATACAGGCTACTCTTATCGGCCTACCGTATACAAACATGATGACACCATAATTTCAGTTTTTACTGAAAATTTTTTTTTCTCAAATTAACGTTCTTATACAAGCTACTCTTATCGGCCTACCGTATACAAACATGATGACACCATAATTTCAGTTTCTACTGGAATTTTGTTTTTTTAAAAGTAACGTTGTCATACAAGCTACACTTATCGGCCTACCGTATACAAACATGATGACACCATAATTTCAGTTTTTACTGAAATTTTTTTTTTCTCAAATTAACGTTCTCATACAAGCTACTCTTATCGGCTTACCGTATACAAACATGATGACACCATAATTTCAGTTTATACTGAATATTTTTTTTTCTCAAATTAACGTTCTCATACAGGCTACTCTTATCGGCCTACCGTATACAAACATGATGACACCATAATTTCAGTTTTTACTGAAAATTTTTTTTTTCTCAAATTAACGTTCTCATACAAGCTACTCTTATCGGCCTACCGTATACAAACATGATGACACCATAATTTCAGTTTTTACTGAATATTTTTTTTTCTCAAATTAACGTTCTCATACAGGCTACTCTTATCGGCCTACCGTATACAAACATGATGACACCATAATTTCAGTTTTTACTGAAAATTTATTTTTTCTCAAATTAACGTTCTCATACAGGCTACTCTTATCGGCCTACCGTATACAAACATGATGACACCATAATTTCTGTTGTTACTGAAAGTTTTTTTTTCTCAAATTAACGTTCTTATACAAGCTACTCTTATCGGCCTACCGTATACAAACATGATGACACCATAATTTCAGTTTTTACTGAAATATTTTTTTTTCTCAAATTAACGTTCTTATACAAGCTACTCTTATCGGCCTACCGTATACAAACATGATGACACCATAATTTCAGTTTCTACTGGAATTTTGTTTTTTTAAAAGTAACGTTGTCATACAAGCTACACTTATCGGCCTACCGTATACAAACATGATGACACCATAATTTCAGTTTTTACTGAAATTTTTTTTTTTCTCAAATTAACGTTCTCATACAAGCCACTCTTATCGGCCTACCGTATACAAACATGATGACACCATAATTTCAGTTTTTACTGAATTTTTTTTTTCTCAAATTAACGTTCTCATACAGGCTACTCTTATCGGCCTACCGTATACAAACATGGTGACACCATAATTTCAGTTTTTACTGAAATTTTTTTTTTTTTTAAAGTAACGTTCTCATACAAGCTACACTTATCGGCCTACCGTATACAAACATGATGACACCATAATTTCAGTTTTTACTGAATATTCTTTTTTCTCAAATTAACGTTCTCATACAGGCTACTCTTATCGGCCTACCGCATACAAACATGATCACACCATAATTTCAGTTTTTACTGAATTTTTTTTTTTTTTTTTTAAAGTAACGTTCTCATACAAGCTACACTTATCGGCCTACTGTATACAAACATGATGACACCATAATTTCAGTTTTTACTAAAAATTTTTTTTTTCTCAAATTAACGTTCTCATACAAGCTACTCTTATCGGCCTACCGTATACAAACATGATAACACCATAATTTCAGATTTCACTGAAAAATTTTTTTTTTAAAGTAACGTTCTCATACAAGCTACTCTTATCGGCCTACCGTATACAAACATGATGACACCATAATTTCAGTTTTTACTGAAAATTTTTTTTCTCAAATTAACGTTCTCATACAAGCTACTCTTATCGGCCTACCGTATACAAACATGATGACACCATAATTTCAGTTTTCACTGAAAATTTTTTTTTTTTTTTAAAAGTAATGTTCTCATACAACCTACTCTTATCGGCCTACCGTATACAAACATGATGACACCATAATTTCAGTTTTCACTGAAAATTTTTATTTTCTCAAATTAACGTTCTCATACAGGCTACTCTTATCGGCCTACCGTATACCAACATGATGACACCATAATTTCTGTTTTTACTGAAAATTTTGTTTTTTGTCAAATTAACGTTCTCATGCAGACTACTCGTATCGGCCTACCGTATACAAACATGATGAAACCATAATTTCAGTTTTCACTGAAAATTTTTATTTTCTCAAATTAACGTTCTTATACAGGCTACTCTTATCGGCCTACCGTATACCAACATGATGACACCATAATTTCTGTTTTTACTGAAAATTTTGTTTTTTCTCAAATTAACGTTCTCATACAGGCTACTCTTATCGGCCTACCGTATACAAACATGATGACACCATAATTTCAGTTTTCACTGAAAAATTTTTTTTTTTTAAAAGTAACGTTCTCATACAAGCTACACTTATCGGCCTACCGTATACAAACATGATGACACCATAATTTCAGTTTTCACTGAAAAATTTTTTTTTTTTAAAAGTAACGTTCTCATACAAGCTACACTTATCGGCCTACCGTATACAAACATGATGACACCATAATTTCAGTTTTTACTGAAAATTTTTTTTTTCTCAAATTAACGTTCTCATACAAGCTACACTTATCGGCCTACCGTATACAAACATGATGACACCATAATTTTAGTTTTTACTGAAAATTTTTTTTTTCTCAAATCCACGTTCTCATACAAGCTACTCTTATCGGCCTACCGTATACAAACATTATGACACCATAATTTCAGTTTTCACTGAAATTTTTTTTTTTCTCAAATTAACGTTCTTATACAGGCTACTCTTATCGGCCTACCGTATACAAACATGATGACACCATAATTTCAGTTTGCACTGAAAAATTTTTTTTTTTTAAAAGTAACGTTCTCATACAAGCTACACTTATCGGCCTACCGTATACAAACATGATGACACCATAATTTCAGTTTTTACTGAAAATTTTTTTTTCTCAAATTAACGATCTCATACAAGCTACTCTTATCGGCCTACCGTATACAAACATGATGACACCAAAATTTCAGTTTTTACTGAAAATTTTTTTTTTTTTAAAAAGTAACGTTCTCATACAAGCTAAACTTATCGGCCTACCGTATACAAACATGATGACACCATAATTTCAGTTTTTACTGAATTTTTTTTTTCTCAAATTAACGTTCTTATACAAGCTACTCTTATCGGCCTACCGTATACAAACATGATGACACCATAATTTCAGTTTTTACTGAAATATTTTTTTTTCTCAAATTAACGTTCTTATACAAGCTACTCTTATCGGCCTACCGTATACAAACATGATGACACCATAATTTCAGTTTTTACTGGAATTTTGTTTTTTTAAAAGTAACGTTCTCATACAAGCTACACTTATCGGCCTACCGTATACAAACATGATGACACCATAATTTCAGTTTTTACTGGAATTTTGTTTTTTTAAAAGTAACGTTCTCATACAAGCTACACTTATCGGCCTACCGTATACAAACATGATGACACCATAATTTCAGTTTTTACTGAAATTTTTTTTTTTCTCAAATCAACGTTCTCATACAAGCTACTCTTATCGGCCTACCGTATACAAACATGATGACACCATAATTTCAGTTTTTACTGAAAATTTTTTTTTTTCTCAAATTAACGTTCTCATACAAGTTACTCTTATCGGCCTACCGTATACAAACATGATGACACCATAATTTCAGTTTTTACTGAATTTTTTTTTCTCAAATTAACGTTCTCATACAGGCTACTCTTATCGGCCTACCGTATACAAACATGATGACACCATAATTTCAGTTTTTACTGAAAATTTTTTTTTTTCTCAAATTAACGTTCTCATACAAGCTACTCTTATCGGCCTACCGTATACAAACATGATGACACCATAATTTCAGTTTTTACTGAAAATTTTTTTTTCTCAAATCAACGTTCTCATACAAGCTACTCTTATCGGCCTACCGTATACAAACATGATGACACCATAATTTCAGTTTTTACTGAATATTTTTTTTTCTCAAATTAACGTTCTCATACAGGCTACTCTTATCGGCCTACCGTATACAAACATGATGACACCATAATTTCAGTTTTTACTGAAAATTTATTTTTTCTCAAATTAACGTTCTCATACAGGCTACTCTTATCGGCCTACCGTATACAAACATGATGACACCATAATTTCTGTTTTTACTGAAAGTTTTTTTTTCTCAAATTAACGTTCTTATACAAGCTACTCTTATCGGCCTACCGTATACAAACATGATGACACCATAATTTCAGTTTTTACTGAATATTTTTTTTTCTCAAATTAACGTTCTCATACAGGCTACTCTTATCGGCCTACCGCATACAAACATGATGACACCATAATTTCAGTTTTTACTAAATTTTTTTTTTTTTTTTTTAAAGTAACGTTCTCATACAAGCTACACTTATCGGCCTACCGTATACAAACATGATGACACCATAATTTCAGTTTTTACTGAAAATTTTTTTTTTCTCAAATTAACGTTCTCATACAAGCTACTCTTATCGGCCTACCGTATACAAACATGATGACACCATAATTTCAGATTTCACTGAAAATTTTTTTTTTTTAAAGTAACGTTCTCATACAAGCTACTCTTATCGGCCTACCGTATACAAACATGATGACACCATAATTTCAGTTTTTACTGAAAATTTTTTTTCTCAAATTAACGTTCTCATACAAGCTACTCTTATCGGCCTACCGTATACAAACATGATGACACCATAATTTCAGTTTTCACTGAAAATTTTTTTTTTTTTTAAAAGTAACGTTCTCATACAACCTACTCTTATCGGCCTACCGTATACAAACATGATGACACCATAATTTCAGTTTTTACTGAAAACTTTTTTTTTTGTCAAATTAACGTTCTCATGCAGACTACTCGTATCGGCCTACCGTATACAAACATGATGAAACCATAATTTTAGTTTTTACTGAAAATTTTTTTTTTCTCAAATTAACGTTCTCATACAAGCTACTCTTATCGGCCTACCGTATACAAACATGATGACACCATAATTTCAGTTTTTACTGAATATTTTTTTTTCTCAAATTAACGTTCTCATACAGGCTACTCTTATCGGCCTACCGTATACAAACATGATGACACCATAATTTCAGTTTTTACTGAAAATTTATTTTTTCTCAAATTAACGTTCTCATACAGGCTACTCTTATCGGCCTACCGTATACAAAAATGATGACACCATAATTTCTGTTTTTACTGAAAGTTTTTTTTTCTCAAATTAACGTTCTTATACAAGCTACTCTTATCGGCCTACCGTATACAAACATGATGACACCATAATTTCAGATTTCACTGAAAATTTTTTTTTTTAAAGTAACGTTCTCATACAAGCTACTCTTATCGGCCTACCGTATACAAACATGATGACACCATAATTTTAGTTTTTACTGAAAATTTTTTTTTTCTCAAATTAACGTTCTCATACAAGCTACTCTTATCGGCCTACCGTATACAAACATGATGACACCATAATTTCAGATTTCACTGAAAATTTTTTTTTTTAAAGTAACGTTCTCATACAAGCTACTCTTATCGGCCTACCGTATACAAACATGATGACACCATAATTTCAGTTTTTACTGAAAATTTTTTTTCTCAAATTAACGTTCTCATACAAGCTACTCTTATCGGCCTACCGTATACAAACATGATGACACCATAATTTCAGTTTTTACTGAAATATTTTTTTTTCTCAAATTAACGTTCTTATACAAGCTACTCTTATCGGCCTACCGTATACAAACATGATGACACCATAATTTCAGTTTTTACTGAAAATTTTTTTTCTCAAATTAACGTTCTCATACAGGCTACTTTTATCGGCCTACCGTATACAAACATGGTGACACCATAATTTCAGTTTTTACTGAAATTTTTTTTTTTTTAAAGTAACGTTCTCATACAAGCTACACTTATCGGCCTACCGTATACAAACATGATGACACCATAATTTCAGTTTTTACTGAATATTTTTTTTTCTCAAATTAACGTTCTCATACAGGCTACTCTTATCGGCCTACCGCATACAAACATGATGACACCATAATTTCAGTTTTTACTAAATTTTTTTTTTTTTTTTTTAAAGTAACGTTCTCATACAAGCTACACTTATCGGCCTACCGTATACAAACATGATGACACCATAATTTCAGTTTTTACTGAAAATTTTTTTTTTCTCAAATTAACGTTCTCATACAAGCTACTCTTATCGGCCTACCGTATACAAACATGATGACACCATAATTTCAGTTTTCACTGAAAATTTTTTTTTTTTTTTAAAAGTAACGTTCTCATACAACCTACTCTTATCGGCCTACCGTATACAAACATGATGACACCATAATTTCAGTTTTTACTGAAAACTTTTTTTTTTGTCAAATTAACGTTCTCATGCAGACTACTCGTATCGGCCTACCGTATACAAACATGATGAAACCATAATTTCAGTTTTCACTGAAAATTTTTATTTTCTCAAATTAACGTTCTCATACAGGCTACTCTTATCGGCCTACTGTATACCAACATGATGACACCATAATTTGTGTTTTTACTGAAAATTTTGTTTTTTCAAATTAACGTTCTCATACAGGCTACTCTTATCGGCCTACCGTATACAAACATGATGACACCATAATTTCAGTTTTTACTGAAAATTTTTTTTTCTCAAATTAACGTTCTCATACAAGCTACTCTTATCGGCCTACCGTATACAAACATGATGACACCATAATTTCAGTTTTTACTGAAATATTTTTTTTTCTCAAATTAACGTTCTTATACAAGCTACTCTTATCGGCCTACCGTATACAAACATGATGACACCATAATTTCAGTTTTTACTGGAATTTTGTTTTTTTAAAAGTAACGTTCTCATACAAGCTACACTTATCGGCCTACCGTATACAAACATGATGACACCATAATTTCAGTTTTTACAGAATATTTTTTTTTCCTCAAATTAACGTTCTCATACAAGCTACTCTTATCGGCCTACCGTATACAAACATGATGACACCATTATTTCAGTTTTTACTGAAAATTTTTTTTTTCTCAAATTAACGTTCTCATACAAGCTACTCTTATCGGCCTACCGTATACAAACATGATGACACCATAATTTCAGTTTTTACTGAATATTTTTTTTTCTCAAATTAACGTTCTCATACAGGCTACACTTATCGGCCTACCGTATACAAACATGATGACACCATAATTTCTGTTTTTACTGAAAATTTTTTTTTTCTCAAATTAACGTTCTCATACAAGTTACTCTTATCGGCCTACCGTATACAAACATGATGACACCATAATTTCAGTTTTTACTGAAAATTTTTTTTTTCTCAAATTAACGTTCTCATACAAGCTACTCTTATCGGCCTACCGTATACAAACATGATGACACCATAATTTCAGTTTTTACTGAAAATTTATTTTTTCTCAAATTAACGTTCTCATACAGGCTACTCTTATCGGCCTACCGTATACAAACATGATGACACCATAATTTCAGTTTTTACTGAAAATTTATTTTTTCTCAAATTAACGTTCTCATACAGGCTACTCTTATCGGCCTACCGTATACAAACATGATGACACCATAATTTCTGTTTTTACTGAAAGTTTTTTTTTCTCAAATTAACGTTCTTATACAAGCTACTCTTATCGGCCTACCGTATACAAACATGATGACACCATAATTTCAGTTTTTACTGAAATATTTTTTTTTCTCAAATTAACGTTCTTATACAAGCTACTCTTATCGGCCTACCGTATACAAACATGATGACACCATAATTTCAGTTTTTACTGGAATTTTGTTTTTTTAAAAGTAACGTTGTCATACAAGCTACTCTTATCGGCCTACCGTATACAAACATGATGACACCATAATTTCAGTTTGCACTGAAAAATTTTTTTTTTTTAAAAGTAACGTTCTCATACAAGCTACACTTATCGGCCTACCGTATACAAACATGATGACACCATAATTTCAGTTTTTACTGAAAATTTTTTTTTTCTCAAATTAACGTTCTCATACAAGCTACTCTTATCGGCCTACCGTATACAAACATGATGACACCAAAATTTCAGTTTTTACTGAAATTTTTTTTTCTCAAATTAACGTTCTCATACAGGCTACTCTTATCGGCCTACCGTATACAAACATGATGACACCATAATTTCAGTTTTTACTGAAAATTTTTTTTTTCTCAAATTAATGTTCTCATACAGGCTACTCTTATCGGCCTACCGTATACAAACATGATGACACCATACTTTCTGTTTTTACTGAAAATTTATTTTTTCTCAAATTAACGTTCTCATACAGGCTACTGTTATCGGCCTACCGTATACAAACATGATGACACCATAATTTCTGTTTTTACTGAAAATTTTTTTTTCTCAAATTAACGTTCTTATACAAGCTACTCTTACCGGCCTACCGTATACAAACATGATGACACCATAATTTCAGTTTTTACTGAAATTTTTTTTTTTCTCAAATTAACGTTCTTATACAAGCTACTCTTATCGGCCTACCGTATACAAACATGATGACACCATAATTTCAGTTTTTACTGGAATTTTTTTTTTTTTAAAAGTAACGTTGTCATACAAGCTACACTTATCGGCCTACCGTATACAAACATGATGACACCATAATTTCAGTTTTCACTGAAAATTTTTTTTTTTTTAAAAAGTAACGTTCTCATACAAGCTACACTTATCGGCCTACCGTATACAAACATGATGACACCATAATTTCAGTTTTTACTGGAATTTGTTTTTTTTAAAAGTAACGTTCTCATACAAGCTACACTTATCGGCCTACCGTATACAAACATGATGACACCATAATTTCAGTTTTCACTAGAATTTTTTTTTTTTTTTTAAAGTAACGTTCTCATACAGACTACTCTTATCGGCCTACCGTATACAAACATGATGACACCATAATTTCAGTTTACACTGAAAATTTTTTTTTCCTCAAATTAACGTTCTCATACAAGCTACACTTATCGGCCTACCGTATACAAACATGATGACACCATAATTTCAGTTTTCACTTAAAAATTTTTTTTTCTCAAATTAACGTTCTTATACAACCTACTCTTATCGGCCTACCGTGTACAAACATGATGACACCATAATTTCAGTTTTTACTGGAATTTTTTTTTTTTTTTAATGTAACGTTCTCATACAAGCTACACTTATCGGCCTACCGTATACAAACATGATGACACCATAATTTCAGTTTTTACTGAATATTTTTTTTTTCTCGAATTAACGTTCTCATACAAGCTACACTTATCGGCCTACCGTATACAAACATGATGACACCATAATTTTAGTTTTTACTGAAAATTTTTTTTTTCTCAAATTAACGTTCTCATACAAGCTACTCTTATCGGCCTACCGTATACAAACATGATGACACCATAATTTCAGTTTTCACTGGAATTTTTTTTGTTTTTAAAAGTAACGTTCTCATACAGACTACTCTTATCGGCCTACCGTATACAAACATGATGACACCATAATTTCAGTTTTCACTGAAAAATTTTTTTTTCCTCAAATTAACGTTCTCATACAAGCTACTCTTATCGGCCTACCGTATACAAACATGATGACACCAAAATTTCAGTGTTCACTGAAAAATTTTTTTTTTTTAAAAGTAACGTTCTCATACAAGCTACACTTATCGGCCTATCGTATACAAACATGATGACACCATAATTTTAGTTTTTACTGAAAATTTTTTTTTTCTCAAACTAACGTTCTCATACAAGCTACTCTTATCGGCCTACCGTATACAAACATGATGACACCAAAATTTCAGTTTTTATTTATTTTTTTTTTTTTTAAAAGTAACGTTCTCATACAAGCTACACTTATCGGCCTACCGTGTACCAACATGATGACACCATAATTTCAGTTTTTACTGGAATTTTTTTTTTTTTTTTAATGTAACGTTCTCATACAAGCTACATTTATCGGCCTACCGTATACAAACATGATGACACCATAATTTCAGTTTTTACTGAATATTTTTTTTTTCTCAAATTAACGTTCTCATACAAGCTACTCTTATCGGCCTACCGTATACAAACATGATGACACCATAATTTCTGTTTTTACTGAAAATTTTTTTTTTCTTAAATTAACGTTCTCATACAAGTTACTCTTATCGGCCTACCGTATACAAACATGATGACACCATAATTTCAGTTTTTACTGAAAATTTTTTTTTTCTCAAATTAACGTTCTCATACAAGCTACTCTTATCGGCCTACCGTATGCAAACATGATGACACCATAATTTCAGTTTACACTGAAAATTTTTTTTTCCTCAAATTAACGTTCTCATACAAGCTACACTTATCGGCCTACCGTATACAAACATGATGACACCATAATTTCAGTTTTCACTTAAAAATTTTTTTTTCTCAAATTAACGTTCTTATACAACCTACTCTTATCGGCCTACCGTGTACAAACATGATGACACCATAATTTCAGTTTTTACTGGAATTTTTTTTTTTTTAAAAGTAACGTTGTCATACAAGCTACACTTATCGGCCTACCGTATACAAACATGATGACACCATAATTTCAGTTTTCACTGAAAATTTTTTTTTTTTTAAAAAGTAACGTTCTCATACAAGCTACACTTATCGGCCTACCGTATACAAACATGATGACACCATAATTTCAGTTTTTACTGGAATTTGTTTTTTTTAAAAGTAACGTTCTCATACAAGCTACACTTATCGGCCTACCGTATACAAACATGATGACACCATAATTTCAGTTTTCACTAGAATTTTTTTTTTTTTTTTAAAGTAACGTTCTCATACAGACTACTCTTATCGGCCTACCGTATACAAACATGATGACACCATAATTTCAGTTTACACTGAAAATTTTTTTTTCCTCAAATTAACGTTCTCATACAAGCTACACTTATCGGCCTACCGTATACAAACATGATGACACCATAATTTCAGTTTTCACTTAAAAATTTTTTTTTCTCAAATTAACGTTCTTATACAACCTACTCTTATCGGCCTACCGTGTACAAACATGATGACACCATAATTTCAGTTTTTACTGGAATTTTTTTTTTTTTTTAATGTAACGTTCTCATACAAGCTACACTTATCGGCCTACCGTATACAAACATGATGACACCATAATTTCAGTTTTTACTGAATATTTTTTTTTTCTCGAATTAACGTTCTCATACAAGCTACACTTATCGGCCTACCGTATACAAACATGATGACACCATAATTTTAGTTTTTACTGAAAATTTTTTTTTTCTCAAATTAACGTTCTCATACAAGCTACTCTTATCGGCCTACCGTATACAAACATGATGACACCATAATTTCAGTTTTCACTGGAATTTTTTTTGTTTTTAAAAGTAACGTTCTCATACAGACTACTCTTATCGGCCTACCGTATACAAACATGATGACACCATAATTTCAGTTTTCACTGAAAAATTTTTTTTTCCTCAAATTAACGTTCTCATACAAGCTACTCTTATCGGCCTACCGTATACAAACATGATGACACCAAAATTTCAGTGTTCACTGAAAAATTTTTTTTTTTTAAAAGTAACGTTCTCATACAAGCTACACTTATCGGCCTATCGTATACAAACATGATGACACCATAATTTTAGTTTTTACTGAAAATTTTTTTTTTCTCAAACTAACGTTCTCATACAAGCTACTCTTATCGGCCTACCGTATACAAACATGATGACACCAAAATTTCAGTTTTTATTTATTTATTTTTTTTTTAAAAGTAACGTTCTCATACAAGCTACACTTATCGGCCTACCGTGTACCAACATGATGACACCATAATTTCAGTTTTTACTGGAATTTTTTTTTTTTTTTTAATGTAACGTTCTCATACAAGCTACATTTATCGGCCTACCGTATACAAACATGATGACACCATAATTTCAGTTTTTACTGAATATTTTTTTTTTCTCAAATTAACGTTCTCATACAAGCTACTCTTATCGGCCTACCGTATACAAACATGATGACACCATAATTTCTGTTTTTACTGAAAATTTTTTTTTTCTTAAATTAACGTTCTCATACAAGTTACTCTTATCGGCCTACCGTATACAAACATGATGACACCATAATTTCAGTTTTTACTGAAAATTTTTTTTTTCTCAAATTAACGTTCTCATACAAGCTACTCTTATCGGCCTACCGTATGCAAACATGATGACACCATAATTTCAGTTTTTATTGAAATTTTTTTTTTTCTCAAATTAACGTTCTTATACAAGCTACTCTTATCGGCCTACCGTATACAAACATGATGACACCAAAATTTCAGTTTTTACTGAAATTTTTTTTTTTTAAAAGTAACGTTCTCATACAAGCTACACTTATCGGTCTACCGTATACAAACATGATGACACCATAATTTCAGTTTTTACTGAATATTTTTTTCTTCTCAAATTAACGTTCTCATACAGGCTACTCTTATCGGCCTACCGTATACAAACATGATGACACCATACTTTCTGTTTTTACTGAAAATTTATTTTTTCTCAAATTAACGTTCTCATACAGGCTACTGTTATCGGCCTACCGTATACAAACATGATGACACCATAATTTCTGTTTTTACTGAAAATTTTTTTTTCTCAAATTAACGTTCTTATACAAGCTACTCTTACCGGCCTACCGTATACAAACATGATGACACCATAATTTCAGTTTTTACTGAAATTTTTTTTTTTCTCAAATTAACGTTCTTATACAAGCTACTCTTATCGGCCTACCGTATACAAACATGATGACACCATAATTTCAGTTTTTACTGGAATTTTTTTTTTTTTAAAAGTAACGTTGTCATACAAGCTACACTTATCGGCCTACCGTATACAAACATGATGACACCATAATTTCAGTTTTCACTAGAATTTGTTTTTTTCAAAGTAACGTTCTCATACAGACTACTCTTATCGGCCTACCGTATACAAACATGATGACACCATAATTTCAGTTTTCACTAAAAAAATTTTTTTTTTTAAAAAGTAACGTTCTCATACAAGCTACACTTATCGGCCTACCGTATACAAACATGATGACACCATAATTTCAGTTTTTACTGGAATTTGTTTTTTTTAAAAGTAACGTTCTCATACAAGCTACACTTATCGGCCTACCGTATACAAACATGATGACACCATAATTTCAGTTTTCACTAGAATTTTTTTTTTTCAAAGTAACGTTCTCATACAGACTACTCTTATCGGCCTACCGTATACAAACATGATGACACCATAATTTCAGTTTTCACTGAAAAATTTTTTTTTTTTAAAAGTAACGTTCTCATACAAGATACACTTATCGGCCTACCGTATACAAACATGATGACACCATAATTTCAGTTTTTACTGAAAATTTTTTTTTCCTCAAATTAACGTTCTCATACAAGCTACACTTATCGGCCTACCGTATACAAACATGATGACACCATAATTTCAGTTTTCACTAAAAATTTTTTTTTTCTCAAATTAACGTTCTTATACAACCTACTCTTATCGGCCTACCGTGTACAAACATGATGACACCATAATTTCAGTTTTTACTGGAATTTTTTTTTTTTTTTTAATGTAACGTTCTCATACAAGCTACACTTATCGGCCTACCGTATACAAACATGATGACATCATAATTTCAGTTTTTACTGAATAATTTTTTTTTCTCAAATTAACGTTCTCATACAAGCTACACTTATCGGCCTACCGTATACAAACATGATGACACCATAATTTTAGTTTTTACTGAAAATTTTTTTTTTCTCAAATTAACGTTCTCATACAAGCTACGCTTATCGGCCTACCGTATACAAACATGATGACACCATAATTTCAGTTTTTACTGAAAATTTTTTTTTTCTCAAATTAACGTTCTCATACAAGCTACTCTTATCGGCCTACCGTATACAAACATGATGACACCATAATTTCAGTTTTTACTGAATATTTTTTTTTCTCAAATTAACGTTCTCATACAGGCTACACTTATCGGCCTACCGTATACAAACATGATGACACCATAATTTCAGTTTTCACTGAAAAATTTTTTTTTTCTCAAATTAACGTTCTCATACAAGCTACTCTTATCGGCCTACCGTATACAAACATGATGACACCAAAATTTCAGTGTTCACTGAAAAATTTTTTTTTTTTAAAAGTAACGTTCTCATACAAGCTACACTTATCGGCCTATCGTATACAAACATAATGACACTATAATTTTAGTTTTTACTGAAAATTTTTTTTTTCTCATATTAACGTTCTCATACAAGCTACTCTTATCGGCCTACCGTACACAAACATGATGACACCAAAATTTCAGTTTTTATTTTTTTTTTTTTTTTTAAAAGTAACGTTCTCATACAAGCTACACTTATCGGCCTACCGTGTACCAACATGATGACACCATAATTTCAGTTTTCACTAAAAATTTTTTTTTTTTTAAATAGTAACGTTCTCATACAAGCTACACTTATCGGCCTACCGTATACAAACATGATGACACCATAATTTCAGTTTTTACTGGAATTTGTTTTTTTTAAAAGTAACGTTCTCATACAAGCTACACTTATCGGCCTACCGTATACAAACATGATGACACCATAATTTCAGTTTTCACTAGAATTTTTTTTTTTTTTTTAAAGTAACGTTCTCATACAGACTACTCTTAGCGGCCTACCGTATACAAACATGATGACACCATAATTTCTGTTTTTACTGAAAATTTTGTTTTTTCTCAAATTAACGTTCTCATACAGGCTACTCTTATCGGCCTACCGTATACAAACATGATGACACCATAATTTCAGTTTTTACTGAATTTTTTTTTTTTTTTTTAAAGTAACGTTCTCATACAAGCTACACTTATCGGCCTACCGTATACAAACATGATGACACCATAATTTCAGTTTTTACTGAATATTTTTTTTTCTCAAATTAACGTTCTCATACAGGCTACTCTTATCGGCCTACCGCATACAAACATGATGACACCATAATTTCAGTTTTTACTAAATTTTTTTTTTTTTTTTTTAAAGTAACGTTCTCATACAAGCTACACTTATCGGCCTACCGTATACAAACATGATGACACCATAATTTCAGTTTTTACTGAAAATTTTTTTTCTCAAATTAACGTTCTCATACAAGCTACTCTTATCGACCTACCGTATACAAACATGATGACACCATAATTTCAGTTTTTACTGAAAATTTTTTTTCTCAAATTAACGTTCTCATACAAGCTACTCTTATCGGCCTACCGTATACAAACATGATGACACCATAATTTCAGTTTTCACTGAAAATTTTTTTTTTTTTTTAAAAGTAACGTTCTCATACAACCTACTCTTATCGGCCTACCGTATACAAACATGATGACACCATAATTTCAGTTTTTACTGAAAACTTTTTTTTTTGTCAAATTAACGTTCTCATGCAGACTACTCGTATCGGCCTACCGTATACAAACATGATGACACCATAATTTCTGTTTTTACTGAAAATTTTGTTTTTTCTCAAATTAACGTTCTCATACAGGCTACTCTTATCGGCCTACCGTATACAAACATGATGACACCATAATTTCAGTTTTTACTGAATTTTTTTTTTTTTTTTTTAAAGTAACGTTCTCATACAAGCTACACTTATCGGCCTACCGTATACAAACATGATGACACCATAATTTCAGTTTTTACTGAATATTTTTTTTTCTCAAATTAACGTTCTCATACAGGCTACTCTTATCGGCCTACCGCATACAAACATGATGACACCATAATTTCAGTTTTTACTGAAAATTTTTTTTTTCTCAAATTAACGTTCTCATACAAGCTACTCTTATCAGCCTACTGTATACAAACATGATGACACCATAATTTCAGATTTCACTGAAAATTTTTTTTTTTAAAGTAACGTTCTCATACAAGCTACTCTTATCGGCCTACCGTATACAAACATGATGACACCATAATTTCAGTTTTTACTGAAAATTTTTTTTCTCAAATTAACGTTCTCATACAAGCTACTCTTATCGGCCTACCGTATACAAACATGATGACACCATAATTTCAGTTTTCACTGAAAATTTTTTTTTTTTTTAAAAGTAACGTTCTCATACAACCTACTCTTATCGGCCTACCGTATACAAACATGATGACACCATAATTTCAGTTTTTACTGAAAACTTTTTTTTTTGTCAAATTAACGTTCTCATGCAGACTACTCGTATCGGCCTACCGTATACAAACATGATGAAACCATAATTTCAGTTTTCACTGATAATTTTTATTTTCTCAAATTAACGTTCTCATACAGGCTACTCTTATCGGCCTACTGTATACCAACATGATGACACCATAATTTGTGTTTTTACTGAAAATTTTGTTTTTTCTCAAATTAACGTTCTCATACAGGCTACTCTTATCGGCCTACCGTATACAAACATGATGACACCATAATTTCAGTTTTTACTGAAAATTTTTTTTTCTCAAATTAACGTTCTCATAGAAGCTACTCTTATCGGCCTACCGTATACAAACATGATGACACCATAATTTCAGTTTTTACTGAAATTTTTTTTTTTCTCAAATTAACGTTCTTATACAAGCTACTCTTATCGGCCTACCGTATACAAACATGATGACACCATAATTTCAGTTTTTACTGGAATTTTGTTTTTTTAAAAGTAACGTTCTCATACAAGCTACACTTATCGGCCTACCGTATACAAACATGATGACACCATAATTTCAGCTTTTACTGAAAATTTTTTTTTTCTCAAATTAACGTTCTCATACAGGCTACTCTTATCGGCCTACCGTATAGAAACATGATGACACCATAATTTCAGTTTTTACTGAAAATTTTTTTTTTCTCAAATTAACGTTCTCATACAAGCTACTCTTATCGGCCTACCGTATACAAACATGATGACACCATAATTTCAGTTTTTACTGAATTTTTTTTTTTCTCAAATTAACGTTCTCATACAGGCTACACTTATCGTCCTACCGTATACAAACATGATGACACCATAATTTCTGTTTTTACTGAAAATTTTTTTTTTCTCAAATTAACGTTCTCATACAAGTTACTCTTATCGGCCTACCGTATACAATCATGATGACACCATAATTTCAGTTTTTACTGAAAATTTATTTTTTCTCAAATTAACGTTCTCATACAGCCTACTCTTATCGGCCTACCGTATACAAACATGATGACACCATAATTTCTGTTTTTACTGAAAGTTTTTTTTTCTCAAATTAACGTTCTTATACAAGCTACTCTTATCGGCCTACCGTATACAAACATGATGACACCATAATTTCAGTTTTTACTGAAATATTTTTTTTTCTCAAATTAACGTTCTTATACAAGCTACTCCTATCGGCCTACCGTATACAAACATGATGACACCATAATTTCAGTTTTTACTGGAATTTTTTTTTTTTTAAAGTAACGTTGTCATACAAGCTACACTTATCGGCCTACCGTATACAAACATGATGACACCATAATTTCAGTTTTTACTGAAATTTTTTTTCTTCTCAAATTAACGTTCTTATACAAGCTACTCTTATCGGCCTACCGTATACAAACATGATGACACCATAATTTCAGTTTGCACTGAAAAATTTTTTTTTTTTAAAAGTAACGTTCTCATACAAGCTACACTTATCGGCCTACCGTATACAAACATGATGACACCATAATTTCAGTTTTTACTGAAAATTTTTTTTTTCTCAAATTAACGTTCTCATACAGGCTACTCTTATCGGCCTACCGTATACAAACATGATGACACCAAAATTTCAGTTTTTACTGAAATTTTTTTTTCTCAAATTAACGTTCTCATACAGGCTACACTTATCGGCCTACCGTATACAAACATGATGACACCATAATTTCAGTTTTTACTGAAAATTTTTTTTTTCTCAAATTAATGTTCTCATACAGGCTACTCTTATCGGCCTACCGTATACAAACATGATGACACCATACTTTCTGTTTTTACTGAAAATTTATTTTTTCTCAAATTAACGTTCTCATACAGGCTACTGTTATCGGCCTACCGTATACAAACATGATGACACCATAATTTCTGTTTTTACTGAAAATTTTTTTTTCTCAAATTAACGTTCTTATACAAGCTACACTTATCGGCCTACCGTATACAAACATGATGACACCATAATTTCAGTTTTTACTGAAAATTTTTTTTTTCTCAAATTAACGTTCTCATACAGGCTACTCTTATCGGCCTACCGTATACAAACATGATGACACCAAAATTTCAGTTTTTACTGAAATTTTTTTTTCTCAAATTAACGTTCTCATACAGGCTACACTTATCGGCCTACCGTATACAAACATGATGACACCATAATTTCAGTTTTTACTGAAAATTTTTTTTTTCTCAAATTAATGTTCTCATACAGGCTACTCTTATCGGCCTACCGTATACAAACATGATGACACCATACTTTCTGTTTTTACTGAAAATTTATTTTTTCTCAAATTAACGTTCTCATACAGGCTACTGTTATCGGCCTACCGTATACAAACATGATGACACCATAATTTCTGTTTTTACTGAAAATTTTTTTTTCTCAAATTAACGTTCTTATACAAGCTACTCTTACCGGCCTACCGTATACAAACATGATGACACCATAATTTCAGTTTTTACTGAAATTTTTTTTTTTCTCAAATTAACGTTCTTATACAAGCTACTCTTATCGGCCTACCGTATACAAACATGATGACACCATAATTTCAGTTTTTACTGGAATTTTTTTTTTTTTAAAAGTAACGTTGTCATACAAGCTACACTTATCGGCCTACCGTATACAAACATGATGACACCATAATTTCAGTTTTCACTGAAAATTTTTTTTTTTTTAAAAAGTAACGTTCTCATACAAGCTACACTTATCGGCCTACCGTATACAAACATGATGACACCATAATTTCAGTTTTTACTGAAAATTTTTTTTTTCTCAAATTAACGTTCTCATACAAGCTACTCTTATCGGCCTACCGTATACAAACATGATGACACCAAAATTTCAGTTTTTACTGAAATTTTTTTTTCTCAAATTAACGTTCTCATACAGGCTACTCTTATCGGCCTACCGTATACAAACATGATGACACCATAATTTCAGTTTTTACTGGAATTTTTTTTTTTTTAAAAGTAACGTTGTCATACAAGCTACACTTATCGGCCTACCGTATACAAACATGATGACACCATAAATTCAGTTTTCACTAGAAGTTTTTTTTTTTTTTTAAAGTAACGTTCTCATACAGACTACTCTTATCGGCCTACCGTATACAAACATGATGACACCATAATTTCAGTTTACACTGAAAAATTTTTTTTTTTTAAAAGTAACGTTCTCATACAAGATACACTTATCGGCCTACCGTATACAAACATGATGACACCATAATTTCAGTTTTCACTGAAAATTTTTTTTTCCTCAAATTAACGTTCTCATACAAGCTACACTTATCGGCCTACCGTATACAAACATGATGACACCATAATTTCAGTTTTCACTAAAAAATTTTTTTTTCTCAAATTAACGTTCTCATACAAGCTACTCTTATCGGCCTACCGTATACAAACATGATGACACCATAATTTCAGTTTTCACTGGAATTTTTTTTTCCTCAAATTAACGTTCTCATACAAGCTACTCTTATCGGCCTACCGTATACAAACATGATGACACCAAAATTTCAGTTTTCACTGAATATTTTATTTTTCTCAAATCACCGTTCTCATACAGGCTACTCTTATCGGCCTACCGTATACAAACATGATGACACCATAATTTCAGTTTTTACTGAATATTTTTTTTTTCGCAAACTAACGTTCTCATACAGGCTACTCTTATCGGCCTACCGTATACAAACATGATGACACCATAATTTCAGTTTTTACTGAAAATTTATTTTTTCTCAAATTAACGTTCTCATACAGGCTACTCTTATCGGCCTACCGTATACAAACATGATGACACCATAGTTTCAGTTTTTACTGAAAATTTTTTTTTTTTAATAGTAACGTTCTCATACAAGCTACACTTATCGGCCTACAGTATATATGATGACACCATAATTTCAGTTTTTACTGAATATTTTTTTTTCTCAAATTAACGTTCTCATACAAGCTAGTCTTATCGGCCTAGCGTATACAAACACGATGACACCATAACTTCAGTTTTTACTGAAAATTTTTTTTTTCTCAAATTAACGTTCTCATACAAGCTACTCTTATCGGCCTACCGTATACAAACATGATGACACCATAATTTCAGTTTTCACTGGAATTTTTTTTTTTTTTAAAGTAACGTTCTCATACAGACTACTCTTATCGGCCTACCGTATACAAACATGATGACACCATAATTTCAGTTTTCACTGAAAATTTTTTTTTTTTTAAAAGTAACGTTCTCATACAAGATACACTTATCGGCCTACCGTATACAAACATGATGACACCATAATTTCAGTTTTTACTGAAAATTTTTTTTTCCTCAAATTAACGTTCTCATACAAGCTACACTTATCGGCCTACCGTATACAAACATGATGACACCATAATTTCAGTTTTCACTAAAAATTTTTTTTTTCTCAAATTAACGTTCTTATACAACCTACTCTTATCGGCCTACCGTGTACAAACATGATGACACCATAATTTCAGTTTTTACTGGAATTTTTTTTTTTTTTTTAATGTAACGTTCTCATACAAGCTACACTTATCGGCCTACCGTATACAAACATGATGACACCATAATTTCAGTTTTTACTGAATATTTTTTTTTTCTCAAATTAACGTTCTCATACAAGCTACACTTATCGGCCTACCGTATACAAACATGATGACACCATAATTTTAGTTTTTACTGAAAATTTTTTTTTCTCAAATTAACGTTCTCATACAAGCTACTCTTATCGGCCTACCGTTTACAAACATGATGACACCATAATTTCAGTTTTTATTGAAAATTTTATTTTTCTCAAATTACCGTTCTCATACAGGCTACACTTATCGGCCTATCGTATACAAACATGATGACACCATAATTTTAGTTTTTACTGAAAATTTTTTTTTTCTCAAATTAACGTTCTCATACAAGCTACTCTTATCGGCCTACCGTATACAAACATGATGACACCAAAATTTCAGTTTTTATTTTTTTTTTTTTTTGTTAAAAGTAACGTTCTCATACAAGCTACACTTATCGGCCTACCGTGTACCAACATGATGACACCATAATTTCAGTTTTTACTGGAATTCTTTTTTTTTTTTTAATGTAACGTTCTCATACAAGCTACACTTATCGGCCTACCGTATACAAACATGATGACACCATAATTTCAGTTTTTACTGAATATTTTTTTTTTCTCAAATTAACGTTCTCATACAAGCTACACTTATCGGCCTACCGTATACAAACATGATGACACCATAATTTCAGTTTTTACTAAAAATTATTTTTTTTCTAAAATTAACGTTCTTATACAGGCTACTCTAATCGGCCTACCGTGTACAAACATGATGACACCATACTTTCTGTTTTTACTGAAAATTTATTTTTTCTCAAATTAACGTTCTCATACAGGCTACTCTTATCGGCCTACCGTATACAAACATGATGACACCATAATTTCTGTTTTTACTGAAAATTTTTTTTTCTCAAATTAACGTTCTTATACAAGTTACTCTTATCGGCCTACCGTATACAAACATGATGACACCATAATTTCAGTTTTTACTGAAATTTTTTTTTTTTTTTTAAAGTAACGTTCTCATACAACCTACACTTATCGGCCTACCCTATAAAAACATGATGACACCATAATTTCAGTTTTTATTGAAAATTTTATTTTTCTCAAATTACCGTTCTCATACAGGCTACTCTTATCGGCCTACCGTATACAAACATGATGACACCATAATTTCCGTTTTTACTGAATATTTTTTTTTTCTCAAATTAACGTTCTCATACAGGCTACTCTCATCGGCCTACCGTATACAAACATGATGACACCATAATTTTTGTTTTTACTGAAAATTTTTTTTTTCTCAAATTAACGTTCTCATACAAGCTACTCTTATCGGCCTACCGTATACAAACATGATGACACCATAATTTCCGTTTTTACCGAATATTTTTTTTTTCTCAAATTAACGTTCTCATACTGACTACTCTTATCGGCCTACCGTATACAAACATGATGACACCATAATTTCAGTTTTTACTGGAAATTTTTTTTTTTTTTTTAATGTAACGTTCTCATACAAGCTACACTTATCGGCCTACCGTATACAAACATGATGACACCATAATTTCAGTTTTTACTGGAAATTTTTTTTTTTTTTTTAATGTAACGTTCTCATACAAGCTACACTTATCGGCCTACCGTATACAAACATGATGACACCATAATTTCAGTTTTCACTAAAAAATTTTTTTTTCTCAAATTAACGTTCTCATACACTCTTATCGACCTACCGCATACAAACATGATGACACCATAATTTCTGTTTTTACTGAAAATTTTTTTTTCTCAAATTAACGTTCTTATACAAGCTACTCTTATCGGTCTACCGTATACAAACATGATGACACCATAATTTCAGTGTTTACTGAAATTTTTTTTTTTCTCAAATTAACGTTCTTATACAAGCTACTCTTATCGGCCTACCGTATACAAAAATGATGACACCATAATTTCAGTTTTTACTAGAATTTTTTTTTTTTAAAAGTAACGTTCTCATACAAGCTACTCTTATCGGCCTACCGTATACAAACATGATGACACCATAATTTCAGTTTTCACTGAAAATTTTTTTTTTTTTAGAAGTAACGTTCTCATACAAGCTACACTTATCGGCCTACCGTATACAAACATGATGACACCATAATTTTAGTTTTTACTGAAAATTTTTTTTTTCTCAAATTAACGTTCTCATACAAGCTACTCTTATCGGCCTACCGTATACAAACATGATGACACCATAATTTCAGTTTTCACTGGAATTTTTTTTTTTTTAAAGTAACGTTCTCATACAGACTACTCTTATCGGCCTACCGTATACAAACATGATGACACCATAATTTCAGTTTTCACTGAAAAATTTTTTTTTCCTCAAATTAACGTTCTCATACAAGCTACTCTTATCGGCCTACCGTATACAAACATGATGACACCAAAATTTCAGTTTTCACTGAAAAATTTTTTTTTTTTAAAAGTAACGTTCTCCTACAAGCTACACTTATCGGCCTATCGTATACAAACATGATGACACCATAATTTTAGTTTTTACTGAAAATTTTTTTTTTTCTCAAATTAACGTTCTCATACAAGCTACTCTTATCGGCCTACCGTATACTAACATGATGACACCAAAATTTCAGTTTCTACTTTTTTTTTTTTTTTTTTAAAAGTAACGTTCTCATACAAGCTACACTTATCGGCCTACCCTATAAAAACATGATGACACCATAATTTCAGTTTTTATTGAAAATTTATTTTTTCTCAAATTAACGTTCTCATACAGGCTACTCTTATCGGCCTACCGTATACAAACATGATGACACCATAGTTTCAGTTTTTACTGAAAATTTTTTTTTTTTAATAGTAACGTTCTCATACAAGCTACACTTATCGGCCTACAGTATATATGATGACACCATAATTTCAGTTTTTTCTGAATATTTTTTTTTCTCAAATTAACGTTCTCATACAAGCTACTCTTATCGGCCTAGCGTATACAAACACGATGACACCATAACTTCAGTTTTTACTGAAAATTTTTTTTTCTCAAATTAACGTTCTCATACAAGCTACTCTTATCGGCCTACCGTATACAAACATGATGACACCATAATTTCAGTTTTCACTGGAATTTTTTTTTTTTTTAAAGTAACGTTCTCATACAGACTACTCTTATCGGCCTACCGTATACAAACATGATGACACCATTATTTCAGTTTTCACTGAAAAATTTTTTTTTCCTCAAATTAACGTTCTCATACAAGCTACTCTTATCGGCCTACCGTATACAAACATGATGACACCAAAATTTCAGTTTTCACTGAAAAATTTTTTTTTTTTAAAAGTAACGTTCTCCTACAAGCTACACTTATCGGCCTATCGTATACAAACATGATGACACCATAATTTTAGTTTTTACTGAAAATTTTTTTTTTTCTCAAATTAACGTTCTCATACAAGCTACTCTTATCGGCCTACCGTATACTAACATGATGACACCAAAATTTCAGTTTCTACTTTTTATTTTTTTTTTTAAAAAGTAACGTTCTCATACAAGCTACACTTATCGGCCTACCCTATAAAAACATGATGACACCATAATTTCAGTTTTTACTAAAAATTTTTTTATTCTAAAATTAACGTTCTTATACAGGCTACTCTTATCGGCCTACCGTATACAAACATGATGACACCATAATTTCTGTTTTTACTGAAAATTTATTATTTCTCAAATTAACGTTCTCATACAGGCTACTCTTATCGGCCTACCGTATACAAACATGATGACACCATAATTTCTGTTTTTACTGAAAATTTTTTTTTCTCAAATTAACGTTCTTATACAAGCTACTCTTATCGGCCTACCGTATACAAACATGATGACACCATAATTTCAGTTTTTACTGAAATTTTTTTTTTTTTTTAAAAGTAACGTTCTCATACAAGCTACACTTATCGGCCTACCCTATAAAAACATGATGACACCATAATTTCAGTTTTTATTGAAAATTTTATTTTTCTCAAATCACCGTTCTCATACAGCCTACTCTTATCGGCCTACCGTATACAAACATGATGACACCATAATTTCAGTTTTTACTGAATATTTTTTTTTTCGCAAACTAACGTTCTCATACAGGCTACTCTTATCGGCCTACCGTATACAAACATGATGACACCATAATTTTTGTTTTTACTGAAAATTTATTTTTTCTCAAATTAACGTTCTCATACAGGCTACTCTTATCGGCCTACCGTATACAAACATGATGACACCATAGTTTCAGTTTTTACTGAAAATTTTTTTTTTTTAATAGTAACGTTCTCATACAAGCTACACTTATCGGCCTACAGTATATATGATGACACCATAATTTCAGTTTTTACTGAATATTTTTTTTTCTCAAATTAACGTTCTCATACAGGCTACTCTTATCGGCCTACCGCATACAAACATGATGACACCATAATTCCAGTTTTTACTGAAAATTTATTTTTTCTCAAATTAACGTTCTCATACAAGCTACTCTTATCGGCCTACCGTATACAAACATGATGACACAATAATTTCAGTTTTTACTGAAAACTTTTTTTTTTGTCAAATTAACGTTCTCATACAAGCTACACTTATCGGCCTACCGTATACAAACATGATGACACCATAATTTCAGTTTTTACTGAAAATTTTTTCTCTCAAATTAACGTTCTTTTACAAGCTACTCTTATCGGCCTACCGTATACAAACATGATGACACCACAATTTCTGTTTTCACAGAAAATTTTGTTTTTTCTCAAATTAACGTTCTCATACAACCTACTCTTATCGGCCTACCGTATACAAACATGATGACACCATAATTTCAGTTTTTACTGAAAATTTTATTTTTCTCAAATTATCGTTCTCATACAGGCTACTCTTATCGGCCTAACGTATACAAACATGATGACACCATAATTTCAGTTTTTACTGAATATTTTTTTTTCTCAAATTAACGTTCTAATACAGGCTACTCTTATCGGCCTACCGTATACAAACATGATGACACCGTAATTTTTGTTTTTACTGGAAATTTATTTTTTCTCAAATTAACGTTCTCATACAGACTACTCTTATCGGCCTACCGTATACAAACATGATGACACCATAATTTCTGTTTTTACTGAAAATTTATTTTTTCTCAAATTAGCGTTCTCATACAGGCTACTCTTATCGGCCTACCGTATACAAACATGATGACACCATAATTTCAGTTTTTACTGAATATTTTTTTTTCTCAAATTAACGTTCTCATACAGACTACTCTTATCGGCCTACCGTATACAAACATGATGACACCATAATTTCAGTTTTTACTGAAAATTTTTTTTTCTCAAATTAACGTTCTCATACAAGCTACTCTCATCGGCCTACCATATACAAACATGATGACACCAAAATTTCAGTTTTTACTGAAGTTTTTTTTTTTTTTTTTTAAGTAACGTTCTCATACAACCTACACTTATCGGCCTACCGTATACAAACATGATGACACCATAATTTCAGTTTTTACTGAAAATTTTTTTTTTCTCAAATTAACGTTCTCATACAGGCTACTCTTATCGGCCTACCGTATAGAAACATGATGACACCATAATTTCAGTTTTTACTGAAAATTTTTTTTTTCTCAAATTAACGTTCTCATACAAGCTACACTTATCGGCCTACGCTATAAAAACATGATGACACCATAATTTCAGTTTTTACTAAAAATTATTTTTTTTCTAAAATTAACGTTCTTATACAGGCTACTCTAATCGGCCTACCGTGTACAAACATGATGACACCATACTTTCTGTTTTTACTGAAAATTTATTTTTTCTCAAATTAACGTTCTCATACAGGCTACTCTTATCGGCCTACCGTATACAAACATGATGACACCATAATTTCTGTTTTTACTGAAAATTTTTTTTTCTCAAATTAACGTTCTTATACAAGTTACTCTTATCGGCCTACCGTATACAAACATGATGACACCATAATTTCAGTTTTTACTGAAATTTTTTTTTTTTTTTTAAAGTAACGTTCTCATACAAGCTACACTTATCGGCCTACCCTATAAAAACATGATGACACCATAATTTCAGTTTTTATTGAAAATTTTATTTTTCTCAAATTACCGTTCTCATACAGGCTACTCTTATCGGCCTACCGTATACAAACATGATGACACCATAATTTCCGTTTTTACTGAATATTTTTTTTTTCTCAAATTAACGTTCTCATACAGGCTACTCTTATCGGCCTACCGTATACAAACATGATGACACCATAATTTTTGTTTTTACTGAAAATTTTTTTTTTCTCAAATTAACGTTCTCATACAAGCTACTCTTATCGGCCTACCGTATACAAACATGATGACACCATAATTTCCGTTTTTACTGAATATTTTTTTTTTCTCAAATTAACGTTCTCATACTGGCTACTCTTATCGGCCTACCGTATACAAACATGATGACACCATAATTTTTGTTTTTACTGAAAATTTTTTTTTTTCTCAAATTAACGTTCTCATACAAGCTACTCTTATCGGCCTACCGTATACAAACATGATGACACCATAATTTCAGTTTTTACTGAATATTTTTTTTTCTCAAATTAACGTTCTCATACAGGCTACTCTTATCGGCCTACCGTATACAAACATGATGACACCATAATTTCCGTTTTTACTGAATATTTTTTTTTTCTCAAATTAACGTTCTCATACAGGCTACTCTTATCGGCCTACCGTATACAAACATGATGACACCATAATTTTTGTTTTTACTGAAAATTTTTTTTTTCTCAAATTAACGTTCTCATACAAGCTACTCTTATCGGCCTACCGTATACAAACATGATGACACCATAATTTCAGTTTTTACTGAATATTTTTTTTTCTCAAATTAACGTTCTCATACATTCTACTCTTATCGGCCTACCCTATAAAAACATGATGACACCATAATTTCAGTTTTTACTGAAATTTTTTTTTTTTTTTTAAAGTAACGTTCTCATACAAGCTACACTTATCGGCCTACCCTATAAAAACATGATGACACCATAATTTCAGTTTTTATTGAAAATTTTTTTTTTCTCAAATTAACGTTCTCATACAAGCTACTCTTATCGGCCTACCGTATACAAACATGATGACACCATAATTTCAGTTTTTACTGAATATTTTTTTTTCTCAAATTAACGTTCTCATACATTCTACTCTTATCGGCCTACCGTATACAAACATGATGACACCATAATTTTTGTTTTTACTGAAAATTTTTTTTTCCTCAAATTAACGTTCTTATACAAGTTACTCTTATCGGCCTACCGTATACAAACATGATGACACCATAATTTCAGTTTTTACTGAAATTTTTTTTTTTTTTTAAAGTAACGTTCTCATACAAGCTACACTTATCGGCCTACCCTATAAAAACATGATGACACCATAATTTCAGTATTTATTGAAAATTTTATTTTTCTCAAATTACCGTTCTCATACAGGCTACTCTTATCGGCCTACCGTATACAAACATGATGACACCATAATTTCCGTTTTTACTGAATATTTTTTTTTCCTCAAATTAACGTTCTCATACAAGCTACTCTTATCGGCCTACCGTATACAAACATGATGACACCATACTTTCAGTTTTTACTGAATATTTTTTTTCCTCAAATTAACGTTCTCATACAGGCTACTCTTATCGGCCTACCGTATACAAACATGATGACACCAAAATTTAAGTTTTTACTGAAAATTTATTTTTTCTCAAATTAACGTTCTTTAACAAGCTACCCTTATCGGCCTACGCTATAAAAACATGATGACACCATAATTCCAGTTTTTACTAAAAATTATTTTTTTTCTAAAATTAACGTTCTTATACAGGCTACTCTAATCGGCCTATCGTATACAAACATGATGGCACCATAATTTCTGTTTTTACTGAAAATTTTGTTTTTTCTCAAATTAACGTTCTCATACAGGCTACTCTTATCGGCCTACCGTATACAAACATGATGACACCAAAATTTCAGTTTTTACTGAAAATTTTTTTTTTCTCAAATTAACGTTCTCATACAAGCTACTCTCATCGGCCTACCATATACAAACATGATGACACCAAAATTTCAGTTTTTACTGAAATTTTTTTTTTTCTCAAATTAACGTTCTCATACAAGCTACTCTTATCGGCCTACCGTATATAAACATGATGACACCATAATTTCAGTTTTTACTGAATATTTTTTTTCCTCAAATTAACGTTCTTATACAGGCTACTCTTATCGGCCTACCGTATACAAACATGATGACACCATAATTTCAGTTTTTACTGAAAATTTTTTTTTTCTCAAATTAATGTTCTTATACAAGCTACTCTTATCGGCCTACCGTAGATAAACATGGTGACACCATAATTTCTGTTTTTACTGAAAATTTTTTTTTTCTCAAATTAACGTTCTCATACAGGCTACTCTTATCGGCCTACCGTATACAAACATGATGACACCATAATTTCAGTTTTTACTGAAAATTTTTTTTTCACAAATCAACGTTCTTATACAAGCTACTCTTATCGGCCTACCGTATACAAACATGATGACACCATAATTTCCGTTTTTACTGAAAATTTATTTTTTCTCAAATTAACGTTCTCATACAAGCTACTCTTATCGGCCTACCGTATACAAACATGATGACACCAAAATTTAAGTTTTTACTGAAAATTTATTTTTTCTCAAATCACCGTTCTCATACAGCCTACTCTTATCGGCCTACCGTATACAAACATGATGACACCATACTTTCAGTTTTTACTGAATATTTTTTTTCCTCAAATTAACGTTCTCATACAGGCTTCTCTTATCGGCCTACCGTATAAAAACATGATGACACCATAATTTCAGTTTTTATTGAAAATTTTATTTTTCTCAAATCACCGTTCTCATACAGCCTACTCTTATCGGCCTACCGTATACAAACATGATGACACCATAATTTCAGTTTTTACTGAATATTTTTTTTTTCGCAAACTAACGTTCTCATACAGGCTACTCTTATCGGCCTACCGTATACAAACATGATGACACCATAGTTTCAGTTTTTACTGAAAATTTTTTTTTTTTAATAGTAACGTTCTCATACAAGCTACACTTATCGGCCTACAGTATATATGATGACACCATAATTTCAGTTTTTACTGGAAATTTATTTTTTCTCAAATTAACGTTCTCATACAGACTACTCTTATCGGCCTACCGTATACAAACATGATGACACCATAATTTCTGTTTTTACTGAAAATTTATTTTTTCTCAAATTAACGTTCTCATACAGGCTACTCTTATCGGCCTACCGTATACAAACATGATGACACCATAATTTCAGTTTTTACTGAATATTTTTTTTTCTCAAATTAACGTTCTCATACAGACTACTCTTATCGGCCTACCGTATACAAACATGATGACACCAAAATTTCAGTTTTTACTGAAGTTTTTTTTTTTTTTTTTTAAGTAACGTTCTCATACAGGCTACTCTTATCGGTCTACCGTATAGAAACATGATGACACCATAATTTCAGTTTTTACTGAAAATTTTTTTTATCTCAAATTAACGTTCTCATACAAGCTACTCTTATCGGCCTACGCTATAAAAACATGATGACACCATAATTTCAGTTTTTACTAAAAATTATTTTTTTTCTAAAATTAACGTTCTTATACAGGCTACTCTAATCGGCCTACCGTGTACAAACATGATGACACCATACTTTCTGTTTTTACTGAAAATTTATTTTTTCTCAAATTAACGTTCTCATACAGGCTACTCTTATCGGCCTACCGTATACAAACATGATGACACCATAATTTCTGTTTTTACTGAAAATTTTTTTTCTCAAATTAACGTTCTTATACAAGTTACTCTTATCGGCCTACCGTATACAAACATGATGACACCATAATTTCAGTTTTTACTGAAATTTTTTTTTTTTTTTTAAAGTAACGTTCTCATACAAGCTACACTTATCGGCCTACCCTATAAAAACATGATGACACCATAATTTCAGTTTTTATTGAAAATTTTATTTTTCTCAAATTACCGTTCTCATACAGGCTACTCTTATCGGCCTACCGTATACAAACATGATGACACCATAATTTCCGTTTTTACTAAATTTTTTTTTTTCTTCTCAAATTAACGTTCTCATACAGGCTACTCTCATCGGCCTACCGTATACAAACATGATGACACCATAATTTTTGTTTTTACTGAAAATTTTTTTTTTCTCAAATTAACGTTCTCATACAAGCTACTCTTATCGGCCTACCGTATACAAACATGATGACACCATAATTTCCGTTTTTACTGAATATTTTTTTTTTCTCAAATTAACGTTCTCATACTGGCTACTCTTATCGGCCTACCGTATACAAACATGATGACACCATAATTTTTGTTTTTACTGAAAATTTTTTTTTTCTCAAATTAACGTTCTCATACAAGCTACTCTTATCGGCCTACCGTATACAAACATGATGACACCATAATTTCAGTTTTTACTGAATATTTTTTTTTCTCAAATTAACGTTCTCATACAGGCTACTCTTATCGGCCTACCGTATACAAACATGATGACACCATAATTTCCGTTTTTACTGAATATTTTTTTTTTCTCAAATTAACGTTCTCATACAGGCTACTCTTATCGGCCTACCGTATACAAACATGATGACACCATAATTTTTGTTTTTACTGAAAATTTTTTTTTTCTCAAATTAACGTTCTCATACAAGCTACTCTTATCGGCCTACCGTATACAAACATGATGACACCATAATTTCAGTTTTTACTGAATATTTTTTTTTCTCAAATTAACGTTCTCATACAGGCTACTCTTATCGGCCTACCGTATACAAACATGATGACACCATAATTTCCGTTTTTACTGAATATTTTTTTTTTCTCAAATTAACGTTCTCATACAGGCTACTCTTATCGGCCTACCGTATACAAACATGATGACACCATAATTTTTGTTTTTACTGAAAATTTTTTTTTTCTCAAATTAACGTTCTCATACAAGCTACTCTTATCGGCCTACCGTATACAAACATGATGACACCATAATTTCAGTTTCTACTGAATATTTTTTTTTTCGCAAACTAACGTTCTCATACAGGCTACTCTTATCGGCCTACCGTATACAAACATGATGACACCATAGTTTCAGTTTTTACTGAAAATTTTTTTTTTTTAATAGTAACGTTCTCATACAAGCTACACTTATCGGCCTACAGTATATATGATGACACCATAATTTCAGTTTTTACTGAATATTTTTTTTTCTCAAATTAACGTTCTCATACAGGCTACTCTTATCGGCCTACCGCATACAAACATGATGACACCATAATTCCAGTTTTTACTGAAAATTTATTTTTTCTCAAATTAACGTTCTCATACAAGCTACTCTTATCGGCCTACCGTATACAAACATGATGACACAATAATTTCAGTTTTTACTGAAAACTTTTTTTTTTGTCAAATTAACGTTCTCATACAAGCTACACTTATCGGCCTACCGTATACAAACATGATGACACCATAATTTCAGTTTTTACTGAAAATTTTTTCTCTCAAATTAACGTTCTTTTACAAGCTACTCTTATCGGCCTACCGTATACAAACATGATGACACCACAATTTCTGTTTTCACAGAAAATTTTTTTTTTCTCAAATTAACGTTCTCATACAACCTACTCTTATCGGCCTACCGTATACAAACATGATGACACCATAATTTCAGTTTTTACTGAAAATTTTATTTTTCTCAAATTATCGTTCTCATACAGGCTACTCTTATCGGCCTAACGTATACAAACATGATGACACCATAATTTCAGTTTTTACTGAATATTTTTTTTTCTCAAATTAACGTTCTAATACAGGCTACTCTTATCGGCCTACCGTATACAAACATGATGACACCATAATTTTTGTTTTTACTGGAAATTTATTTTTTCTCAAATTAACGTTCTCATACAGACTACTCTTATCGGCCTACCGTATACAAACATGATGACACCATAATTTCTGTTTTTACTGAAAATTTATTTTTTCTCAAATTAACGTTCTCATACAGGCTACTCTTATCGGCCTACCGTATACAAACATGATGACACCATAATTTCAGTTTTTACTGAATATTTTTTTTTCTCAAATTAACGTTCTCATACAGACTACTCTTATCGGCCTACCGTATACAAACATGATGACACCAAAATTTCAGTTTTTACTGAAGTTTTTTTTTTTTTTTTTAAGTAACGTTCTCATACAACCTACACTTATCGGCCTACCGTATACAAACATGATGACACCATAATTTCAGTTTTTACTGAAAATTTTTTTTTTCTCAAATTAACGTTCTCATACAGGCTACTCTTATCGGCCTACCGTATAGAAACATGATGACACCATAATTTCAGTTTTTACTGAAAATTTTTTTTTTCTCAAATTAACGTTCTCATACAAGCTACTCTTATCGGCCTACGCTATAAAAACATGATGACACCATAATTTCAGTTTTTACTAAAAATTATTTTTTTTCTAAAATTAACGTTCTTATACAGGCTACTCTAATCGGCCTACCGTGTACAAACATGATGACACCATACTTTCTGTTTTTACTGAAAATTTATTTTTTCTCAAATTAACGTTCTCATACAGGCTACTCTTATCGGCCTACCGTATACAAACATGATGACACCATAATTTCTGTTTTTACTGAAAATTTTTTTTTCTCAAATTAACGTTCTTATACAAGTTACTCTTATCGGCCTACCGTATACAAACATGATGACACCATAATTTCAGTTTTTACTGAATTTTTTTTTTTTTTTTAAAGTAACGTTCTCATACAAGCTACACTTATCGGCCTACCCTATAAAAACATGATGACACCATAATTTCAGTTTTTATTGAAAATTTTATTTTTCTCAAATTACCGTTCTCATACAGGCTACTCTTATCGGCCTACCGTATACAAACATGATGACACCATAATTTCCGTTTTTACTGAATATTTTTTTTTTCTCAAATTAACGTTCTCATACAGGCTACTCTCATCGGCCTACCGTATACAAACATGATGACACCATAATTTTTGTTTTTACTGAAAATTTTTTTTTTCTCAAATTAACGTTCTCATACAAGCTACTCTTATCGGCCTACCGTATACAAACATGATGACACCATAATTTCCGTTTTTACTGAATATTTTTTTTTTCTCAAATTAACGTTCTCATACTGGCTACTCTTATCGGCCTACCGTATACAAACATGATGACACCATAATTTTTGTTTTTACTGAAAATTTTTTTTTTCTCAAATTAACGTTCTCATACAAGCTACTCTTATCGGCCTACCGTATACAAACATGATGACACCATAATTTCAGTTTTTACTGAATATTTTTTTTTCTCAAATTAACGTTCTCATACAGGCTACTCTTATCGGCCTACCGTATACAAACATGATGACACCATAATTTCAGTTTTTACTGAATATTTTTTTTTTCTCAAATTAACGTTCTCATACAGGCTACTCTTATCGGCCTACCGTATACAAACATGATGACACCATAATTTTTGTTTTTACTGAAAATTTTTTTTTTCTCAAATTAACGTTCTCATACAAGCTACTCTTATCGGCCTACCGTATACAAACATGATGACACCATAATTTCAGTTTTTACTGAATATTTTTTTTTTTCTCAAATTAACGTTCTCATACATTCTACTCTTATCGGCCTACCCTATAAAGACATGATGACACCATAATTTCAGTTTTTACTGAAATTTTTTTTTTTTTTTTAAAGTAACGTTCTCATACAAGCTACACTTATCGGCCTACCCTATAAGAACATGATGACACCATAATTTCAGTTTTTATTGAAAATTTTTTTTTTCTCAAAATAACGTTCTCATACAAGCTACTCTTATCGGCCTACCGTATACAAACATGATGACACCATAATTTCAGTTTTTACTGAATATTTTTTTTTCTCAAATTAACGTTCTCATACATTCTACTCTTATCGGCCTACCGTATACAAACATGATGACACCATAATTTTTGTTTTTACTGAAAATTTTTTTTTCCTCAAATTAACGTTCTTATACAAGTTACTCTTATCGGCCTACCGTATACAAACATGATGACACCATAATTTCAGTTTTTACTGAAATTTTTTTTTTTTTTAAAGTAACGTTCTCATACAAGCTACACTTATCGGCCTACCCTATAAAAACATGATGACACCATAATTTCAGTATTTATTGAAAATTTTATTTTTCTCAAATTACCGTTCTCATACAGGCTACTCTTATCGGCCTACCGTATACAAACATGATGACACCATAATTTCCGTTTTTACTGAATATTTTTTTTTTCTCAAATTAACGTTCTCATACAAGCTACTCTTATCGGCCTACCGTATACAAACATGATGACACCATACTTTCAGTTTTTACTGAATATTTTTTTTCCTCAAATTAACGTTCTCATACAGGCTACTCTTATCGGCCTACCGTATACAAACATGATGACACCAAAATTTAAGTTTTTACTGAAAATTTATTTTTTCTCAAATTAACGTTCTTTAACAAGCTACCCTTATCGGCCTACGCTATAAAAACATGATGACACCATAATTCCAGTTTTTACTAAAAATTATTTTTTTTCTAAAATTAACGTTCTTATACAGGCTACTCTAATCGGCCTATCGTATACAAACATGATGGCACCATAATTTCTGTTTTTACTGAAAATTTTGTTTTTTCTCAAATTAACGTTCTCATACAGGCTACTCTTATCGGCCTACCGTATACAAACATGATGACACCAAAATTTCAGTTTTTACTGAAAATTTTTTTTTTCTCAAATTAACGTTCTCATACAAGCTACTCTCATCGGCCTACCATATACAAACATGATGACACCAAAATTTCAGTTTTTACTGAATATTTTTTTTCCTCAAATTAACGTTCTTATACAGGCTACTCTTATCGGCCTACCGTATACAAACATGATGACACCATAATTTCAGTTTTTACTGAAAATTTTTTTTTTCTCAAATTAACGTTCTCATACAAGCTACTCTTATCGGCCTACCGTATACAAACATGGTGACACCATAATTTCTGTTTTTACTGAAAATTTTTTTTTTCTCAAATTAACGTTCTCATACAGGCTACTCTTATCGGCCTACCGTATACAAACATGATGACACCATAATTTCAGTTTTTACTGAAAATTTTTTTTTCACAAATCAACGTTCTTATACAAGCTACTCTTATCGGCCTACCGTATACAAACATGATGACACCATAATTTCCGTTTTTACTGAATATTTTTTTTTTCTCAAATTAACGTTCTCATACAAGCTACTCTTATCGGCCTACCGTATACAAACATGATGACACCATACTTTCAGTTTTTACTGAATATTTTTTTTCCTCAAATTAACGTTGTCATACAGGCTTCTCTTATCGGCCTACCGTATACAAACATGATGACACCAAAATTTAAGTTTTTACTGAAAATTTATTTTTTCTCAAATTAACGTTCTTTAACAAGCTACCCTTATCGGCCTACGCTATAAAAACATGATGACACCATAATTCCAGTTTTTACTAAAAATTATTTTTTTTCTAAAATTAACGTTCTTATACAGGCTACTCTAATCGGCCTATCGTATACAAACATGATGGCACCATAATTTCTGTTTTAACTGAAAATTTTGTTTTTTCTCAAATTAACGTTCTCATACAGGCTACTCTTATCGGCCTACCGTATACAAACATGATGACACCATAATTTCAGTTTTTACTGAAAATTTTTTTTTTCTCAAATTAACGTTCTCATACAAGCTACTCTCATCGGCCTACCATATACAAACATGATGACACCAAAATTTCAGTTTTTACTGAAATTTTTTTTTTTCTCAAATTAACGTTCTCATACAAGCTACTCTTATCGCTCTTATATAAACATGATGACACCATAATTTCAGTTTTTACTGAATATTTTTTTTCCTCAAATTAACGTTCTTATACAGGCTACTCTTATCGGCCTACCGTATACAAACATGATGACACCATAATTTCAGTTTTTACTGAAAATTTTTTTTTTCTCAAATTAATGTTCTTATACAAGCTACTCTTATCGGCCTACCGTAGATAAACATGGTGACACCATAATTTCTGTTTTTACTGAAAATTTTTTTTTTCTCAAATTAACGTTCACATACAAGCTACTCTTATCGGCCTACCGTATACAAACATGATGACACCATACTTTCAGTTTTTACTGAATATTTTTTTTCCTCAAATTAACGTTGTCATACAGGCTTCTCTTATCGGCCTACCGTATACAAACATGATGACACCATAATTTCAGTTTTTACTGAAAATTTTTTTTTCACAAATCAACGTTCTTATACAAGCTACTCTTATCGGCCTACCGTATACAAACATGATGACACCATAATTTCAGTTTTTACTAAAATTTTTTTTTTCTCAAATTAAAGTTCTCATACAGGCTACTCTTATCGGCCTACCGTATACAAACATGATGACACCATAATTTCAGTTTTTACTGAAAATTTTTTTCTTCTCAAATTAACGTTGTCATACAGGCCACTCTTATCGGCCTAGCGTATACAAACACGATGACACCATAACTTCAGTTTTTACTGAAAAATTTTTTTTTACCTCAAATTAACGTTCTCAAACAACCTACTCTTATCGGCCTACCGTATACAAACATGATGACACCATAATTTCAGTTTTTACTGAAAACTTTTTTTTTTGTCAAATTAACGTTCTCATACAAGCTACACTTATCGGCCTACCGTGTACAAACATAATGACACCATATTTTCAGTTTTTACTGAATATTTTTTTTTTCTAAAATTAACGTTCTCATACAGGCTACTCTTATCGGCCTACCGTATACAAACATGATGACACCATAATTTCTGTTTTTACTGAAAATCTTTTTTTCTCAAATTAACGTTCTTATACAAGCTACTCTTATCGGCCTACCGTATACAAACATGATGACACCATAATTTCAAATTTTACTGAAAACTTTTTTTTTTGTCAAATTAACGTTCTCATACAGACTACGCTTATCGGCGTACCGTATACAAACATGATGACACCATAATTTCTGTTCTTACTGAAAATGTTTTTTTTCTCAAATAAACGTTCTCATACAACCTACTCTTATCGGCCTACCGTATACAAACATGATGACACCATAATTTCTGTTTTTACTGAAATTTTTTTTTTTTTTAAAGTAACGTTCTCATAAAAGCTACACTTATCGGCCTACCGTATACAAACATGATGCCACCATAATTTCTGTTTTTACTGAAAATTTATTTTTTCTCAAATTAACGTTCTTTAACAAGCTACTCTTATCGGCCTACCGTATACAAACATGGTGACACCATAATTTCTGTTTTTACTGAAAATTTTTTTTTCTCAAATTAACGTTCTCATACAGGCTACTCTTATCGGCCTACTGTATACAAACATGATGACACCATAATATCAGTTTTTACTGAAAATGTTTTTTTTCTCAAATAAACGTTCTCATACAACCTACTCTTATCGGCCTACCGTATACACACTTGATGACACTATAATTTCAGTTTTTACTGAATTTTTTTTTTCTCAAATTAACGTTCTCATACAGGCTACTCTTATAGGCCTACCGTATACAAACATGATGACACCATAATTTCTGTTTTTACTGAAATTTTTTTTTTTTTTAAAGTAACGTTCTCATAGAAGCTACACTTATCGGCCTACCGTATACAAACATGATGACACCATAATTTCAGTTTTTACTGAATTTTTTTTCTATTTTTAAAGTAACGTTTTCATACAAGCTACACTTATCGGCCTACCGTATACACACTTGATGACACTATAATTTCAGTTTTTACTGAATTTTTTTTTTCTCAAATTAACGTTCTCATACAGGCTACTCTTATAGGCCTACCGTATACAAACATGATGACACCATAATTTCTGTTTTTACTGAAAAATTTTTTTTTCTCAAATTAACGTTCTCATACAACCTACTCTTATCGGCCTACCGTATACAAACATGGTGACACCATAATTTCTGTTTTTACTGAAAATTTTTTTTTCTCAAATTAACATTCTCATACAGGCTACTCTTATCGGCCTACCGTATACAAACATGATGATACCATAATTTCAGTTTTCACTGAAAATTTTTTTTTTCTCAAATTAACGTTCTTATACAAGCTACTCTTATCGGCCTACCGTATACAAACATGATGAAACCATAATTTCAGTTTTTACTGAATTTTTTTATTTTCTCGAATTATTGTTCTCATACAGGCTACTCTTATCGGCCTACCGTATACAAACATGATGACACCATAATTTCTGTTTTTACTGAAAATCTTTTTTTCTCAAATTAACGTTCTTATACAAGCTACTCTTATCGGCCTACCGTATACAAACATGATGAAACCATAATTTCTGTTTTTACTGAAAATTTTTTTTTTCTCAAATTAACGTTCTCATACAGGCTACTCTTATCGGCCTACCGTATACAAACATGATGACACCATAATTTCTGTTTTTACTGAAAATTTATTTTTTCTTAAATTAACGTTCTCATACAGGCTCCTCTTATCGGCCCACCGTATACAAACATGATGACACCATAATTTCTGTTTTTACTGAAAATTTTTTTTTTCTCAAATTAACGTTCTTTTACAGGCTACTTTTATCGGCCTACCGTATACAAACATGATGACACCATAATTTCAGTTTTTACTGATAATTTGTTTTCTCTCAAATTAACGTTCTCATACAAGCTACTCTCATCGGCCTACCGTATACAAACATGATAACACCATAATTTCAGTTTTTACTGAAAATTTTGTTGTTTCTCAAATTAACGTTCTCATACAGGCTACTCTTATCGGCCTACCGTATACAAAAATGATGACACCATAATTTCTGTTTTTACTGAAAATTTTTTTTTTCTCAAATTAACGTTCTTTTACAGGCTACTCTTATCGGCCTACCGTATACAAACATGATGACACCATAATTTCAGTTTTTACTGATAATTTTTTTTCTCTCAAATTAACGTTCTCATACAAGCTACTCTCATCGGCCTACCGTATACAAACATGATAACACCATAATTTCAGTTTTTACTGAAATTTTTTTTTTTTTAAAGTAACGTTCTCATACAAGCTACACTTATCGGCCTACCGTATACAAACATGATGGTCCCATAATTTCAGTTTTTACTGAATATTTTTTTTTTCTCAAAATTGACGTTCTCATACAGGCTAGTCTTATCGGCCGACCGTATACAAACATGATGACACCATAACTTAAGTTTTTACTGAAATTTTTTTTTTTTTAAAGTAACGTTCTCATACAAGCTACACTTATCGGCCTACCGTATACAAACATGATGACACCATAATTTCAGTTTTTACTGAAAATTTTGCTGTTTCTCAAATTAACGTTCTCATACAGGCTACTCTTATCGCCCTACCGTATACAAACATGATGACACCATAATTTCTGTTTTTACTGAAAATTTATTTTTTCTCAAATTAACGTTCTCATACAGGCTACTCTTATCGGCCCACCGTATACAAACATGATGACACCATAACTTCAGTTTTTACTGAAATTTTTTTTTTTTTAAAGTAACGTTCTCATACAAGCTACACTTATCGGCCTACCGTATACAAACATGATGACACCATAATTTCTGTTTTTGCTGAAAATTTTAATTTTCTCAAATATACGTTCTTATACAAGCTAGTCTTATCGGCCTACCGTATACAAACATGATGACACCATAATTTCAGTTTTTACTGAAATTTTTTTTTTTTAAAGTAACGTTCTCATACAAGCTACACTTATCGGCCTACCGTATACAAACATGATGACACCATAACTTCAGTTTTTACTGAAATTTTTTTTTTTTTAAAGTAACGTTCTCATACAAGCTACACTTATCGGCCTACCGTATACAAACATGATGACACCATAATTTCTGTTTTTGCTGAAAATTTTAATTTTCTCAAATATACGTTCTTATACAAGCTAGTCTTATCGGCCTACCGTATACAAACATGATGACACCATAATTTCAGTTTTTATTGAATAATTTTTTTTTCTCAAATTAACGTTCTCATACAGGCTACTCTTATCGGCCTACCGTATACAAACATGATGACACCATAATTTCCGTATTTACTGAAAATTTTTTTTTTCTCAAATTAACGTTCTCATACAGGCTACTCTTATCGGCCTACCGTATACAAACATGATGACACCATAATTTCAAATTTTACTGAAAACTTTTTTTTTTGTCAAATTAACGTTCTCATACAGACTACGCTTATCGGCGTACCGTATACAAACATGATGACACCATAATTTCTGTTCTTACTGAAAATGTTTTTTTTCTCAAATAAACGTTCTCATACAACCTACTCTTATCGGCCTACCGTATACAAACATGATGACACCATAATTTCTGTTTTTACTGAAATTTTTTTTTTTTTTAAAGTAACGTTCTCATAAAAGCTACACTTATCGGCCTACCGTATACAAACATGATGACACCATAATTTCTGTTTTTACTGAAAATTTATTTTTTCTCAAATTAACGTTCTTTAACAAGCTACTCTTATCGGCCTACCGTATACAAACATGGTGACACCATAATTTCTGTTTTTACTGAAAATTTTTTTTTCTCAAATTAACGTTCTCATACAGGCTACTCTTATCGGCCTACTGTATACAAACATGATGACACCATAATATCAGTTTTTACTGAAAATGTTTTTTTTCTCAAATAAACGTTCTCATACAACCTACTCTTATCGGCCTACCGTATACACACTTGATGACACTATAATTTCAGTTTTTACTGAATTTTTTTTTTCTCAAATTAACGTTCTCATACAGGCTACTCTTATAGGCCTACCGTATACAAACATGATGACACCATAATTTCTGTTTTTACTGAAATTTTATTTTTTTTTAAAGTAACGTTCTCATAGAAGCTACACTTATCGGCCTACCGTATACAAACATGATGACACCATAATTTCAGTTTTTACTGAATTTTTTTTTTATTTTTAAAGTAACGTTTTCATACAAGCTACACTTATCGGCCTACCGTATACACACTTGATGACACTATAATTTCAGTTTTTACTGAATTTTTTTTTTCTCAAATTAACGTTCTCATACAGGCTACTCTTATAGGCCTACCGTATACAAACATGATGACACCATAATTTCTGTTTTTACTGAAAAATTTTTTTTTCTCAAATTAACGTTCTCATACAACCTACTCTTATCGGCCTACCGTATACAAACATGGTGACACCATAATTTCTGTTTTTACTGAAAATTTTTTTTTCTCAAATTAACATTCTCATACAGGCTACTCTTATCGGCCTACCGTATACAAACATGATGATACCATAATTTCAGTTTTCACTGAAAATTTTTTTTTTCTCAAATTAACGTTCTTATACAAGCTACTCTTATCGGCCTACCGTATACAAACATGATGAAACCATAATTTCAGTTTTTACTGAATTTTTTTATTTTCTCGAATTATTGTTCTCATACAGGCTACTCTTATCGGCCTACCGTATACAAACATGATGAAACCATAATTTCAGTTTTTACTGAAAATTTTTATTTTCTCAAATTAATGTTCTCATACAGGCTACTCTTATCGGCCTACCGTATACAAACATGATGAAACCATAATTTCTGTTTTTACTGTAAATTTTTTTTTTTGTCAAATTAACGTTCTCATACAGACTACGCTTATCGGCGTACCGTATACAAACATGATGACACCATAATTTCTGTTTTTACTGAAAATCTTTTTTTCTCAAATTAACGTTCTTATACAAACTACTCTTATCGGCCTACTGTATACAAACATGATGACACCATAATTTCAGTTTTCACTGAAAATTTTTTTTTTCTCAAATTAACGTTCTTATACAAGCTACTCTTATCGGCCTACCGTATACAAACATGATGAAACCATAATTTCAGTTTTTACTGAATTTTTTTATTTTCTCGAATTATTGTTCTCATACAGGCTACTCTTATCGGCCTACCGTATACAAACATGATGAAACCATAATTTCAGTTTTTACTGAAAATTTTTTTTTTCTCAAATTAACGTTCTTATACAAGCTACTCTTATCGGCCTACCGTATACAAACATGATGAAACCATAATTTCTGTTTTTACTGAAAATTTTGTTGTTTCTAAAATTAACGTTCTCATACAGGCTACTCTCATCGGCCTACCGTATACAAACATGATGACACCATAATTTCAGTTTTTACTGAAAATTTATTTTTTCTTAAATTAACGTTCTCATACAGGCTCCTCTTATCGGCCCACCGTATACAAACATGATGACACCATAATTTCTGTTTTTACTGAAAATTTTTTTTTTCTCAAATTAACGTTCTTTTACAGGCTACTCTTATCGGCCTACCGTATACAAACATGATGACACCATAATTTCAGTTTTTACTGATAATTTTTTTTCTCTCAAATTAACGTTCTCATACAAGCTACTCTCATCGGCCTACCGTATACAAACATGATAACACCATAATTTCAGTTTTTACTGAAAATTTTGTTGTTTCTCAAATTAACGTTCTCATACAGGCTACTCTTATCGGCCTACCGTATACAAAAATGATGACACCATAATTTCTGTTTTTACTGAAAATTTTTTTTTTCTCAAATTAACGTTCTTTTACAGGCTACTCTTATCGGCCTACCGTATACAAACATGATGACACCATAATTTCAGTTTTTACTGATAATTTTTTTTCTCTCAAATTAACGTTCTCATACAAGCTACTCTCATCGGCCTACCGTATACAAACATGATAACACCATAATTTCAGTTTTTACTGAAATTTTTTTTTTTTTAAAGTAACGTTCTCATACAAGCTACACTTATCGGCCTACCGTATACAAACATGATGGTCCCATAATTTCAGTTTTTACTGAATATTTTTTTTTTCTCAAAATTGACGTTCTCATACAGGCTACTCTTATCGGCCTACCGTATACAAACATGATGACACCATAACTTAAGTTTTTACTGAAATTTTTTTTTTTTTTAAAGTAACGTTCTCATACAAGCTACACTTATCGGCCTACCGTATACAAACATGATGACACCATAATTTTAGTTTTTACTGAAAATTTTGCTGTTTCTCAAATTAACGTTCTCATACAGGCTACTCTTATCGCCCTACCGTATACAAACATGATGACACCATAATTTCTGTTTTTACTGAAAATTTATTTTTTCTCAAATTAACGTTCTCATACAGGCTACTCTTATCGGCCCACCGTATACAAACATGATGACACCATAACTTCAGTTTTTACTGAAATTTTTTTTTTTTTTAAAGTAACGTTCTCATACAAGCTACACTTATCGGCCTACCGTATACAAACATGATGACACCATAATTTCTGTTTTTGCTGAAAATTTTAATTTTCTCAAATATACGTTCTTATACAAGCTAGTCTTATCGGCCTACCGTATACAAACATGATGACACCATAATTTCAGTTTTTACTGAAATTTTTTTTTTTTCAAGTAACGTTCTCATACAAGCTACACTTATCGGCCTACCGTATACAAACATGAAGACACCATAATTTCAGTTTTTATTGAATAATTTTTTTTTCTCAAATTAACGTTCTCATACAGGCTACTCTTATCGGCCTACCGTATACAAACATGATGACACCATAATTTCCGTTTTTACTGAAAATTTTTTTTTTCTCAAATTAACGTTCTCATACAGGCTACTCTTATCGGCCTACCGTATACAAACATGATGACACCATAATTTCAGTTTTTACTGAATATTATTTTTTTTCTCAAATTATCGTTCTCATACAGGCTACTCTTATCGGCCTACCGTATACAAACATGATGACACCATAATTTCTGTTTTTACTGAAATTTTTTTTTTTTTTTAAGTAACGTTATCATACAAGCTACACTTATCGGCCTAACGTATACAAACATGATGACACCATAATTTCAGTTTTTACTGAAAATTTTTTTTTTTTAAAGTAACGTTCTCATACAACCTACTCTTATCGGCCTACCGTATACAAGCATGATGGCACCATAATTTCAGTTTTTACTGAAAAATTTTTTTTTCTCAAATAAACGTTCTCATACAACCTACTCTTATCGGCCTACCGTATACAAACATGATGACACCATAATTTCAGTTTTTACTGAATATTTTTTTTTTCTCAAATTACGTTCTCATACAGGCTACTCTTATCGGCCTACCGTATACAAACATGATGACACCATAATTTTAGTTTTTACTGCGAATTTTTCTTTTCTCAAATGAACGTTCTCATACAACCTACTCTTATCGGCCTACCGTATACAAACATGATGACACCATAATTTCTGTTTTTACTGAAAATTTTTTTTTCTCAAATTAACGTTCTCATACAGGCTACTCTTATCGGCCTACCGTATACAAACATGATGATACCATAATTTCAGTTTTTACTGAATATTTTTTTTTTCTAAAACTAACGTTCTCATACAGGCTACTCTTATCGGCCTACCGTATACAAACATGATGACACCATAATTTCTGTTTTTACTGAAAATCTTTTTTTCTCAAATTAACGTTCTTATACAAGCTACTCTTATCGGCCTACCGTATACAAACATGATGACACCATAATTTCAAATTTTACTGAAAACTTTTTTTTTTGTCAAATTAACGTTCTCATAAAGACCTCGCTTATCGGCTTAACGTATACAAACATGATGACACCATAATTTCTGTTTTCACTGAAAATCTTTTTTTCTCAAATTAACGTTCTTATACAAACTACTCTTATCGGCCTACTGTATACAAACATGATGACACCATAATTTCAGTTTTTACTGAAAATTTTTTTTTCTCAAATTAACGTTCTCATACAAGCTACTCTTATCGGCCTACCATATACAAACATGATGACACCATAATTTCAGTTTTTACTGAAATTATTCTTTTTTTTTAAAGTAACGTTCTCATACAACCTACTCTTAACGGCCTACCGTATACAAACATGATGACACCATAATATCAGTTTTTACTGAAAATGTTTTTTTTCTCAAATAAACGTTCTCATACAACCTACTCTTATCGGCCTACCGTATACAAACATGATGACACCATAATTTCTGTTTTTACTGAAATTTTTTTTTTTTTAAAGTAACGTTCTCATAAAAGCTACACTTATCGGCCTACCGTATACAAACATGATGACACCATAATTTCAGTTTTTACTGAATTTTTTTTTATTTTTAAAGTAACGTTTTGATACAAGCTACACTTATCGGCCTACCGTATACAATCTTGATGACACTATAATTTCAGTTTTTACTGAATTTTTTTTTTCTCAAATTAACGTTCTCATACAGGCTACTCTTATTGGCCTACCGTATACAAACATGATGACACCATAATTTCTGTTTTTACTGAAAATTTTTTTTTTCTCAAATTAACGTTCTTATACAAGCTACTCTTATCGGCCTACCGTATACAAACATGGTGACACCATAATTTCTGTTTTTACTGAAAATGTTTTTTTTCTCAAATAAACGTTCTCATACAGGCTACTCTTATCGGCCTACTGTATACAAACATGATGACACCATAATTTCAGTTTGTACTGAAAATTTTTTTTTCTCAAATTAACGTTCTCATACAAGCTAGTCTTATCGGCCTACCACATACAAACATGATGACACCATAATTTCTGTTTTTACTGAAAATCTTTTTTTCTCAAAATAACGTTCTTATACAAACTACTCTTATCGGCCTACTGTATACAAACATGATGACACCATAATATCAGTTTTTACTGAAAATTTTTTTTTCTCAAATTAACGTTCTCATACAACCTACTCTTATCGGCCTACCGTATACAAACATGATGACACCATAATATCAGTTTTTTACTGAAAATGTTTTTTTTCTCAAATAAACGTTCTCATACAACCTACTCTTATCGGCCTACCGTATACAAACATGATGACACCATAATTTCTGTTTTTACTGAAATTTTTTTTTCTCAAATAAACGTTCTCATACAGGCTACTCTTATCGGCCTACCGTATACAAACATGATGATACCATAATTTCAGTTTTTACTGAAAATTTTTTTTTTCTCAAATTAACGTTCTTATACAAGCTACTCTTATCGGCCTACCGTATACAAACATGATGAAACCATAATTTCAGTTTTTAATGAATTTTTTTATTTTCTCAAATTAATGTTCTCATACAGGCTACTCTCATCGGCCTACCGTATACAAACATGATGAAACCATAATTTCAGTTTTTACTGAAAATTTTTATTTTCTCAAATTAATGTTCTCATACAGGCTACTCTTATCGGCCTACCGTATACAAACATGATGAAACCATAATTTCTGTTTTTACTGAAAATTTTGTTTTTTTTCAAATTAACGATCTCATACAGGCTTTTATTATTGGCCTACCGTATACAAACATGATGACACCATAATTTCAGTTTTTACTGAAAATTTTTTTTTCCTCAAATTAACGTTCTTATACAAGCTACTCTTATCGGCCTACCGTATACAAACATGATGACACCATAATTTCAAATTTTACTGAAAACTTTTTTTTTTGTCAAATTAACGTTCTCATACAAGCTACTCTTATCGGCTTACCATATACAAATATGATGATACCATAATTTCAGTTTTCACTGAAAAATTTTTTTTTTTAAAGTAACGTTCTCATACAAGCTACACTTATCGGCCTACCGTATACAAACATGAAGACACCATAATTTCAGTTTTTATTGAATATTTTTTTTTTCTCAAATTAACGTTCTCATACAGGCTACTCTTATCGGCCTACCGTATACAAATATGATGACACCATAATTTCTGTTATTAGTGAAAATTTATTTTTTCTCAAATTATCGTTCTCATACAGGCTACTTTTATCGGCCTACCGTATACAAACATGATGACACCATAATTTCTGTTTTTACTGAAATTTTTTTTTTTTTATAGTAACGTTCTCATACAAGCTACACTTATCGGCCTAACGTATACAAACATGATGACACCATAATTTCGGTTTTTACTGAAATTTTTTTTTCGCGAATTAACGTTCTTATACAAGCTACTCTCATCGGCCTACCGTATACAAACATGATGACACCATAATTTCAGTTTTTACTGAAAATTTTTTTTTTTTAAAGTAACGTTCTCATACAACCTACTCTTATCGGCCTACCGTATACAAGCATGATGGCACCATAATTTCAGTTTTTACTGAATATTTTTTTTTTTCTCAAGTTACGTTCTCATACAGGCTACTCTTATCGGCCTACCGTATACAAGCATGATGGCACCATAATTTCAGTTTTTACTGAAAAATTTTTTTTTCTCAAATAAACGTTCTCATACAACCTACTCTTATCGGCCTACCGTATACAAACATGATGACACCATAATTTCAGTTTTTACTGAATATTTTTTTTTTCTCAAGTTACGTTCTCATACAGGCTACTCTTATCGGCCTACCGTATACAATCATGATGACACCATAATTTTAGTTTTTACTGCGAATTTTTCTTTTCTCAAATGAACGTTCTCATACAACCTACTCTTATCGGCCTACCGTATACAAACATGATGACACCATAATTTCACTTTTTACTGAAAACTTTTTTTTTTGTCAAATTAACGTTCTCATACAAGCTACACTTATCGGCCTACCGTATACAAAAATGATGACACCATATTTTCAGTTTTTACTGAATATTTTTTTTTTCTAAAATTAACGTTCTCATACAGGCTACTCTTATCGGCCTACCGTATACAAACATGATGAAACCATAATTTCAGTTTTTACTGAAATTTTTTTTTTTTTTAAAGTAACGTTCTCATAAAAGCTACACTTATCGGCCTACCGTATACAAACATGATGACACCATAATTTCAGTTTTTACTGAATTTTTTTTTATTTTTAAAGTAACGTTTTCATACAAGCTACACTTATCGGCCTACCGTATACAAACTTGATGACACTATAATTTCAGTTTTTACTGAATTTTTTTTTTCTCAAATTAACGTTCTCATACAGGCTACTCTTATAGGGCTACCGTATACAAACATGATGACACCATAATTTCTGTTTTTACTGAAAATTTTTTTTTTCTCAAATTAACGTTCTTATACAAGCTACTCTTATCGGCCTACCGTATACAAACATGGTGACACCATAATTTCTGTTTTTACTGAAAATTTTTTTTTCTCAAATTAACGTTCTCATACAGGCTACTCTTATCGGCCTACCGTATACAAACATGATGATACCATAATTTCAGTTTTCACTGAAAATTTTTTTTTTCTCAAATTAACGTTCTTATACAAGCTACTCTTATCGGCCTACCGTATACAAACATGATGAAACCATAATTTCAGTTTTTAATGAATTTTTTTATTTTCTCAAATTAATGTTCTCATACAGGCTACTCTCTTCGGCCTACCGTATACAAACATGATGAAACCATAATTTCAGTTTTTACTGAAAATTTTTATTTTCTCAAATTAATGTTCTCATACAGGCTACTCTTATCGGCCTACCGTATACAAACATGATGAAACCATAATTTCTGTTTTTACTGAAAATTTTGTTTTTTTTTCAAATTAACGTTCTTATACAAGCTACTCTTATCGGCCTACCGTATACAAACATGATGACACCATAATTTCTGTTTCTACTGAAAATTTTTTTTTCCTCAAATTAACGTTCTTATACAAGCTACTCTTATCGGCCTACCGTATACAAACATGATGACACCATAATTTCAAATTTTACTGAAAACTTTTTTTTTTGTCAAATTAACGTTCTCATACAGACTACGCTTATCGGCGTACCGTATACAAACATGATGACACCATAATTTCTGTTTTTACTGAAAATCTTTTTCTCAAATTAACGTTCTTATACAAACTACTCTTATCGGCCTACTGTATACAAACATGATGACACAAAAATTTCAGTTTTTATTGAATATTTTTTTTTTCTCAAATTAACGTTCTCATACAGGCTACTCTTATCGGCCTACCGTATACAAATATGATGACACCATAATTTCTGTTTTTACTGAAAATTTATTTTTTCTCAAATTAACGTTCTCATACAGGCTACTCTTATCGGCCTACCGTATACAAACATGATAACACCATAATTTCAGTTTTTACTGAGTATTATTTTTTTTCTCAAATTATCGTTCTCATACAGGCTACTTTTATCGGCCTACCGTATACAAACATGATGACACCATAATTTCTGTTTTTACTGAAATTTTTTTTTTTTTAAAGTAACGTTCTCATACAAGCTACACTTATCGGCCTAACGTATACAAACATGATGACACCATAATTTCGGTTTTTACTGAAATTTTTTTTTCTCGAATTAACGTTCTTATACAAGCTACTCTCATCGGCCTACCGTATACAAACATGATGACACCATAATTTCAGTTTTTACTGAAAATTTTTTTTTTTTAAAGTAACGTTCTCATACAACCTACTCTTATCGGCCTACCGTATACAAGCATGATGGCACCATAATTTCAGTTTTTACTGAAAAATTTTTTTTTCTCAAATAAACGTTCTCATACAGGCTACTCTTATCGGCCTACCGTATACAAACATGATGACACCATAATTTTAGTTTTTACTGCGAATTTTTCTTTTCTCAAATGAACGTTCTCATACAACCTACTCTTATCGGCCTACCGTATACAAACATGATGACACCATAATTTCAGTTTTTACTGAAAACTTTTTTTTTTGTCAAATTAACGTTCTCATACAAGCTACACTTATCGGCGTATACAAAAATGATGACACCATATTTTCAGTTTTTACTGAATATTTTTTTTTTTCTAAAATTAACGTTCTCATACAGGCTACTCTTATCGGCCTACCGTATACAAACATGATGACACCATAATTTCTGTTTTTACTGAAAATCTTTTTTTCTCAAATTAACGTTCTTATACAAGCTACTCTTATCGGCCTACCGTATACAAACATGGTGACACCATAATTTCAAATTTTACTGGAAACTTTTTTTTTTGTCAAATTAACGTTCTCATACAGACCTCGCTTATCGGCGTACCGTATACAAACATGATGACACCATAATTTCTGTTTTCACTGAAAATCTTTTTTTCTCAAATTAACGTTCTTATACAAACTACTCTTATCGGCCTACTGTATACAAACATGATGACACCATAATTTCAGTTTTTACTGAATATTTTTTTTTTTTCTAAAATTAACGTTCTCATACAGGCTACTCTTTTCGGCCTACCGTATACAAACATGATGACACCATAATATCAGTTTTTACTGAAAATGTTTTTTTTCTCAAATAAACGTTCTCATACAACCTACTCTTATCGGCCTACCGTATACAAACATGATGACACCATAATTTCTGTTTTTACTGAAATTTTTTTTTTTTTTAAAGTAACGTTCTCATAAAAGCTACACTTATCGGCCTACCGTATACAAACATGATGACACCATAATTTCAGTTTTTACTGAATTTTTTTTTATTTTTAAAGTAACGTTTTCATACAAGCTACACTTATCGGCCTACCGTATACAAACTTGATGACACTATAATTTCAGTTTTTACTGAATTTTTTTTTTCTCAAATTAACGTTCTCATACAGGCTACTCTTGTAGGCCTACCGTATACAAACATGATGACACCATAATTTCTGTTTTTACTGAAAATTTTTTTTTTCTCAAATTAACGTTCTTATACAAGCTACTCTTATCGGCCTACCGTATACAAACATGGTGACACCATAATTTCTGTTTCTACTGAAAATTTTTTTTTCTCAAATTAACGTTCTCATACAGGCTACTCTTATCGGCCTACCGTATACAAACATAATGATACCATAATTTCAGTTTACACTGAAAATTTTTTTTTTCTCAAATTAACGTTCTTATACAAGCTACTCTTATCGGCCTACCGTATACAAACATGATGACACCATAATTTCAGTTTTTACTGAAATTTTTTTTTTTTTTAAAGTAACGTTCTCATAAAAGCTACACTTATCGGCCTACCGTATACAAACATGATGACACCATAATTTCAGTTTTTACTGAATTTTTTTTTATTTTTAAAGTAACGTTTTCATACAAGCTACACTTATCGGCCTACCGTATACAAACTTGATGACACTATAATTTCAGTTTTTACTGAATTTTTTTTTTCTCAAATTAACGTTCTCATACAGGCTACTCTTGTAGGCCTACCGTATACAAACATGATGACACCATAATTTCTGTTTTTACTGAAAATTTTTTTTTTCTCAAATTAACGTTCTTATACAAGCTACTCTTATCGGCCTACCGTATACAAACATGGTGACACCATAATTTCTGTTTCTACTGAAAATTTTTTTTTCTCAAATTAACGTTCTCATACAGGCTACTCTTATCGGCCTACCGTATACAAACATGATGACACCATAATTTCGGTTTTTACTGAAATTTTTTTTTCTCGAATTAACGTTCTTATACAAGCTACTCTCATCGGCCTACCGTATACAAACATGATGACACCATAATTTCAGTTTTTACTGAAAATTTTTTTTTTTTAAAGTAACGTTCTCATACAACCTACTCTTAGCGGCCTACCGTATACAAGCATGATGGCACCATAATTTCAGTTTTTACTGAAAAATTTTTTTTTCTCAAATAAACGTTCTCATACAACCTACTCTTATCGGCCTACCGTATACAAACATGATGACACCATAATTTCAGTTTTTACTGAATATTTTTTTTTTCTCAAGTTACGTTCTCATACAGGCTACTCTTATCGGCCTACCGTATACAAACATGATGACACCATAATTTTAGTTTTTACTGCGAATTTTTCTTTTCTCAAATGAACGTTCTCATACAACCTACTCTTATCGGCCTACCGTATACAAACATGATGACACCATAATTTCAGTTTTTACTGAAAACTTTTTTTTTTGTCAAATTAACGTTCTCATACAAGCTACACTTATCGGCCTACCGTATACAAAAATGATGACACCATATTTTCAGTTTTTACTGAATATTTTTTTTTTCTAAAATTAACGTTCTCATACAGGCTACTCTTATCGGCCTACCGTATACAAACATGATGACACCATAATTTCTGTTTTTACTGAAAATCTTTTTTTCTCAAATTAACGTTCTTATACAAGCTACTCTTATCGGCCTACCGTATACAAACATGATGACACCATAATTTCAAATTTTACTGAAAACTTTTTTTTTTTGTCAAATTAACGTTCTCATACAGACCTCGCTTATCGGCGTAACGTATACAAACATGATGACACCAAAATTTCTGTTTTCACTGAAAATCTTTTTTTCTCAAATTAACGTTCTTATACAAACTACTCTTATCGGCCTACTGTATACAAACATGATGACACCATAATTTCAGTTTTTACTGAATATTTTTTTTTTTCTAAAATTAACGTTCTCATACAGGCTACTCTTATCGGCCTACCGTATACAAACATGATGACACCATAATATCAGTTTTTACTGAAAATGTTTTTTTTCTCAAATAAACGTTCTCATACAACCTACTCTTATCGGCCTACCGTATACAAACATGATGACACCATAATTTCTGTTTTTACTGAAATTTTTTTTTTTTTTAAAGTAACGTTCTCATAAAAGCTACACTTATCGGCTTACCGTATACAAACATGATGACACCATAATTTCAGTTTTTACTGAATTTTTTTTTATTTTTAAAGTAACGTTTTCATACAAGCTACACTTATCGGCCTACCGTATACAAACTTGATGACACCATAATTTCTGTTTTTACTGAAAATTTTTTTTTTCTCAAATTAACGTTCTTATACAAGCTACTCTTATCGGCCTACCGTATACAAACATGGTGACACCATAATTTCTGTTTCTACTGAAAATTTTTTTTTCTCAAATTAACGTTCTCATACAGGCTACTCTTATCGGCCTACCGTATACAAACATGATGATACCATAATTTCAGTTTACACTGAAAATTTTTTTTTTCTCAAATTAACGTTCTTATACAAGCTACTCTTATCGGCCTACCGTATACAAACATGATGAAACCATAATTTCAGTTTTTACTGAATTTTTTTATTTTCTCAAATTATTGTTCTCATACAGGCTACTCTTATCGGCCTACCGTATACAAACATGATGAAACCATAATTTCAGTTTTTACTGAAAATTTTTTTCTCAAATTAATGTTCTCATACAGGCTACTCTTTTCGGCCTACCGTATACAAACATGATGAAACCATAATTTCTGATTTTACTGAAAATTTTTTTTTTTTTAAAGTAACGTTCTCATAAAAGCTACACTTATCGGCCTACCGTATACAAACATGAAGACACCATAATTTCAGTTTTTACTGAATTTTTTTTTATTTTTAAAGTAACGTTTTCATACAAGCTACACTTATCGGCCTACCGTGTACAAACTTGATGACACTATAATTTCAGTTTTTACTGAATTTTTTTTTTTTAAATTAACGTTCTCATACAGGCTACTCTTATAGGCCTACCGTATACAAACATGATGACACCATAATTTCTGTTTTCACTGAAAATTTTTTTTTTCTCAAATTAACGTTCTTATACAAGCTATTCTCATCGGCCTATCGTATACAAACATGGTGACACCATAATTTCTGTTTTTACTGAAAATTTTTTTTTCTCAAATTAACGTTCTCATACAGGCTACTCTTATCGGCCTACCGTATACAAACATGATGATACCATAATTTCAGTTTTCACTGAAAATTTTTTTTTTCTCAAATAAACGTTCTTATACAAGCTACTCTTATCGGCCTACCGTATACAAACATGATGAAACCATAATTTCAGTTTTTACTGAATTTTTTTTTTTTTTTTTTTTTAAAGTAACGTTATCATACAGGCTACACTTATCGGCCTACCGTATACAAACATGATGACACCATAATTTCAGTTTTTACTGAAAATTTTTTTTTCTCAAATTAACGTTCTCATACAGGCTACTCTTATCGGCCTACCGTATACAAACATGATGAAACCATATTTTAAGTTTTTACTGAAAATTTTTATTTTCTCAAATTAATGTTCTCATACAGGCTACTCTTATCGGCCTACCGTATACAAACATGATGAAACCATGATTTCTGTTTTTACTGAAAATTTTGTTTTTTTTCAAATTAACGATCTCATACAGGCTTTTATTATTGGCCTACCGTATACAAACATGATGACACCATAATTTCTGTTTTTACTGGAATTTTTTTTTTTTTAAAAGTAACGTTCTCATACAAGCTACTCTTATCGGCCTACCGTATACAAACATGATGACACCATAATTTCAGTTTTTACTGAAAATTTTTTTTTTTCTCAAATTAACGTTCTCATATAGGCTTTTCTTATCGGCCTACCGTATACAAACATGATGACACCATAATTTCAGTTTTTACTGAAAATTTTTTTTTCCTCAAATTAACGTGCTATTACAACCTACTCTTATCGGCCTACCGTATACAAACATGATGACACCATAATTTCTGTTTTTACTGAAAATTTTTTTTTTCTCAAATTAACGTTCTTATACAAGCTACTCTTATCGGCCTACCGTATACAAACATGATGACACCATAATTTCAGTTTTTACTGAAAACTTTTTTTTTTGTCAAATTAACGTTCTCATACAAGCTACACTTATCGGCCTACCGTATACAAAAATGATGACACCATATTTTCAGTTTTTACTGAATATTTTTTTTTTCTAAAATTAACGTTCTCATACAGGCTACTCTTATCGGCCTACCGTATACAAACATGATGACACCATAATTTCTGTTTTTACTGAAAATCTTTCTTTCTCAAATTAACGTTCTTATACAAGCTACTCTTATCGGCCTACCGTATACAAACATGATGACACCATAATTTAAAATTTTACTGAAAACTTTTTTTTTTGTCAAATTAACGTTCTCATACAGACCTCGCTTATCGGCGTACCGTATACAAACATGATGACACCATAATTTCTGTTTTCACTGAAAATCTTTTTTTCTCAAATTAACGTTCTTATACAAACTACTCTTATCGGCCTACTGTATACAAACATGATGACACCATAATTTCAGTTTTTACTGAATATTTTTTTTTTTCTAAAATTAACGTTCTCATACAGGCTACTCTTTTCGGCCTACCGTATACAAACATGATGACACCATAATATCAGTTTTTACTGAAAATGTTTTTTTTCTCAAATAAACGTTCTCATACAACCTACTCTTATCGGCCTACCGTATACAAACATGATGACACCATAATTTCTGTTTTTACTGAAATTTTTTTTTTTTTTTAAAGTAACGTTCTCATAAAAGCTACACTTATCGGCCTACCGTATACAAACATGATGACACCATAATTTCAGTTTTTACTGAATTTTTTTTTATTTTTAAAGTAACGTTTTCATACAAACTACACTTATCGGCCTACCGTATACAAACTTGATGACACTATAATTTCAGTTTTTACTGAATTTTTTTTTTCTCAAATTAACGTTCTCATACAGGCTACTCTTGTAGGCCTACCGTATACAAACATGATGACACCATAATTTCTGTTTTTACTGAAAATTTTTTTTTTCTCAAATTAACGTTCTCATACAGGCTACTCTTATCGGCCTACCGTATACAAACATGATGATACCATAATTTCAGTTTACACTGAAAATTTTTTTTTTCTCAAACTAACGTTCTTATACAAGCTACTCTTATCGGCCTACCGTATACAAACATGATGAAACCATAATTTCAGTTTTTACTGAATTTTTTTATTTTCTCAAATTAATGTTCTCATACAGGCTACTCTTATCGGCCTACCGTATACAAACATGATGAAACCATAATTTCAGTTTTTACTGAAAATTTTTATTTTCTCAAATTAATGTTCTCATACAGGCTACTCTTATCGGCCTACCGTATACAAACATGATGAAACCATAATTTCTGATTTTACTGAAAATTTTGTTATTTTTCAAATTAACGATCTCATACAGGCTTTTATTATTGGCCTACCGTATACAAACATGATGACACCATAATATCAGTTTTTACTGAAAATGTTTTTTTTCTCAAATAAACGTTCTCATACAACCTACTCTTATCGGCCTACCGTATACAAACATGATGACACCATAATTTCTGTTTTTACTGAAATTTTTTTTTTTTTTAAAGTAACGTTCTCATAAAAGCTACACTTATCGGCCTACCGTATACAAACATGATGACACCATAATTTCAGTTTTTACTGAATTTTTTTTTATTTTTAAAGTAACGTTTTCATACAAGCTACACTTATCGGCCTACCGTGTACAAACTTGATGACACTATAATTTCAGTTTTTACTGAATTTTTTTTTCTCAAATTAACGGTCTCATACAGGCTACTCTTATAGGCCTACCGTATACAAACATGATGACACCATAATTTCTGTTTTCACTGAAAATTTTTTTTTTCTCAAATTAACGTTCTTATACAAGCTATTCTCATCGGCCTATCGTATACAAGCATGGTGACACCATAATTTCTGTTTTTACTGAAAATTTTTTTTTCTCAAATTAACGTTCTCATACAGGCTACTCTTATCGGCCTACCGTATACAAACATGATGACACCATAATTTCAGTTTTTACTGAAAATTTTTTTTTTTCTCAAATTAACGTTCTCATATAGGCTTTTCTTATCGGCCTACCGTATACAAACATGATGACACCATAATTTCTGTTTTTACTGAAAATTTTTTTTTTCTCAAATTAACGTTCTCATACAACCTACTCTTATCGGCCTACCGTATACAAACATGACGACACCATAATTTCAGTTTTTACTGAAAACTTTTTTTTTTGTCAAATTAACGTTCTCATACAAGCTACACTTATCGGCCTACCGTATACAAAAATGATGACACCATATTTTCAGTTTTTACTGAATATTTTTTTTTTCTAAAATTAACGTTCTCATACAGGCTACTCTTATTGGCCTACCGTATACAAACATGATGACACCATAATTTCTGTTTTTACTGAAAATCTTTTTTCTCAAATTAACGTTCTTATACAAGCTACTCTTATCGGCCTACCGTATACAAACATGATGACACCATAATTTAAAATTTTACTGAAAACTTTTTTTTTTGTCAAATTAACGTTCTCATACAGACCTCGCTTATCGGCGTACCGTATACAAACATGATGACACCATAATTTCTGTTTTCACTGAAAATCTTTTTTTCTCAAATTAACGTTCTTATACAAACTACTCTTATCGGCCTACTGTATACAAACATGATGACACCATAATTTCAGTTTTTACTGAATATTTTTTTTTTTCTAAAATTAACGTTCTCATACAGGCTACTCTTTTCGGCCTACCGTATACAAACATGATGACACCATAATATCAGTTTTTACTGAAAATGTTTTTTTTCTCAAATAAACGTTCTCATACAACCTACTCTTATCGGCCTACCGTATACAAACATGATGACACCATAATTTCTGTTTTTACTGAAATTTTTTTTTTTTTTAAAGTAACGTTCTCATAAAAGCTACACTTATCGGCCTACCGTATACAAACATGATGACACCATAATTTCAGTTTTTACTGAATTTTTTTTTATTTTTAAAGTAACGTTTTCATACAAGCTACACTTATCGGCCTACCGTATACAAACTTGATGACACTATAATTTCAGTTTTTACTGAATTTTTTTTTTCTCAAATTAACGTTCTCATACAGGCTACTCTTGTAGGCCTACCGTATACAAACATGATGACACCATAATTTCTGTTTTTACTGAAAATTTTTTTTTTCTCAAATTAACGTTCTTATACAAGCTACTCTTATCGGCCTACCGTATACAAACATGGTGACACCATAATTTCTGTTTTTACTGAAAATTTTTTTTTCTCAAATTAACGTTCTCATACAGGCTACTCTTATCGGCCTACCGTATACAAACATGATGATACCATAATTTCAGTTTACACTGAAAATTTTTTTTTTCTCAAACTAACGTTCTTATACAAGCTACTCTTATCGGCCTGCCGTATACAAACATGATGAAACCATAATTTCAGTTTTTACTGAATTTTTTTATTTTCTCAAATTAATGTTCTCATACAGGCTACTCTTATCGGCCTACCGTATACAAACATGATGAAACCATAATTTCAGTTTTTACTGAAAATTTTTATTTTCTCAAATTAATGTTCTCATACAGGCTACTCTTATCGGCCTACCGTATACAAACATGATGAAACCATAATTTCTGATTTTACTGAAAATTTTGTTATTTTTCAAATTAACGATCTCATACAGGCTTTTATTATTGGCCTACCGTATACAAACATGATGACACCATAATATCAGTTTTTACTGAAAATGTTTTTTTTCTCAAATAAACGTTCTCATACAACCTACTCTTATCGGCCTACCGTATACAAACATGATGACACCATAATTTCTGTTTTTACTGAAATTTTTTTTTTTTTTAAAGTAACGTTCTCATAAAAGCTACACTTATCGGCCTACCGTATACAAACATGATGACACCATAATTTCAGTTTTTACTGAATTTTTTTTTATTTTTAAAGTAACGTTTTCATACAAGCTACACTTATCGGCCTACCGTGTACAAACTTGATGACACTATAATTTCAGTTTTTACTGAATTTTTTTTTCTCAAATTAACGTTCTCATACAGGCTACTCTTATAGGCCTACCGTATACAAACATGATGACACCATAATTTCTGTTTTCACTGAAAATTTTTTTTTTCTCAAATTAACGTTCTTATACAAGCTATTCTCATCGGCCTATCGTATACAAACATGGTGACACCATAATTTCTGTTTTTACTGAAAATTTTTTTTTCTCAAATTAACGTTCTCATACAGGCTACTCTTATCGGCCTACCGTATACAAACATGATGATACCATAATTTCAGTTTTCTCTGAAAATTTTTTTTTTCTCAAATTAACGTTCTTATACAAGCTACTCTTATCGGCCTACCGTATACAAACATGATGAAACCATAATTTCAGTTTTTACTGAATTTTTTTTTTTTTTTTTTTTAAAGTAACGTTATCATACAGGCTACACTTATCGGCCTACCGTATACAAACATGATGACACCATCATTTCTGTTTTTACTGGAATTTTTTTTTTTTAAAAGTAACGTTCTCATACAAGCTACTCTTATCGGCCTACCGTATACAAACATGATGACACCATAATTTCAGTTTTTACTGAAAATTTTTTTTTTTCTCAAATTAACGTTCTCATACAGGCTTTTCTTATCGGCCTACCGTATACAAACATGATGACACCATAATTTCAGTTTTTACTGAAAATTTTTTTTTCCTCAAATTAACGTTCTATTACAACCTACTCTTATCGGCCTACCGTATACAAACATGATGACACCATAATTTCTGTTTTTACTGAAAATTTTTTTTTTCTCAAATTAACGTTCTCATACAAGCTATTCTTATCGGCCTACCGTATACAAACATGATGACACCATAATTTCAGTTTCTACTGAAAATTTTTTTTTTCTCAAATTAACGTTCTCATACAACCTACTCTTATCGGCCTACCGTATACAAACATGATGACACCTTAATTTCAGTTTTTACTGAAAAATTTTTTTTTCTCATATAAACGTTCTTATACAACCTACTCTTATCGGCCTACCGTATACAAACATGATGACACCATAATTTCAGTTTTTACTAAAAACTTTTTTTTTGTCAAATTACGTTTTCATACAGGCTACTCTTATCGGCCTACCGTATACAAACATGATGACACCATAATTTCTGTTTTCACTGAAAATCTTTTTTTCTCATATTAACGTTCTTATACAAACTACTCTTATCGGCCTACTGTATACAAACATGATGACACCATAATTTCAGTTTTTACTGAAATTTTTTTTTTCTCAAATTAACGTTCTTATACAAGCTACTCTTATCGGCCTACCGTATACAAACATGATGACACCATAATTTCAGTTTTTACTGAAAATTTTTTTTTTCTCAAATTAACGTTCTCATACAGGCTACTCTTATCGGCCTACCGTATACAAACATGATGACACCATAATTTCAGTTTTTACTGAAAATTTTTTTTTCCTCAAATTAACGTTCTATTACAACCTACTCTTATCGGCCTACCGTATACAAACATGATGACACCATAATTTCTGTTTTTACTGAAAATTTTTTTTTTCTCAAATTAACGTTCTCATACAAGCTATTCTTATCGGCCTACCGTATACAAACATGATGACACCATAATTTCAGTTTCTACTGAAAATTTTTTTTTTCTCAAATTAACGTTCTCATACAACCTACTCTTATCGGCCTACCGTATACAAACATGATGACACCTTAATTTCAGTTTTTACTGAAAAATTTTTTTTTCTCATATAAACGTTCTTATACAACCTACTCTTATCGGCCTACCGTATACAAACATGATGACACCATAATTTCAGTTTTTACTAAAAACTTTTTTTTTGTCAAATTACGTTTTCATACAGGCTACTCTTATCGGCCTACTGTATACAAACATGATGACACCATAATTTCTGTTTTCACTGAAAATCTTTTTTTCTCATATTAACGTTCTTATACAAACTACTCTTATCGGCCTACTGTATACAAACATGATGACACCATAATCTCAGTTTTTAATGAAAATTTTTTTTTTTCTCAAATTAACGTTCTTATACAAGCTACTAATATCGGCCTACCGTAGACAAACATGGTGACACCATAATTTCTGTTTTTACTGAAAATTTATTTTTTCTCAAATTAACGTTTTTATGCAAGATACTCTTATCGGCCTACCGTATACAAACATGATGACACCATAATTTCAGTTTTTACTGGAATTTTTTTTTTTTTTTTAAAACTAACGTTCTCATACAAGCTACACTTATCGGCCTACCGTATACAAACATGATGACACCATAATTTCAGTTTTTACTGAAATTTTTTTTTTCTCAAATTAACGTTCTTATACAAGCTACTCTTATCGGCCTACCGTATACAAACATGGTGACACCATAATTTCAGTTTTTACTGGAATTTTTTTTTTCTCAAATTAACGTTCTCATACAGGCTACTCTTATCGGCTCACCGTATACATACATGATGACACCATAATTTCAGTTTTTACTGAAATTTTTTTTTTTTTTTAAAAACTAACGTTCTCATACAAGCTACTCTTATCGGCCTACCGTATACAAACATGATGACACCATAATTTCAGTTTTTACTGAAATTTTTTTTTTCTCAAATTAACGTTCTCATACAGGCTACTCTTATCGGCTCACCGTATACATACATGATGACACCATAATTTCAGTTTTTACTGAAAATTAATTTTTTTTTATATTATCGTTCTCATACAGGCTACTCTTATCGGCCTACCGTGTACAAACATGATGACACCATAATTTCCGTTTTTACTGAAAATTTTTTTTTTCTCAAATTAACGTTCTTATACAAGCTACTCTTATCGGCCTACCGTATACAAACATGATGACACCATGATTTCAGTTTTCACTGAAAATCTTTTTTTCTCAAATTAACGTTCTTATACAAACTACTCTTATCGGCCTACTGTATACAAACATGATGACACCATAATTTCTGTTTTTACTGAAAATTTTTTTTTTTTTTAAAGTAACGTTCTCATACAAGCTACTCTTATCGGCCTACCGTATACAAACATGATGACACCATAATTTCAGTTTTTGCTGAAAATTTTTATTTTCTCAAATATACGTTCTTATACAAGCTACTCTTATCGGCCTACCGTATACAAACATGATGACACCATAATTTCAGTTTTTACTAAAAACTTTTTTTTTGTCAAATTACGTTCTCATACAGGCTACTCTTATCGGCCTACCGTATACAAACATGATGACACCAAAATTTTAGTTTTTACAGCGAATTTTTTTTTTCTCAAATGAACGTTCTCATACAACCTACTCTTATCGGCCTACCGTATACAAACATGATGAAACCATAATTTCAGTTTTTACTGAATTTTTTTTTTTTTTTAAAGTAACGTTCTCATACAAGCTACACTTATCGGCCTACCGTATACAAACATGATGACACCATAATTTCAGTTTTTACTGAAATTTTTTTTTTTTAAAAAACTAACGTTCTCATACAAGCTACTCTTATCGGCCTACCGTATACAAACATGATGACACCATAATTTCAGTTTTTACTGAAAATTAATTTTTTTTTATATTATCGTTCTCATACAGGCTACTCTTATCGGCCTACCGTGTACAAACATGATGACACCATAATTTCCGTTTTTACTGAAAATTTTTTTTTTCTCAAATTAACGTTCTTATACAAGCTACTCCTATCGGCCTACCGTATACAAACATGATTGCACCATAATTTCTGTTTCTACTGAAATTTATTTTTTCTCAAATTAACGTTCTTATACAAGCTACTCTTATCGGCCTACCGTATACAAACATGATGACACCATGATTTCAGTTTTTACTGACATTTTTTTTTTTTTTAAAGGAACGTTCTCATACAAGCTACTCTTATCGGCCTACCGTATACAAACATGATGACACCATAATTTCAGTTTTTGCTGAAAATTTTTATTTTCTCAAATATACGTTCTTATACAAGCTACTCTTATCGGCCTACCGTACACAAACATGATGACACCATAATTTCAGTTTTTACTAAAAACTTTTTTTTTGTCAAATTACGTTCTCATACAGGCTACTCTTATCGGCCTACCGTATACAAACATGATGACACCATAATTTTAGTTTTTACTGCGAATTTTTTTTTCTCAAATGAACGTTCTCATACAACCTACTCTTATCGGCCTACCGTATACAAACATGATGATACCATAATTTCAGTTTTCTCTGAAAATTTTTTTTTTCTCAAATTAACGTTCTTATACAAGCTACTCTTATCGGCCTACCGTATACAAACATGATGAAACCATAATTTCAGTTTTTACTGAATTTTTTTTTTTTTTTTTTTTAAAGTAACGTTATCATACAGGCTACACTTATCGGCCTACCGTATACAAACATGATGACACCATCATTTCTGTTTTTACTGGAATTTTTTTTTTTTAAAAGTAACGTTCTCATACAAGCTACTCTTATCGGCCTACCGTATACAAACATGATGACACCATAATTTCAGTTTTTACTGAAAATTTTTTTTTTTCTCAAATTAACGTTCTCATACAGGCTTTTCTTATCGGCCTACCGTATACAAACATGATGACACCATAATTTCAGTTTTTACTGAAAATTTTTTTTTCCTCAAATTAACGTTCTATTACAACCTACTCTTATCGGCCTACCGTATACAAACATGATGACACCATAATTTCTGTTTTTACTGAAAATTTTTTTTTTCTCAAATTAACGTTCTCATACAAGCTATTCTTATCGGCCTACCGTATACAAACATGATGACACCATAATTTCAGTTTCTACTGAAAATTTTTTTTTTCTCAAATTAACGTTCTCATACAACCTACTCTTATCGGCCTACCGTATACAAACATGATGACACCTTAATTTCAGTTTTTACTGAAAAATTTTTTTTTCTCATATAAACGTTCTTATACAACCTACTCTTATCGGCCTACCGTATACAAACATGATGACACCATAATTTCAGTTTTTACTAAAAACTTTTTTTTTGTCAAATTACGTTTTCATACAGGCTACTCTTATCGGCCTACTGTATACAAACATGATGACACCATAATTTCTGTTTTCACTGAAAATCTTTTTTTCTCATATTAACGTTCTTATACAAACTACTCTTATCGGCCTACTGTATACAAACATGATGACACCATAATTTCAGTTTTTACTGAAAATGTTTTTTTTCTCAAATAAACGTTCTCATACAACCTACTCTTATCGGCCTACCGTATACAAACATGATGACACCATAATCTCAGTTTTTAATGAAAATTTTTTTTTTTCTCAAATTAACGTTCTTATACAAGCTACTCTTATCGGCCTACCGTAGACAAACATGGTGACACCATAATTTCTGTTTTTACTGAAAATTTATTTTTTCTCAAATTATCGTTTTTATGCAAGCTACTCTTATCGGCCTACCGTATACAAACATGATGACACCATAATTTCAGTGTTTACTGGAATTTTTTTTTTTTTTTTAAAACTAACGTTCTCATACAAGCTACACTTATCGGCCTACCGTATACAAACATGATGACACCATAATTTTAGTTTTTACTGCGAATTTTTTTTTTCACATAATAACGTTCTAATACAACCTACTCTTAGCGGCCTACCGTATACAAACATGATGACACCATAATTTCAGTTTTTACTGAAAATTTTTTTTTTCTCAAATTAACGTTCTCATACAGACCTCGCTTATCGGCGTACCGTATACAAACATGATGACACCATAATTTCTGTTTTCACTGAAAATCTTTTTTTCTCATATTAACGTTCTTATACAAACTACTCTTATCGCCCTACTGTATACAAACATGATGACACCATAATTTCAGTTTTTACTGAAAATGTTTTTTCTCTCAAATAAACGTCCTCATACAACCTACTCTTATCGGCCTACCGTATACAAACATGATGACACCATAATCTCAGTTTTTAATGAAAATTTTTTTTTTTCTAAAATTAACGTTCTCATACAGGCTACTCTTTTCGGCCTACCGTATACAAACATGATGACACCATAATATCAGTTTTTACTGAAAATGTTTTTTTTCTCAAATAAACGTTCTCATACAACCTACTCTTATCGGCCTACCGTATACAAACATGATGACACCATAATCTCAGTTTTTAATGAAAATTTTTTTTTTTCTCAAATTAACGTTCTTATACAAGCTACTCTTATCGGCCTACCGTAGACAAACATGGTGACACCATAATTTCTGTTTTTACTGAAAATTTATTTTTTCTCAAATTAACGTTTTTATGCAAGATACTCTTATCGGCCTACCGTATACAAACATGATGACACCATAATTTCAGTTTTTACTGGAATTTTTTTTTTTTTTTTAAAACTAACGTTCTCATACAAGCTACACTTATCAGCCTACCGTATACAAACATGATGACACCATAATTTCAGTTTTTACTGAAATTTTTTTTTTCTCAAATTAACGTTCTTATACAAGCTACTCTTATCGGCCTACCGTATACAAACATGGTGACACCATAATTTCAGTTTTTACTGGAATTTTTTTTTTCTCAAATTAACGTTCTCATACAGGCTACTCTTATCGGCTCACCGTATACATACATGATGACACCATAATTTCAGTTTTTACTGAAATTTTTTTTTTTTTTTAAAAACTAACGTTCTCATACAAGCTACTCTTATCGGCCTACCGTATACAAACATGATGACACCATAATTTCAGTTTTTACTGAAATTTTTTTTTTCTCAAATTAACGTTCTCATACAGGCTACTCTTATCGGCTCACCGTATACATACATGATGACACCATAATTTCAGTTTTTACTGAAAATTAATTTTTTTTTATATTATCGTTCTTATACAAGCTACTCTTATCGGCCTACCGTATACAAACATGATGACACCATGATTTCAGTATTCACTGAAAATCTTTTTTTCTCAAATTAACGTTCTTATACAAACTACTCTTATCGGCCTACTGTATACAAACATGATGACACCATAATTTCTGTTTTTACTGAAAATTTTTTTTTTTTTTAAAGTAACGTTCTCATACAAGCTACTCTTATCGGCCTACCGTATACAAACATGATGACACCATAATTTCAGTTTTTGCTGAAAATTTTTATTTTCTCAAATATACGTTCTTATACAAGCTACTCTTATCGGCCTACCGTATACAAACATGATGACACCATAATTTCAGTTTTTACTAAAAACTTTTTTTTTGTCAAATTACGTTCTCATACAGGCTACTCTTATCGGCCTACCGTATACAAACATGATGACACCAAAATTTTAGTTTTTACTGAATTTTTTTTTTTTTTTTAAAGTAACGTTCTCATACAAGCTACACTTATCGGCCTACCGTATACAAACATGATGACACCATAATTTCAGTTTTTACTGAAATTTTTTTTTTTTAAAAAACTAACGTTCTCATACAAGCTACACTTATCGGCCTACCGTATACAAACTTGATGAGACCATAATTTCAGTTTTTACTGAAAATTAATTTTTTTTTATATTATCGTTCTCATACAGGCTACTCTTATCGGCCTACCGTGTACAAACATGATGACACCATAATTTCCGTTTTTACTGAAAATTTTTTTTTTCTCAAATTAACGTTCTTATACAAGCTACTCCTATCGGCCTACCGTATACAAACATGATTGCACCATAATTTCTGTTTCTACTGAAATTTATTTTTTCTCAAATTAACGTTCTTATACAAGCTACTCTTATCGGCCTACCGTATACAAACATGATGACACCATGATTTCAGTTTTTACTGACATTTTTTTTTTTTTTAAAGTAACGTTCTCATACAAGCTACTCTTATCGGCCTACCGTATACAAACATGATGACACCATAATTTCAGTTTTTGCTGAAAATTTTTATTTTCTCAAATATACGTTCTTATACAAGCTACTCTTATCGGCCTACCGTACACAAACATGATGACACCATAATTTCAGTTTTTACTAAAAACTTTTTTTTTGTCAAATTACGTTCTCATACAGGCTACTCTTATCGGCCTACCGTATACAAACATGATGACACCATAATTTTAGTTTTTACTGCGAATTTTTTTTTTCTCAAATGAACGTTCTCATACAACCTACTCTTATCGGCCTACCGTATACAAACATGATGACACCATAATTTCAGTTTTTACTGAAAACTTTTTGTTTTGTCAAATTAACGTTCTTATACAAGCTACTCTTATCGGCCTACCGTATACAAACATGATGAAACCATAATTTCAGTTTTTACTGAATTTTTTTTTTTTTTTAAAGTAACGTTATCATACAGGCTACACCTATCGGCCTACCGTATACAAACATGATGACACCATAATTTCAGTTTTTACTGAAATTGTTTTTTTTTTTAAAGTAACGTTCTTATACAAGCTACTCTTATCGGCCTACCGTATACAAACATGATGACACCATGATTTCAGTTTTCACTGAAAATCTTTTTTTCTCAAATTAACGTTCTTATACAAACTACTCTTATCGGCCTACTGTATACAAACATGATGACACCATAATTTCTGTTTTTACTGAAAATTTTTTTTTTTTTTAAAGTAACGTTCTCATACAAGCTACTCTTATCGGCCTACCGTATACAAACATGATGACACCATAATTTCAGTTTTTGCTGAAAATTTTTATTTTCTCAAATATACGTTCTTATACAAGCTACTCTTATCGGCCTACCGTATACAAACATGATGACACCATAATTTCAGTTTTTACTAAAAACTTTTTTTTTGTCAAATTACGTTCTCATACAGGCTACTCTTATCGGCCTACCGTATACAAACATGATGACACCAAAATTTTAGTTTTTACTGAATTTTTTTTTTTTTTTAAAGTAACGTTCTCATACAAGCTACACTTATCGGCCTACCGTATACAAACATGATGACACCATAATTTCAGTTTTTACTGAAATTTTTTTTTTTTAAAAAACTAACGTTCTCATACAAGCTACTCTTATCGGCCTACCGTATACAAACATGATGACACCATAATTTCAGTTTTTACTGAAAATTAATTTTTTTTTATATTATCGTTCTCATACAGGCTACTCTTATCGGCCTACCGTGTACAAACATGATGACACCATAATTTCCGTTTTTACTGAAAATTTTTTTTTTCTCAAATTAACGTTCTTATACAAGCTACTCCTATCAGCCTACCGTATACAAACATGATTGCACCATAATTTCTGTTTCTACTGAAATTTATTTTTTCTCAAATTAACGTTCTTATACAAGCTACTCTTATCGGCCTACCGTATACAAACATGATGACACCATGATTTCAGTTTTTACTGACATTTTTTTTTTTTTTAAAGTAACGTTCTCATACAAGCTACTCTTATCGGCCTACCGTATACAAACATGATGACACCATAATTTCAGTTTTTGCTGAAAATTTTTATTTTCTCAAATATACGTTCTTATACAAGCTACTCTTATCGGCCTACCGTACACAAACATGATGACACCATAATTTCAGTTTTTACTAAAAACTTTTTTTTTGTCAAATTACGTTCTCATACAGGCTACTCTTATCGGCCTACCGTATACAAACATGATGACACCATAATTTTAGTTTTTACTGCGAATTTTTTTTTTCTCAAATGAACGTTCTCATACAACCTACTCTTATCGGCCTACCGTATACAAACATGATGACACCATAATTTCAGTTTTTACTGAAAACTTTTTGTTTTGTCAAATTAACGTTCTTATACAAGCTACTCTTATCGGCCTACCGTATACAAACATGATGAAACCATAATTTCAGTTTTTACTGAATTTTTTTTTTTTTTTAAAGTAACGTTATCATACAGGCTACACCTATCGGCCTACCGTATACAAACATGATGACACCATAATTTCAGTTTTTACTGAAATTGTTTTTTTTTTTAAAGTAACGTTCTCATACAAGCTACACTTATCGGCCTACCGTATACAAACATGATGAAACCATAATTTCTGTTTTTACTGAAAATTTTGTTTTTTCTCAAATTAACGTTCTTATGCAAGCTACTTTTATCGGCCTACCGTATACAACATGATGACACCATAATTTCAGTTTTTAATGAAAATTTTTTTTTCCTCAACTTAACGTTCTAATACAACCTACTCTTATCGGCCTACCGTATACAAACATGGTGAGACCATAATTTCAGTTTTTAATGAAAATTTTTTTTTTTTTTAAAGTAACGTTCTCATACAAGCTACACTTATCGGCCTACCGTATAAAACATGATGACACCATAATTTCAGTTTTTACTGAAATTTTTTTTTGTTTTTTAAAAACTAACGTTCTCATACAAGCTACTCTTATCGGCCTACAGTATACAAACATGATGACACCATAATTTCAGTTTTTACTGAAAATTTTTTTTTTCTCAACTTAACGTTCTTATACAAGCTACTCTTATCGGCCTACCGTATACAAACATGGTGACACCATAATTTCCGTTTTTACTGAATTTTTTTTTTTTTTTTTAAAGTAACGTTCTCATACAAGCTAGACTTATCGCCCTACCGTATACAAACATGATGACACCATAATTTCAGTTTTTACTGAAATTTTTTTTTTTTTTCTCAAATTAACGTTCTCATACAAGCAACTCTTATCGGCCCACCGTATACATACATGCTGACACCATAATTTCAGTTTTTACTGAAAATTAATTTTTTCTCAAATTAACGTTCTCATACAGGCTACTCTTATCGGCCTACCGTATACAAACATGATGACACCATAATTTCCGTTTTTACTGAAAATTTTTTTTTTCTCAAATTAACGTTCTCATACAAGCTACTCTTATCGGCCTACCGTATACAAACATGATGACACCATAATTTCAGTTTTTACTGAAATTTTTTTTTTTTTTAAAAGTAACGTTCTCATACAAGCTACTCTTATCGGCCTACCGTATACAAACATGATGACACCATAATTTCTGTTTTTACTGAAAATTTTTTTTTTCTCAAATTAACGTTCTCATACAAGCTATTCTTATCGGCCTACCGTATACAAACATGATGACACCATAATTTCAGTTTTTACTGAAATTTTTTTTTTTTTTTAAAGTAACGTTCTCATACAAGCTACACTTATCGGCCTACCGTATACAAACATGATGACACCATAATTTCAGTTTTTACTGAAATTTTTTTTTTTTTTTAAAAAACTAACGTTTTCAGACAAGCTACTCTTATCGGCCTACCGTATACAAACATGATGACACCATAATTTCAGTTTTTACTGAAAATTAATTTTTTCTCAAATTACGGTCTCATACAGGCTACTCTTATCGGCCTACCGTATACAAACATGATGACACCATAATTTCCGTTTTTACTGAATTTTTTTTTTTTTTTTTAAAGTAACGTTCTCATACAAGCTACACTTATCGGCCTACCGTATACAAACATGATGACACCATAATTTCAGTTTTTACTGAAATTTTTTTTTTTTTTCTCAAATTAACGTTCTCATACAAGCAACTCTTATCGGCCCACCGTATACATACATGCTGACACCATAATTTCAGTTTTTACTGAAAATTAATTTCTTCTCAAATTAACGTTCTCATACAGGCTACTCTTATCGGCCTGCCGTATACAAACATGATGACACCATAATTTCCGTTTTTACTGAAAATTTTTTTTTTCTCAAATTAACGTTCTCATACAAGCTACTCTTATCGGCCTACCGTATACAAACATGATGACACCATAATTTCAGTTTTTACTGAAATTTTTTTTTTTTTTTAAAAGTAACGTTCTCATACAAGCTACTCTTATCGGCCTACCGTATACAAACATGATGACACCATAATTTCTGTTTTTACTGAAAATTTTTTTTTTCTCAAATTTACGTTCTCATACAAGCTATTCTTATCGGCCTACCGTATACAAACATGATGACACCATAATTTCAGTTTTTACTGAATATTTTTTTTTCTCAAATTAACGTTCTCATACAGGCTACTCTTATCGGCCTACCGTATACAAACATGATGACACCATAATTTCCGTTTTTACTGAAAAATTTTTTTTCCTCGAATTAACGTTCTAATACAACCTACTCTTATCGGCCTACCGTATACAAACATGATGACACCATAATTTTAGTTTTTACTGAAATTTTTTATTCTCAAATTAACGTTCTCATACAGGCTACTCTTATCGGCCTACCGTATACAAACACGATGACACCATAATTGCAGTTTTTACTGAAAATTTTTTTTTCTCAAATGAACGTTCTCATACAACCTTCTCTTATCGGCCTACCGTATACAAACATGGTGACACCATAATTTCTGTTTTTACTAATAATTTATTTTTTCTCAAATTAACGTTCTTATGCAAGCTACTCTTATCGGCCTACCGTATACAAACATGATGACACCATAATTTCAGTTTTTACTGAAATTTTTTTTTTTTTTTAAAAACTAACGTTCTCATACAAGCTACTCTTATCGGCCTACCGTATACAAACATGATGACACCATAATTTCAGTTTTTAATGAAAATTTTTTTTTTCTCAACTTAACGTTCTTATACAACCTAGTCTTATCGGCCTACCGTATACAAACATGGTGACACCATAATTTCAGTTTTTACTGAAATTTTTTTTTTTTTTTAAAAAACTAACGTTCTCATACAAGCAACTCTTATCGGCCTACCGAATACAAACATGATGACACCATAATTTCAGTTTTTACTGAAATTTTTTTTTTTTTTTAAAAAACTAACGTTCTCATACAAGCAACTCTTATCGGCCTACCGTATACAAACATGATGACACCATAATTTCAGTTTTTACTGAAAATTAATTTTTTCTCAAATTAACGTTCTCATACAAGCTACTCTTATCGGCCCACCGTATACATACATGCTGACACCATAATTTCAGTTTTTACTGAAAATTAATTTTTTCTCAAATTAACGTTCTCATACAGGCTACTCTTATCGGCCTACCGTATACAAACATGATGACACCATAATTTCAGTTTTTACTGAAATTTTTTTTTTTTTTTTAAAAACTAACGTTCTCATACAAGCTACTCTTATCGGCCTACCGTATACAAACATGATGACACCATAATTTCAGTTTTTACTGAAAATTAATTTTTTCTCAAATTACGGTCTCATACAGGCTACTCTTATCGGCCTACCGTATACAAACATGATGACACCATAATTTCCGTTTTTACTGAATTTTTTTTTTTTTTTTAAAGTAACGTTCTCATACAAGCTTCACTTATCGGCCTACCGTATACAAACATGATGACAACATAATTTCAGTTTTTACTGAAATTTTTTTTTTTTCTCAAATTAACGTTCTCATACAAGCTACTCTTATCGGCCCACCGTATACATACATGCTGACACCATAATTTCAGTTTTTACTGAAAATTAATTTTTTCTCAAATTAACGTTCTCATACAGGCTACTCTTATCGGCCTACCGTATACAAACATGATGACACCATAATTTCAGTTTCTACTGAAATTTTTTTTTTTTTTTTAAAGTAACGTTCTCATACAAGCTACTCTTATCGGCCTACCGTATACAAACATGATGACACCATAATTTCTGTTTTTAATGAAAATTTTTTTTTTCTCAAATTAACGTCCTCATACAAGCTATTCTTATCGGCCTACCGTATACAAACATGATGACACCATAATTTCAGTTTTTACTGAAATTTTTTTTTTTTTTTAAAGTAACGTTCTCATACAACCTACTCTTATCGACCTACCGTATACAAACATGATGACACCATAATTTCAGTTTTTACTGAAAATTTTTTTTTCTCAAATAAACGTTCTCATACAACCTACTCTTATCGGCCTACCGTATACAAACATGATGACACCATAATTTCAGTTTTTACTAAAAACTTTTTTTTTGTCAAATTAACGTTCTCATACAAGCTACACTTATCGGCCTACCGTATACAAACATGATGACACCATAATTTCAGTTTTTACTGAATATTTTTTTTTCCTCAAATTAACGTTCTCATACAGGCTACTTTTATCGGCCTACCGTATACAAACATGATGACACCATAATTTCAGTTTTTACTGAAAACTTTTTTTTTTGTCAAATTAACGTTCTCATACAAGCTACACTTATCGGCCTACCGTATACAAACATGATGACACCATAATTTCAGTTTTTACTGAATATTTCTTTTTCCCCAAATTAACGTTCTCATACAGGCTACTCTTATCGGCCTACCGTATACAAACATGATGACACCATAATTGCAGTTTTTACTGAAAATTTTTTTTTCTCAAATTAACGTTCTTATACAAGCTACTCTTATCGGCCTACCGTATACAAACATGATGACACCATAATTTCAGTTTCTACTGAAAACTTTTTTTTTTGTCAAATTAATGTTCTCATACAGACTACGCTTATCAGCGTACCGTATACAAACATGATGACACCATAATTTCTGTTTTTACTGAAAACCTTTTTTTCTCAAATTAACGTTCTTATACAAACTACTCTTATCGGCCTACTGCATACAAACATGATGACACCATAATTTCAGTTTTTACTGAAAATTTTTTTTTCTCAAATTAACGTTCTCATACAAGCTACTCTTATCGGCCTACCGTATACAAACATGATGACACCATAATTTCAGTTTTTACTGAAATTTTTCTTTTTTATTAAAGTAACGTTCTCATACAACCTACTCTTATCGGCCTACCGTATACGAACATGATGACACCATAATTTCAGTTTTTACTGAAATTTTTTTTTTTTTTCAAAGTAACGTTCTCATACAAGCTACACTTATCGGCCTACCGTATACAAACTTGATGAGACTATAATTTCAGTTTTTACTGAATTTTTTTTACTCAAATTAACGTTCTCATACAGGCTACTCTTTTAGGCCTACCGTATACAAACATGATGACACCATAATTTCAGTTTTTACTGAAAATTTTTTTTTTCTCAAATTAACGTTCTTATACAAGCTACTCTTATCGGCCTACCGTATACAAACATGATGACACCATAATTTCAGTTTTTACTGAATTTTTTTTTTTTTTAAAGTAACGTTTTCATACAAGCTACACTTATCGGCCTACCGTATACAAACTTGATGAGACTATAATTTCAGTTTTTACTGAATTTTTTTTTTCTCAAATTAACGTTCTCATACAGGCTACTCTTTTAGGCCTACCGTATACAAACATGATGACACCATAATTTCAGTTTTTACTGAAAATTTTTTTTTTCTCAAATTAACGGTCTTATACAAGCTACTCTTATCGGCCTACCGTATACAAACATGGTGACACCAAAATTTCTGTTTTTACTGAAAATTTTTTTTTTCTCAAATAACCGTTCTCATACAGGCTACTCTTATCGGCCTACCGTATACAAACATGATGATACCATAATTTCAGTTTTCACTGAAAATTTTTTTTCTCTCAAATTAACGTTCTTATACAAGATACTCTTATCGGCCTACCGTATACAAACATGATGAAACCATAATTTCACTTTTTACTGAAAATTTTTATTTTCTCAAATTAATGTTCTCATACAGGCTACTCTTATCGGCCTACCGTATACAAACATGATGAAACCATAATTTCTGTTTTTACTGAAAATTTTTTTTTCCCCATATTAACGTTCTCATACAAGCTACTCTTATCGGCCTACCGTATACAAACATGATGACACCATAATTTCTGTTTTTACTGAAAATCTTTTTTTCTCAAATTAACGTTCTTATACAAACTACTCTTATCGGCCTACTGCATACAAACATGATGACACCATAATTTCAGTTTTTACTGAAAATTTTTTTTTCTCAAATTAACGTTCTCATACAAGCTACTCTTATCGGCCTACCGTATACAAACATGATGACACCATAATTTCAGTTTTTACTAAAAACTTTTTTTTTTGTCAAATTAACGTTCTCATACAAGCTACACTTATCGGCCTACCGTATACAAACATGATGACACCATAATTTCAGTTTTTACTGAATATTTTTTTTTCCTCAAATTAACGTTCTCATACAGGCTACTCTTATCGGCCTACCGTATACAAACATGATGACACCATAATTTCAGTTTTTACTGAAATTTTTCTTTTTTATTAAAGTAACGTTCTCATACAACCTACTCTTATCGGCCTACCGTATACAAACATGATGACACCATAATTTCAGTTTTTACTGAATTTTTTTTTATTTCTAAAGTAACGTTTTCATACAAGCTACACTTATCGGCCTACCGTATACAAACTTGATGAGACTATAATTTCAGTTTTTACTGAATTTTTTTTTTCTCAAATTAACGTTCTCATACAGGCTACTCTTATAGGCCTACCGTATACAAACATGATGACACCATAATTTCAGTTTTTACTGAATTTTTTTTTTTTTCCTCAAATTAACGTTCTCATACAGGCTACTCTTATCGGCCTACCGTATACAAACATGATGACACCATAATTTCAGTTTTTACTGAAATTTTTCTTTTTTATTAAAGTAACGTTCTCATACAACCTACTCTTATCGGCCTACCGTATACAAACATGATGACACCATAATTTCAGTTTTTACTGAATTTTTTTTTATTTCTAAAGTAACGTTTTCATACAAGCTACACTTATCGGCCTACCGTATACAAACATGATGACACCATAATTTCAGTTTTTACTGAAATTTTTCTTTTTTATTAAAGTAACGTTCTCATACAACCTACTCTTATCGGCCTACCGTATACAAACATGATGACACCATAATTTCAGTTTTTACTGAATTTTTTTTTATTTCTAAAGTAACGTTTTCATACAAGCTACACTTATCGGCCTACCGTATACGAACATGATGACACCATAATTTCAGTTTTTACTGAAATTTTTTTTTTTTTTCAAAGTAACGTTCTCATACAAGCTACACTTATCGGCCTACCGTATACAAACATGATGACACCATAATTTCAGTTTTTACTGAATTTTTTTTTATTTCTAAAGTAACGTTTTCATACAAGCTACACTTATCGGCCTACCGTATACAAACTTGATGAGACTATAATTTCAGTTTTTACTGAATTTTTTTTTTCTCAAATTAACGTTCTCATACAGGCTACTCTTATAGGCCTACCGTATACAAACATGATGACACCATAATTTCAGTTTTTACTGAAAATTTTTTTTTTCTCAAATTAACGTTCTTATACAAGCTACTCTTATCGGCCTACCGTATACAAACATGATGACACCATAATTTCAGTTTTTACTGAATTTTTTTTTATTTTTAAAGTAACGTTTTCATACAAGCTACACTTATCGGCCTACCGTATACAAACTTGATGAGACTATAATTTCAGTTTTTACTGAATTTTTTTTTTCTCAAATTAACGTTCTCATACAGGCTACTCTTTTAGGCCTACCGTATACAAACATGATGACACCATAATTTCAGTTTTTACTGAATATTTTTTTTTTGTTCTCAAATTAACGTTCTTATACAAGCTACTCTTATCGGCCTACCGTATACAAACATGGTGACACCAAAATTTCTGTTTTTACTGAAAATTTTTTTTTTCTCAAATAACCGTTCTTATACAGGCTACTCTTATCGGCCTACCGTATACAAACATGATGATACCATAATTTCAGTTTTCACTGAAAATTTTTTTTCTCTCAAATTAACGTTCTTATACAAGATACTCTTATCGGCCTACCGTATACAAACATGATGAAACCATAATTTCAGTTTTTACTGAAAATTTTTATTTTCTCAAATTAATGTTCTCATACAGGCTACTCTTATCGGCCTACCGTATACAAACATGATGAAACCATAATTTCTGTTTTTACTGAAAATTTTTTTTTCCCCATATTAACGTTCTCATACAAGCTACTCTTATCGGCCTACCGTATACAAACATGATGACACCATAATTTCTGTTTTTACTGAAAATATTTTTTTCTCAAATTAACGTTCTTATACAAACTACTCTTATCGGCCTACTGCATACAAACATGATGACACCATAATTTCAGTTTTTACTGAAAATTTTTTTTTCTCAAATTAACGTTCTCATACAAGCTACTCTTATCGGCCTACCGTATACAAACATGATGACACCATAATTTCTGTTTTTACTGAAAACCTTTTTTTCCTCAAATCAACGTTCTCATACAGGCTACTCTTATCGGCCTACCGTATACAAACATGATGACACCATAATTTCAGTTTTTACTGAAATTTTTCTTTTTTATTAAAGTAACGTTCTCATACAACCTACTCTTATCGGCCTACCGTATACGAACATGATGACACCATAATTTCAGTTTTTACTGAAATTTTTTTTTTTTTTCAAAGTAACGTTCTCATACAAGCTACACTTATCGGCCTACCGTATACAAACATGATGACACCATAATTTCAGTTTTTACTGAATTTTTTTTTATTTCTAAAGTAACGTTTTCATACAAGCTACACTTATCGGCCTACCGTATACAAACTTGATGAGACTATAATTTCAGTTTTTACTGAATTTTTTTTTTCTCAAATTAACGTTCTCATACAGGCTACTCTTATAGGCCTACCGTATACAAACATGATGACACCATAATTTCAGTTTTTACTGAAAATTTTTTTTTTCTCAAATTAACGTTCTTATACAAGCTACTCTTATCGGCCTACCGTATACAAACATGGTGACACCATAATTTCTGTTTTTACTGAAAATTTTTTTTTTCTCAAATAACCGTTCTCATACAGGCTACTCTTATCGGCCTACCGTTTACAAACATGATGATACCATAATTTCAGTTTTCACTGAAAATTTTTTTTCTCTCAAATTAACGTTCTTATACAAGCTACTCTTATCGGCCTACCGTATACAAACATGATGAAACCATAATTTCAGTTTTTACTGAAAATTTTTATTTTCTCAAATTAATGTTCTCATACAGGCTACTCTTATCGGCCTACCGTATACAAACATGATGACACCATAATTTCTGTTTTTACTGAAAATTTTTTTTTTCTCAAATTAACGTTCTCATACAAGCTATTGTTATCGGCCTACCGTATACAAACATGATGACACCATAATTTCAGTTTTTACTGAAATTTTTTTTTTTTTTTTAAAGTAACGTTCTCATACAACCTACTCTTATCGGCCTACCGTATACAAACATGATGACACCATAATTTCAGTTTTTACTAAAAACTATTTTTTTTGTCAAATTAACGTTCTAATACAACCTACTCTTATCGGCCTACCGTATACAAACATGATGACACCATAATTTCAGTTTTTACTGAAATTTTTTTTTCTCAAATTAACGTTCTCATTCAGGCTACTCTTATCGGCCTACCGTATACAAACATGATGACACCATAATTGCAGTTTTTACTGAAAATTTTTTTTTCTCAAATGAACGTTCTCATACAAGCTACTCTTATCGGCCTACCGTATACAAACATGATGACACCATAATTTCAGTTTTTAATGAAAATTTTTTTTTTCTCAACTTAACGTTCTTATACAAGCTACTCTTATCGGCCTACCGTATACAAACATGGTGACACCATAATTTCAGTTTTTACTGAAATTTTTTTTTTTTTTTTAAAAACTAACGTTCTCATACAAGCTACTCTTATCGGCCTACCGTATACAAACATGATGAAACCATAATTTCAGTTTTTACTGAAAATTAATTTTTTCTCAAATTACGGTCTCATACAGGCTACTCTTATCGGCCTACTGTATACAAACATGATGACACCATAATTTCCGTTTTCACTGAATTTTTTTTTTTTTTTTAAAGTAACGTTCTCATACAAGCTACACTTATCGGCCTACCGTATACAAACATGATGACACCATAATTTCAGTTTTTACTGAAATTTTTTTTTTTTTTCTCAAATTAACGTTCTCATACAAGCTACTCTTATCGGCCCACCGTATACATACATGCTGACACCATAATTTCAGTTTTTACTGAAAATTAATTTTTTCTCAAATTAACGTTCTCATACAGGCTACTCTTATCGGCCTACCGTATACAAACATGATGACACCATAATTTCCGTTTTTACTGAAAATTTTTTTTTTCTCAAATTAACGTTCTCATACAAACTACTCTTATCGGCCTACCGTATACAAACATGATGACACCATAATTTCAGTTTTTACTGAAATTTTTTTTTTTCAAAAGTAACGTTCTCATACAAGCTACTCTTATCGGCCTACCGTATACAAACATGATGACACCATAATTTCAGTTTTTACTGAAAAATTTTTTTTTCTCAAATAAACGTTCTCATACAACCTACTCTTATCGGCCTACCGTATACAAACATGATGACACCATAATTTCAGTTTTTACTGAAATTTTTTTTTTTTTCTAAAAAACTAACGTTCTCATACAACCTACTCTTATCGGCCTACCGTATACAAACATGATGACACCATAATTTCAGTTTTTACTGAAAAATTTTTTTTTCTCAAATAAACGTTCTCATACAACCTACTCTTATCGGCCTACCGTATACAAACATGATGACACCATAATTTCAGTTTTTACTAAAAACTTTTTTTTTGTCAAATTAACGTTCTCATACAAGCTACACTTATCGGCCTACCGTATACAAACATGATGACACCATAATTTCAGTTTTTACTGAATATTTTTTTTTCCTCAAATTAACGTTCTCATACAGGCTACTCTTATCGGCCTACCGTATACAAACATGATGACACCATAATTTCAGTTTTTACTGAAAACTTTTTTTTTTTGTCAAATTAACGTTCTCATACAAGCTACACTTATCGGCCTACCGTATACAAACATGATGACACCATAATTTCAGTTTTTACTGAATATTTCTTTTTCCTCAAATTAACGTTCTCATACAGGCTACTCTTATCGGCCTACCGTATACAAACATGATGACACCATAAATGCAGTTTTTACTGAAAATTTTTTTTTCTCAAATTAACGTTCTTATACAAGCTACTCTTATCGGCCTACCGTATACAAACATGATGACACCATAATTTCAGTTTCTACTGAAAACTTTTTTTTTTGTCAAATTAACGTTCTCATACAGACTTCGCTTATCAGCGTACCGTATACAAACATGATGACACCATAATTTCTGTTTTTACTGAAAACCTTTTTTTCTCAAATTAACGTTCTTATACAAACTACTCTTATCGGCCTACTGCATAGAAACATGATGACACCATAATTTCAGTTTTTACTGAAAATTTTTTTTTCTCAAATTAACGTTCTCATACAAGCTACTCTTATCGGCCTACCGTATACAAACATGATGACACCATAATTTCAGTTTTTACTGAAATTTTTCTTTTTTATTAAAGTAACGTTCTCATACAACCTACTCTTATCGGCCTACCGTATACGAACATGATGACACCATAATTTCAGTTTTTACTGAAATTTTTTTTTTTTTTCAAAGTAACGTTTTCATACAAGCTACACTTATCGGCCTACCGTATACAAACATGATGACACCATAATTTCAGTTTTTACTGAATTTTTTTTTATTTTTAAAGTAACGTTTTCATACAAGCTACACTTATCGGCCTACCGTATACAAACTTGATGAGACTATAATTTCAGTTTATACTGAATTTTTTTTTTTCTCAAATTAACGTTGTCATACAAGCTACTCTTATAGGCCTACCGTATACAAACATGATGACACCATAATTTCAGTTTTTACTGAAATTTTTTTTTTCTCAAATTAACGTTCTTATACAAGCTACTCTTATCGGCCTACCGTATACAAACATGGTGACACCATAATTCCTGTTTTTACTGAAAATTTTTTTTTTCTCAAATAACCGTTCTCATACAGGCTACTCTTATCGGCCTACCGTATACAAACATGATGATACCATAATTTCAGTTTTCACTGAAAATTTTTTTTCTCTCAAATTAACGTTCTTATACAAGCTACTCTTATCGGCCTACCGTATACAAACATGATGACACCATAATTTCAGTTTTTACTGAAAAATTTTTTTTTCTCAAATAAACGTTGTCATACAAGCTACTCTTATAGGCCTACCGTATACAAACATGATGACACCATAATTTCAGTTTTTACTGAAATTTTTTTTTTCTCAAATTAACGTTCTTATACAAGCTACTCTTATCGGCCTACCGTATACAAACATGGTGACACCATAATTCCTGTTTTTACTGAAAATTTTTTTTTTCTCAAATAACCGTTCTCATACAGGCTACTCTTATCGGCCTACCGTATACAAACATGATGACACCATAATTTCAGTTTTTACTGAAAAATTTTTTTTTCTCAAATAAACGTTGTCATACAAGCTACTCTTATAGGCCTACCGTATACAAACATGATGACACCATAATTTCAGTTTTTACTGAAATTTTTTTTTTCTCAAATTAACGTTCTTATACAAGCTACTCTTATCGGCCTACCGTATACAAACATGGTGACACCATAATTCCTGTTTTTACTGAAAATTTTTTTTTTCTCAAATAACCGTTCTCATACAGGCTACTCTTATCGGCCTACCGTATACAAACATGATGATACCATAATTTCAGTTTTCACTGAAAATTTTTTTTCTCTCAAATTAACGTTCTTATACAACCTACTCTTATCGGCCTACCGTATACAAACATGATGACACCATAATTTCAGTTTTTACTGAAAAATTTTTTTTTCTCAAATAAACGTTGTCATACAAGCTACTCTTATAGGCCTACCGTATACAAACATGATGACACCATAATTTCAGTTTTTACTGAAATTTTTTTTTTCTCAAATTAACGTTCTTATACAAGCTACTCTTATCGGCCTACCGTATACAAACATGGTGACACCATAATTCCTGTTTTTACTGAAAATTTTTTTTTTCTCAAATAACCGTTCTCATACAGGCTACTCTTATCGGCCTACCGTATACAAACATGATGAAACCATAATTTCAGTTTTTACTGAAAATTTTTATTTTCTCAAATTAATGTTCTCATACAGGCTACTCTTATCGGCCTACCGTATAGAAACATGATGAAACCATAATTTCTGTTATTACTGAAAATTTTTTTTTTTTTCAAATTAACGATCTCATACAGGCTTTTATTATTGGCCTACCGTATACAAACATGATGACACCATAATTTCAGTTTTTACTGAAAATTTGTTTTTCCTCAAATTAACGTTCTAATACAACCTACTCTTATCGGCCTACCGTATACAAACATGATGACACCATAATTTCAGTTTTTACTGAAAATTTTTTTTCTCAAATTAACGTTCTCATACAGGCTACTCTTATAGGCCTACCGTATACAAACATGATGACACCATAATTTCAGTTTTTACTGAAAATTTTTTTTTTCTCAAATTAACGTTCTTATACAACCTACTCTTATCGGCCTACCGTATACAAACATGATGACACCATAATTTCAGTTTTTACTAAAAACTTTTTTTTTTGTCAAATTAACGTTCTCATACAAGCTACACTTATCGGCCTACCGTATACAAACATGATGACACCATAATTTCAGTTTTTACTGAATATTTTTTTTTCCTCAAATTAACGTTCTCATACAGGCTACTCTTATCGGCCTACCGTATACAAACATGATGACACCATAATTTCTGTTTTTACTGAAAATCTTTTTTTCTCAAATTAACGTTCTTATACAGGCTACTCTTATCGGCCTACCGTATACAAACATGATGACACCATTATTTTAGTTTTTACTGCGAATTTTTTTTTTTCTCAAATGAACGTTGTCATACAACCTACTCTTATCGGTCTACCGTATACAAACATGATGACACCATAATTTCAGTTTTTACTGAAAACTTTTTTTTTTGTCAAATTAACGTTCTCATACAAGCTACACTTATCGGCCTACCGTATACAAACATGATGACACCATAATTTCAGTTTTTACTGAATATTTTTTTTTCCCCAAATTAACGTTCTCATACAGGCTACTCTTATCGGCCTACCGTATACAAACATGATGACACCATAATTGCAGTTTTTACTGAAAACCTTTTTTTCTCAAATTAACGTTCTTATACAAGCTACTCTTATCGGCCTACCGCATACAAACATGATGACACCATAATTTCAGTTAATACTGAAAACTATTTTTTTTGTCAAATTAACGTTCTCATACAGACTACGCTTATCGGCGTACCGTATACAAACATGATGAGACCATAATTTCTGTTTTTACTGAAAATCTTTTTTTCTCAAATTAACGTTCTTATACAAACTACTCTTATCGGCCTACCGTATACAAACATGATGACACCATAATTTCAGTTTCTACTGAAAACTTTTTTTTTTGTCAAATTAACGTTCTCATACAGACTACGCTTATCAGTGTACCGTATACAAACATGATGACATCATAATTTCTGTTTTTACTGAAAACCTTTTTTTCTCAAATTAACGTTCTTATACAAACTACTCTTATCGGCCTACTGCATAGAAACATGATGACACCATAATTTCAGTTTTTACTGAAAATTTTTTTTTCTCAAATTAACGATCTCATACAAGCTACTCTTATCGGCATACCGTATACAAACATGATGAAACCATAATTTCAGTTTTTACTGAAAATTTTTATATTTTTAAATTAATGTTCTCATACAGGCTACTCTTATCGGCCTACCGTATACAAACATGATGAAACCATAATTTCTGTTTTTACAGAAAATTTTTTTTTCCCCAAATTAACGTTCTCATACAGGCTACTCTTATCGGCCTACCGTATACAAACATGATGACACCATAATTTCAGTTTTTACTGAATATTTTTTTTTCCCCAAATTAACGTTCTCATACAGGCTACTCTTATCGGCCTACCGTATACAAACATGATGACACCATAATTGCAGTTTTTACTGAAAATTTTTTTTTCTCAAATTAACGTTCTTATACAAGCTACTCTTATCGGCCTACCGCATACAAACATGATGACACCATAATTTCAGTTTCTACTGAAAACTTTTTTTTTTGTCAAATTAACGTTCTCATACAGACTACGCTTATCGGCGTACCGTATACAAACATGATGAGACCATAATTTCTGTTTTTACTGAAAATCTTTTTTTCTCAAATTAACGTTCTTATACAAACTACTCTTATCGGCCTACCGTATACAAACATGATGACACCATAATTTCAGTTTCTACTGAAAACTTTTTTTTTTGTCAAATTAACGTTCTCATACAGACTACGCTTATCAGTGTACCGTATACAAACATGATGACATCATAATTTCTGTTTTTACTGAAAACCTTTTTTTCTCAAATTAACGTTCTTATACAAACTACTCTTATCGGCCTACTGCATAGAAACATGATGACACCATAATTTCAGTTTTTACTGAAAATTTTTTTTTCTCAAATTAACGATCTCATACAAGCTACTCTTATCGGCATACCGTATACAAACATGATGAAACCATAATTTCAGTTTTTACTGAAAATTTTTATATTCTTAAATTAATGTTCTCATACAGGCTACTCTTATCGGCCTACCGTATACAAACATGATGAAACCATAATTTCTGTTTTTACTGAAAATTTTGTTTTTTTTCAAATTAACGATCTCATACAGGCTTTTACTATTGGCCTACCGTATACAAACATGATGACACCATAATTTCAGTTTTTACTGAAAAATTTTTTTTCCTCAAATTAACGTTCTAATACAACCTACTCTTATCGGCCTACCGTATACAAACATGATGACACCATAATTTCAGTTTTTACTGAAATTTTTTTTTTTTTTTAAAAAACTAATGTTCTCATACAACCTACTCTTATCGGCCTACCGTATACAAACATGATGACACCATAATTTCAGTTTTTACTGAAATTGTTTTTTTTTTTAAAGTAACGTTCTCATACAAGCTACACTTATCGGCCTACCGTATACAAACATGATGAAACCATAATTTCTGTTTTTACTGAAAATTTTGTTTTTTCTCAAATTAACGTTCTTATGCAAGCTACTCTTATCGGCCTACCGTATACAACATGATGACACCATAATTTCAGTTTTTAATGAAAATTTTTTTTTCCTCAACTTAACGTTCTAATACAACCTACTCTTATCGGCCTACCGTATACAAACATGGTGACACCATAATTTCAGTTTTTAATGAAAATTTTTTTTTTTTTTAAAGTAACGTTCTCATACAAGCTACACTTATCGGCCTACCGTATACAAACATGATGACACCATAATTTCAGTTTTTACTGAAATTTTTTTTTTTTTTTAAAAAACTAACGTTCTCAGACAAGCTACTCTTATCGGCCTACCGTATACAAACATGATGACACCATAATTTCAGTTTTTACTGAAAATAAATTTTTTCTCAAATTACGGTCTCATACAGGCTACTCTTATCGGCCTACCGTATACAAACATGATGACACCATAATTTCCGTTTTTACTGAATTTTTTTTTTTTTTTTAAAGTAACGTTCTCATACAAGCTACACTTATCGGCCTACCGTATACAAACATGATGACACCATAATTTCAGTTTTTACTGAAATTTCTTTTTTTTTCTCAAATTAACGTTCTCATACAAGCAACTCTTATCGGCCCACCGTATACATACATGCTGACACCATAATTTCAGTTTTTACTGAAAATTAATTTTTTCTCAAATTAACGTTCTCATACAGGCTACTCTTATCGGCCTACCGTATACAAACATGATGACACCATAATTTCCGTTTTTACTGAAAATTTTTTTTTTCTCAAATTAACGTTCTCATACAAGCTACTCTTATCGGCCTACCGTATACAAACATGATGACACCATAATTTCAGTTTTTACTGAAATTTTTTTTTTTTTTTAAAAGTAACGTTCTCATACAAGCTACTCTTATCGGCCTACCGTATACAAACATGATGACACCATAATTTCTGTTTTTACTGAAAATTTTTTTTTTCTCAAATTAACGTTCTCATACAAGCTATTCTTATCGGCCTACCGTATACAAACATGATGACACCATAATTTCAGTTTTTACTGAAATTTTTTTTTTTTTTAAAGTAACGTTCTTATACAACCTACTCTTATCGGCCTACCGTATACAAACATGATGACACCATAATTTCAGTTTTTACTGAAAAATTTTTTTTTCTCAAATAAACGTTCTCATACAAGCTACTCTTATCGGCCTACCGTATACAACTAGATGACACCATAATTTCAGTTTTTACTGAAATTTTTTTTTTTTTTTCAAAGTAACGTTCTCATACAAGCTACACTTATCGGCCTACCGTATACAATTATGATGACACCATAATTTCAGTTTTTACTGAAATTTTTTTTTTCTCAAATTAACGTTCTCATACAAGCTACTCTTTTCGGCCTACCGTATACAAACATGATGAAACCATAATTTCAGTTTTTACTGAAAATTTTTATTTTCTCAAATTAATGTTCTCATACAGGCTACTCTTATCGGCCTACCGTATACAAACATGATGAAACCATAATTTCTGTTTTTACTGAAATTTTTGTTTTTTTTCAAATTAACGATCTCATACAGGCTTTTACTATTGGCCTACCGTATACAAACATGATGACACCATAATTTCCGTTTTTACTGAAAATTTTTTTTTTCTCAAATCAACGTTCTCATACAAGCTACTCTTATCGGCCTACCGTATACAAACATGATGACACCATAATTTCAGTTTTTACTGAAATTTTTTTTTTCTCAAATTAACGTTCTCATACAAGCTACTCTTATCGGCCTACCGTATACAAACATGATGAAACCATAATTTCTGTTTTTACTGAAAATTTTTATTTTCTCAAATTAATGTTCTCATACAGGCTACTCTTATCGGCCTACCGTATACAAACATGATGAAACCATAATTTCTGTTTTTACTGAAATTTTTGTTTTTTTTCAAATTAACGATCTCATACAGGCTTTTACTATTGGCCTACCGTATACAAACATGATGACACCATAATTTCCGTTTTTACTGAAAAATTTTTTTTCCTCGAATTAACGTTCTAATACAACCTACTCTTATCGGCCTACCGTATACAAACATGATGACACCATAATTTCAGTTTTTACTGAAATTTTTTATTCTCAAATTAACGTTCTCATACAGGCTACTCTTATCGGCCTACCGTATACAAACATGATGACACCATAATTGCAGTTTTTACTGAAAATTTTTTTTTCTCAAATGAACGTTCTCATACAAGCTTCTCTTATCGGCCTACCGTATACAAACATGATGACACCATAATCTCAGTTTTTAATGAAAATTTTTTTTTTCTCAAATTAACGTTCTTATACAAGCTACTCTTATCGGCCTACCGTAGACAAACATGGTGACACCATAATTTCAGTTTTTACTGAAAATTTATTTTTTCTCAAATTAACGTTCTTATGCAAGCTACTCTTATCGGCCTACCGTATACAAACATGATGACACCATAATTTCAGTTTTTACTGAAATTTTTTTTTTTTTTTAAAAACTAACGTTCTCATACAAGCTACTCTTATCGGCCTACCGTATACAAACATGATGACACCATAATTTCAGTTTTTAATGAAAATTTTTTTTTTCTCAACTTAACGTTCTTATACAAGCTAGTCTTATCGGCCTACCGTATACAAACATGGTGACACCATAATTTCAGTTTTTACTGAATATTTTTTTTTCCCCAAATTAACGTCCTCATACAGGCTACTCTTATCGGCCTACCGTATACAAACATGATGACACCATAATTTCAGTTTCTACTGAAAACTTTTTTTTTTGTCAAATTAACGTTCTCATACAGACTTCGCTTATCAGCGTACCGTATACAAACATGATGACACCATAATTTCTGTTTTTACTGAAAACCTTTTTTTCTCAAATTAACGTTCTTATACAAACTACTCTTATCGGCCTACTGCATAGAAACATGATGACACCATAATTTCAGTTTTTACTGAAAATTTTTTTTTCTCAAATTAACGTTCTCATACAAGCTACTCTTATCGGCCTACCGTATACAAACATGATGACACCATAATTTCAGTTTTTACTGAAATTTTTCTTTTTTATTAAAGTAACGTTCTCATACAACCTACTCTTATCGGCCTACCGTATACGAACATGATGACACCATAATTTCAGTTTTTACTGAAATTTTTTTTTTTTTTCAAAGTAACGTTCTCATACAAGCTACACTTATCGGCCTACCGTATACAAACATGATGACACCATAATTTCAGTTTTTACTGAATTTTTTTTTATTTTTAAAGTAACGTTTTCATACAAGCTACACTTATCGGCCTACCGTATACAAACTTGATGAGACTATAATTTCAGTTTATACTGAATTTTTTTTTTTCTCAAATTAACGTTGTCATACAAGCTACTCTTATAGGCCTACCGTATACAAACATGATGACACCATAATTTCAGTTTTTACTGAAATTTTTTTTTTCTCAAATTAACGTTCTTATACAAGCTACTCTTATCGGCCTACCGTATACAAACATGGTGACACCATAATTCCTGTTTTTACTGAAAATTTTTTTTTTCTCAAATAACCGTTCTCATACAGGCTACTCTTATCGGCCTACCGTATACAAACATGATGATACCATAATTTCAGTTTTCACTGAAAATTTTTTTTCTCTCAAATTAACGTTCTTATACAAGCTACTCTTATCGGCCTACCGTATACAAACATGATGAAACCATAATTTCAGTTTTTACTGAAAATTTTTATTTTCTCAAATTAATGTTCTCATACAGGCTACTCTTATCGGCCTACCGTATAGAAACATGATGAAACCATAATTTCTGTTATTACTGAAAATTTTTTTTTTTTCAAATTAACGATCTCATACAGGCTTTTATTATTGGCCTACCGTATACAAACATGATGACACCATAATTTCAGTTTTTACTGAAAATTTGTTTTTCCTCAAATTAACGTTCTAATACAACCTACTCTTATCGGCCTACCGTATACAAACATGATGACACCATAATTTCAGTTTTTACTGAAAATTTTTTTTCTCAAATTAACGTTCTCATACAGGCTACTCTTATAGGCCTACCGTATACAAACATGATGACACCATAATTTCAGTTTTTACTGAAAATTTTTTTTTTCTCAAATTAACGTTCTTATACAACCTACTCTTATCGGCCTACCGTATACAAACATGATGACACCATAATTTCAGTTTTTACTAAAAACTTTTTTTTTTGTCAAATTAACGTTCTCATACAAGCTACACTTATCGGCCTACCGTATACAAACATTATGACACCATAATTTCAGTTTTTACTGAATATTTTTTTTTCCTCAAATTAACGTTCTCATACAGGCTACTCTTATCGGCCTACCGTATACAAACATGATGACACCATAATTTCTGTTTTTACTGAAAATCTTTTTTTCTCAAATTAACGTTCTTATACAGGCTACTCTTATCGGCCTACCGTATACAAACATGATGACACCATAATTTTAGTTTTTACTGCGAATTTTTTTTTTTCTCAAATGAACGTTGTCATACAACCTACTCTTATCGGTCTACCGTATACAAACATGATGACACCATAATTTCAGTTTTTACTGAAAACTTTTTTTTTTGTCAAATTAACGTTCTCATACAAGCTACACTTATCGGCCTACCGTATACAAACATGATGACACCATAATTTCAGTTTTTACTGAATATTTTTTTTTCCCCAAATTAACGTTCTCATACAGGCTACTCTTATCGGCCTACCGTATACAAACATGATGACACCATAATTGCAGTTTTTACTGAAAATTTTTTTTTCTCAAATTAACGTTCTTATACAAGCTACTCTTATCGGCCTACCGCATACAAACATGATGACACCATAATTTCAGTTTCTACTGAAAACTTTTTTTTTTGTCAAATTAACGTTCTCATACAGACTACGCTTATCGGCGTACCGTATACAAACATGATGAGACCATAATTTCTGTTTTTACTGAAAATCTTTTTTTCTCAAATTAACGTTCTTATACAAACTACTCTTATCGGCCTACCGTATACAAACATGATGACACCATAATTTCAGTTTCTACTGAAAACTTTTTTTTTTGTCAAATTAACGTTCTCATACAGACTACGCTTATCAGTGTACCGTATACAAACATGATGACATCATAATTTCTGTTTTTACTGAAAACCTTTTTTTCTCAAATTAACGTTCTTATACAAACTACTCTTATCGGCCTACTGCATAGAAACATGATGACACCATAATTTCAGTTTTTACTGAAAATTTTTTTTTCTCAAATTAACGATCTCATACAAGCTACTCTTATCGGCATACCGTATACAAACATGATGAAACCATAATTTCAGTTTTTACTGAAAATTTTTATATTCTTAAATTAATGTTCTCATACAGGCTACTCTTATCGGCCTACCGTATACAAACATGATGAAACCATAATTTCTGTTTTTACTGAAAATTTTTTTTTCCCCAAATTAACGTTCTCATACAGGCTACTCTTATCGGCCTACCGTATACAAACATGATGACACCATAATTTCAGTTTTTACTGAATATTTTTTTTTCCCCAAATTAACGTTCTCATACAGGCTACTCTTATCGGCCTACCGTATACAAACATGATGACACCATAATTGCAGTTTTTACTGAAAATTTTTTTTTCTCAAATTAACGTTCTTATACAAGCTACTCTTATCGGCCTACCGCATACAAACATGATGACACCATAATTTCAGTTTCTACTGAAAACTTTTTTTTTTGTCAAATTAACGTTCTCATACAGACTACGCTTATCGGCGTACCGTATACAAACATGATGAGACCATAATTTCTGTTTTTACTGAAAATCTTTTTTTCTCAAATTAACGTTCTTATACAAACTACTCTTATCGGCCTACCGTATACAAACATGATGACACCATAATTTCAGTTTCTACTGAAAACTTTTTTTTTTGTCAAATTAACGTTCTCATACAGGCTACTCTTATCGGCCTACCGTATACAAACATGATGAAACCATAATTTCTGTTTTTACTGAAAACCTTTTTTTCTCAAATTAACGTTCTTTTACAAACTACTCTTATCGGCCTACTGCATAGAAACATGATGACACCATAATTTCAGTTTTTACTGAAAATTTTTTTTTCTCAAATTAACGATCTCATACAAGCTACTCTTATCGGCATACCGTATACAAACATGATGAAACCATATTTTCAGTTTTTACTGAAAATTTTTATATTCTTAAATTAATGTTCTCATACAGGCTACTCTTATCGGCCTACCGTATACAAACATGATGACACCATAATTTCAGTTTTTACTGAAAATTTTTTTTCCTCAAATTAACGTTCTAATACAACCTACTCTTATCGGCCTACCGTATACAAACATGATGACACCATAATTTCAGTTTTTACTGAAATTTTTTTTTTTTTTTAAAAAACTAATGTTCTCATACAACCTACTCTTATCGGCCTACCGTATACAAACATGATGACACCATAATTTCAGTTTTTACTGAAATTGTTTTTTTTTTTAAAGTAACGTTCTCATACAAGCTACACTTATCGGCCTACCGTATACAAACATGATGAAACCATAATTTCTGTTTTTACTGAAAATTTTGTTTTTTCTCAAATTAACGTTCTTATGCAAGCTACTCTTATCGGCCTACCGTATACAACATGATGACACCATAATTTCAGTTTTTAATGAAAATTTTTTTTTCCTCAACTTAACGTTCTAATACAACCTACTCTTATCGGCCTACCGTATACAAACATGGTGACACCATAATTTCAGTTTTTAATGAAAATTTTTTTTTTTTTTAAAGTAACGTTCTCATACAAGCTACACTTATCGGCCTACCGTATACAAACATGATGACACCATAATTTCAGTTTTTACTGAAATTTTTTTTTTTTTTTAAAAAACTAACGTTCTCAGACAAGCTACTCTTATCGGCCTACCGTATACAAACATGATGACACCATAATTTCAGTTTTTACTGAAAATAAATTTTTTCTCAAATTACGGTCTCATACAGGCTACTCTTATCGGCCTACCGTATACAAACATGATGACACCATAATTTCCGTTTTTACTGAATTTTTTTTTTTTTTTTAAAGTAACGTTCTCATACAAGCTACACTTATCGGCCTACCGTATACAAACATGATGACACCATAATTTCAGTTTTTACTGAAATTTCTTTTTTTTTCTCAAATTAACGTTCTCATACAAGCAACTCTTATCGGCCCACCGTATACATACATGATGACACCATAATTTCAGTTTTTACTGAAAATTAATTTTTTCTCAAATTAACGTTCTCATACAGGCTACTCTTATCGGCCTACCGTATACAAACATGATGACACCATAATTTCCGTTTTTACTGAAAATTTTTTTTTTCTCAAATTAACGTTCTCATACAAGCTACTCTTATCGGCCTACCGTATACAAACATGATGACACCATAATTTCAGTTTTTACTGAAATTTTTTTTTTTTTTTAAAAGTAACGTTCTCATACAAGCTACTCTTATCGGCCTACCGTATACAAACATGATGACACCATAATTTCTGTTTTTACTGAAAATTTTTTTTTTCTCAAATTAACGTTCTCATACAAGCTATTCTTATCGGCCTACCGTATACAAACATGATGACACCATAATTTCAGTTTTTACTGAAATTTTTTTTTTTTTTAAAGTAACGTTCTTATACAACCTACTCTTATCGGCCTACCGTATACAAACATGATGACACCATAATTTCAGTTTTTACTGAAAAATTTTTTTTTCTCAAATAAACGTTCTCATACAAGCTACTCTTATCGGCCTACCGTATACAACTAGATGACACCATAATTTCAGTTTTTACTGAAATTTTTTTTTTTTTTTCAAAGTAACGTTCTCATACAAGCTACACTTATCGGCCTACCGTATACAATTATGATGACACCATAATTTCAGTTTTTACTGAAATTTTTTTTTTCTCAAATTAACGTTCTCATACAAGCTACTCTTTTCGGCCTACCGTATACAAACATGATGAAACCATAATTTCAGTTTTTACTGAAAATTTTTATTTTCTCAAATTAATGTTCTCATACAGGCTACTCTTATCGGCCTACCGTATACAAACATGATGAAACCATAATTTCTGTTTTTACTGAAATTTTTGTTTTTTTTCAAATTAACGATCTCGTACAGGCTTTTACTATTGGCCTACCGTATACAAACATGATGACACCATAATTTCCGTTTTTACTGAAAATTTTTTTTTTCTCAAATCAACGTTCTCATACAAGCTACTCTTATCGGCCTACCGTATACAAACATGATGACACCATAATTTCAGTTTTTACTGAAATTTTTTTTTTCTCAAATTAACGTTCTCATACAAGCTACTCTTATCGGCCTACCGTATACAAACATGATGAAACCATAATTTCTGTTTTTACTGAAAATTTTTATTTTCTCAAATTAATGTTCTCATACAGGCTACTCTTATCGGCCTACCGTATACAAACATGATGAAACCATAATTTCTGTTTTTACTGAAATTTTTGTTTTTTTTCAAATTAACGATCTCATACAGGCTTTTACTATTGGCCTACCGTATACAAACATGATGACACCATAATTTCCGTTTTTACTGAAAAAATTTTTTTCCTCGAATTAACGTTCTAATACAACCTACTCTTATCGGCCTACCGTATACAAACATGATGACACCATAATTTCAGTTTTTACTGAAATTTTTTATTCTCAAATTAACGTTCTCATACAGGCTACTCTTATCGGCCTACCGTATACAAACATGATGACACCATAATTGCAGTTTTTACTGAAAATTTTTTTTTCTCAAATGAACGTTCTCATACAAGCTTCTCTTATCGGCCTACCGTATACAAACATGATGACACCATAATCTCAGTTTTTAATGAAAATTTTTTTTTTCTCAAATTAACGTTCTTATACAAGCTACTCTTATCGGCCTACCGTAGACAAACATGGTGACACCATAATTTCAGTTTTTACTGAAAATTTATTTTTTCTCAAATTAACGTTCTTATGCAAGCTACTCTTATCGGCCTACCGTATACAAACATGATGACACCATAATTTCAGTTTTTACTGAAAATTAATTTTTTCTCAAATTAACGTTCTCATACAAGCTACTCTTATCGGCCCACCGTATACATACATGCTGACACCATAATTTCAGTTTTTACTGAAAATTAATTTTTTCTCAAATTAACGTTCTCATACAGGCTACTCTTATCGGCCTACCGTATACAAACATGATGACACCATAATTTCAGTTTTTACTGAATTTTTTTTTTTTTTTAAAGTAACGTTCTCATACAAGCTTCACTTATCGGCCTACCGTATACAAACATGATGACACCATAATTTCAGTTTTTACTGAAATTTTTTTTTTTTAAAAACTAACGTTCTCATACAAGCTACTCTTATCGGCCTACCGTATACAAACATGATGACACCATAATTTCAGTTTTTACTGAAAATTAATTTTTTCTCAAATTACGGTCTCATACAGGCTACTCTTATCGGCCTACCGTATACAAACATGATGACACCATAATTTCCGTTTTTACTGAATTTTTTTTTTTTTTTAAAGTAACGTTCTCATACAAGCTTCACTTATCGGCCTACCGTATACAAACATGATGACACCATAATTTCAGTTTTTACTGAAATTTTTTTTTTTTTCAAATTAACGTTCTCATACAAGCTACTCTTATCGGCCCACCGTATACATACATGCTGACACCATAATTTCAGTTTTTACTGAAAATTAATTTTTTCTCAAATTAACGTTCTCATACAGGCTACTCTTATCGGCCTACCGTATACAAACATGATGACACCATAATTTCAGTTTCTACTGAAATTTTTTTTTTTTTTTTAAAGTAACGTTCTCATACAAGCTACTCTTATCGGCCTACCGTATACAAACATGATGACACCATAATTTCTGTTTTTACTGAAAATTTTTTTTTTCTCAAATTAACGTCCTCATACAAGCTATTCTTATCGGCCTACCGTATACAAACATGATGACACCATAATTTCAGTTTTTACTGAAAATTTTTTTTTCTCAAATTAACGTTCTCATACAAGCTACTCTTATCGGCCTACCGTATACAAACATGATGACACCATAATTTCAGTTTTTACTGAAATTTTTCTTTTTTATTAAAGTAACGTTCTCATACAACCTACTCTTATCGGCCTACCGTATACAAACATGATGACACCATAATTTCAGTTTTTACTAAAAACTTTTTTTTTTGTCAAATTAACGTTCTCATACAAGCTACACTTATCGGCCTACCGTATACAAACATGATGACACCATAATTTCAGTTTTTACTGAATATTTTTTTTTCCTCAAATTAACGTTCTCATACAGGCTACTCTTATCAGCCTACCGTATACAAACATGATGACACCATAATTTCAGTTTTTACTGAAAATTTTTTTTTTCTCAAATTAACGTTCTCATACAAGCTATTGTTATCGGCCTACCGTATACAAACATGATGACACCATAATTTCAGTTTTTACTGAAATTTTTTATTCTCAAATTAACGTTCTCATACAGGCTACTCTTATCGGCCTACCGTATACAAACATGATGACACCATAATTGCAGTTTTTACTGAAAATTTTTTTTTCTCAAATGAACGTTCTCATACAAGCTTCTCTTATCGGCCTACCGTATACAAACATGGTGACACCATAATTTCAGTTTTTACTGAAATTTTTTTTTTTTTTTTAAAAACTAACGTTCTCATACAAGCTACTCTTATCGGCCTACCGTATACAAACATGATGACACCATAATTTCTGTTTTTACTGAAAATTTTTTTTTTCTCAAATTAACGTTCTCATACAAGCTACACTTATCGGCCTACCGTATACAAACATGATGACACCATAATTTCAGTTTTTACTGAATATTTCTTTTTCCCCAAATTAACGTTCTCATACAGGCTACTCTTATCGGCCTACCGTATACAAACATGATGACACCATAATTTCAGTTTTTACTGAAATTTTTTTTTTTTTTTTTAAAAACTAACGTTCTCATACAAGCTACTCTTATCGGCCTACCGTATACAAACATGATGACACCATAATTTCAGTTTTTACTGAAATTTTTTATTCTCAAATTAACGTTCTCATACAGGCTACTCTTATCGGCCTACCGTATACAAACATGATGACACCATAATTGCAGTTTTTACTGAAAATTTTTTTTTCTCAAATGAACGTTCTCATACAAGCTTCTCTTATCGGCCTACCGTATACAAACATGATGACACCATAATCTCAGTTTTTAATGAAAATTTTTTTTTTCTCAAATTAACGTTCTTATACAAGCTACTCTTTTCGGCCTACCGTAGACAAACATGGTGACACCATAATTTCTGTTTTTACTAATAATTTATTTTTTCTCAAATTAACGTTCTCATACAGGCTACTCTTATCGGCCTACCGTATACAAACATGATGACACCATAATTGCAGTTTTTACTGAAAATTTTTTTTTCTCAAATGAACGTTCTCATACAAGCTTCTCTTATCGGCCTACCGTATACAAACATGATGACACCATAATTTCAGTTTTTAATGAAAATTTTTTTTTTCTCAACTTAACGTTCTTATACAAGCTACTCTTATCGGCCTACCGTATACAAACATGGTGACACCATAATTTCAGTTTTTACTGAAATTTTTTTTTTTTTTTTAAAAACTAACGTTCTCATACAAGCTACTCTTATCGGCCTACCGTATACAAACATGATGAAACCATAATTTCAGTTTTTACTGAAAATTAATTTTTTCTCAAATTACGGTCTCATACAGGCTACTCTTATCGGCCTACCGTATACAAACATGATGACACCATAATTTCCGTTTTCACTGAATTTTTTTTTTTTTTTTAAAGTAACGTTCTCATACAAGCTACACTTATCGGCCTACCGTATACAAACATGATGACACCATAATTTCAGTTTTTACTGAAATTTTTTTTTTTTTCTCAAATTAACGTTCTCATACAAGCTACTCTTATCGGCCCACCGTATACATACATGCTGACACCATAATTTCAGTTTTTACTGAAAATTAATTTTTTCTCAAATTAACGTTCTCATACAGGCTACTCTTATCGGCCTACCGTATACAAACATGATGACACCATAATTTCCGTTTTTACTGAAAATTTTTTTTTTCTCAAATTAACGTTCTCATACAAACTACTCTTATCGGCCTACCGTATACAAACATGATGACACCATAATTTCAGTTTTTACTGAAATTTTTTTTTTTTCAAAAGTAACGTTCTCATACAAGCTACTCTTATCGGCCTACCGTATACATACATGATGACACCATAATTTCTGTTTTTACTGAAAATTTTTTTTTTCTCAAATTAACGTTCTCATACAAGCTATTCTTATCGGCCTACCGTATACAAACATGATGACACCATAATTTCAGTTTTTACTGAAATTTTTTTTTTTTTTTTAAAGTAACGTTCTCATACAACCTACTCTTATCGGCCTACCGTATACAAACATGATGACACCATAATTTCAGTTTTTACTGAAAAATTTTTTTTTCTCAAATAAACGTTCTCATACAACCTACTCTTATCGGCCTACCGTATACAAACATGATGACACCATAATTTCAGTTTTTACTAAAAACTTTTTTTTTTGTCAAATTAACGTTCTCATACAAGCTACACTTATCGGCCTACCGTATACAAACATGATGACACCATAATTTCAGTTTTTACTGAATATTTTTTTTTCCTCAAATTAACGTTCTCATACAGGCTACTCTTATCGGCCTACCGTATACAAACATGATGACACCATAATTTCAGTTTTTACTGAAAAATTTTTTTTCCTCAAATTAACGTTCTAATACAACCTACTCTTATCGGCCTACCGTATACAAACATGATGACACCATAATTTCAGTTTTTACTGAATATTTCTTTTTCCTCAAATTAACGTTCTCATACAGGCTACTCTTATCGGCCTACCGTATACAAACATGATGACACCATAATTGCAGTTTTTACTGAAAATTTTTTTTTCTCAAATTAACGTTCTTACACAAGCTACTCTTATCGGCCTACCGTATACAAACATGATGACAACATAATTTCAGTTTCTACTGAAAACTTTTTTTTTTGTCAAATTAACGTTCTCATACAGACTACGCTTATCGGCGTACCGTATACAAACATGATGACACCATAATTTCAGTTTTTACTGAATATTTTTTTTTCCTCAAATTAACGTTCTCATACAGGCTACTTTTATCAGCCTACCGTATACAAACATGATGACACCATAATTTCAGTTTTTACTGAAAATTTTTTTTTTCTCAAATTAACGTTCTCATACAAGCTATTGTTATCGGCCTACCGTATACAAACATGATGACACCATAATTTCAGTTTTTACTGAAATTTATTTTTTCTCAAATTAACGTTCTCATACAGGCTACTCTTATCGGCCTACCGTATACAAACATGATAACACCATAATTGCAGTTTTTACTGAAAATTTTTTTTTCTCAAATGAACGTTCTCATACAAGCTTCTCTTATCGGCCTACCGTATACAAACATGATGACACCATAATTTCAGTTTTTACTGAAATTTTTTTTTTTTTTTAAAAACTAACGTTCTCATACAAGCTACTCTTATCGGCCTACCGTATACAAACATGATGACACCATAATTTCAGTTTTTACTGAAAATTAATTTTTTCTCAAATTACGGTCTCATACAGGCTACTCTTATCGGCCTACCGTATACAAACATGATGACACCATAATTTCCGTTTTTACTGAATTTTTTTTTTTTTTTAAAGTAACGTTCTCATACAAGCTTCACTTATCGGCCTACCGTATACAAACATGATGACACCATAATTTCAGTTTTTACTGAAATTTTTTTTTTTTTCAAATTAACGTTCTCATACAAGCTACTCTTATCGGCCTACCGTATACAAACATGATGACACCATAATTTCAGTTTTTACTGAAAATTAATTTTTTCTCAAATTAACGTTCTCATACAAGCTACTCTTATCGGCCCACCGTATACATACATGCTGACACCATAATTTCAGTTTTTACTGAAAATTAATTTTTTCTCAAATTAACGTTCTCATACAGGCTACTCTTATCGGCCTACCGTATACAAACATGATGACACCATAATTTCAGTTTTTACTGAAATTTTTTTTTTTTTTTAAAAACTAACGTTCTCATACAAGCTACTCTTATCGGCCTACCGTATACAAACATGATGACACCATAATTTCAGTTTTTACTGAAAATTAATTTTTTCTCAAATTACGGTCTCATACAGGCTACTCTTATCGGCCTACCGTATACAAACATGATGACACCATAATTTCCGTTTTTACTGAATTTTTTTTTTTTTTTAAAGTAACGTTCTCATACAAGCTTCACTTATCGGCCTACCGTATACAAACATGATGACACCATAATTTCAGTTTTTACTGAAATTTTTTTTTTTTTCAAATTAACGTTCTCATACAAGCTACTCTTATCGGCCCACCGTATACATACATGCTGACACCATAATTTCAGTTTTTACTGAAAATTAATTTTTTCTCAAATTAACGTTCTCATACAGGCTACTCTTATCGGCCTACCGTATACAAACATGATGACACCATAATTTCAGTTTCTACTGAAATTTTTTTTTTTTTTTAAAGTAACGTTCTCATACAAGCTACTCTTATCGGCCTACCGTATACAAACATGATGACACCATAATTTCTGTTTTTACTGAAAATTTTTTTTTTCTCAAATTAACGTCCTCATACAAGCTATTCTTATCGGCCTACCGTATACAAACATGATGACACCATAATTTCAGTTTTTACTGAAAATTTTTTTTTCTCAAATTAACGTTCTCATACAAGCTACTCTTATCGGCCTACCGTATACAAACATGATGACACCATAATTTCAGTTTTTACTGAAATTTTTCTTTTTTATTAAAGTAACGTTCTCATACAACCTACTCTTATCGGCCTACCGTATACAAACATGATGACACCATAATTTCAGTTTTTACTAAAAACTTTTTTTTTTGTCAAATTAACGTTCTCATACAAGCTACACTTATCGGCCTACCGTATACAAACATGATGACACCATAATTTCAGTTTTTACTGAATATTTTTTTTTCCTCAAATTAACGTTCTCATACAGGCTACTCTTATCAGCCTACCGTATACAAACATGATGACACCATAATTTCAGTTTTTACTGAAAATTTTTTTTTTCTCAAATTAACGTTCTCATACAAGCTATTGTTATCGGCCTACCGTATACAAACATGATGACACCATAATTTCAGTTTTTACTGAAATTTTTTATTCTCAAATTAACGTTCTCATACAGGCTACTCTTATCGGCCTACCGTATACAAACATGATGACACCATAATTGCAGTTTTTACTGAAAATTTTTTTTTCTCAAATGAACGTTCTCATACAAGCTTCTCTTATCGGCCTACCGTATACAAACATGGTGACACCATAATTTCAGTTTTTACTGAAATTTTTTTTTTTTTTTTTAAAACTAACGTTCTCATACAAGCTACTCTTATCGGCCTACCGTATACAAACATGATGACACCATAATTTCTGTTTTTACTGAAAATTTTTTTTTTCTCAAATTAACGTTCTCATACAAGCTACACTTATCGGCCTACCGTATACAAACATGATGACACCATAATTTCAGTTTTTACTGAATATTTCTTTTTCCCCAAATTAACGTTCTCATACAGGCTACTCTTATCGGCCTACCGTATACAAACATGATGACACCATAATTTCAGTTTTTACTGAAATTTTTTTTTTTTTTTTTAAAAACTAACGTTCTCATACAAGCTACTCTTATCGGCCTACCGTATACAAACATGATGACACCATAATTTCAGTTTTTACTGAAATTTTTTATTCTCAAATTAACGTTCTCATACAGGCTACTCTTATCGGCCTACCGTATACAAACATGATGACACCATAATTGCAGTTTTTACTGAAAATTTTTTTTTCTCAAATGAACGTTCTCATACAAGCTTCTCTTATCGGCCTACCGTATACAAACATGATGACACCATAATCTCAGTTTTTAATGAAAATTTTTTTTTTCTCAAATTAACGTTCTTATACAAGCTACTCTTATCGGCCTACCGTAGACAAACATGGTGACACCATAATTTCTGTTTTTACTAATAATTTATTTTTTCTCAAATTAACGTTCTCATACAGGCTACTCTTATCGGCCTACCGTATACAAACATGATGACACCATAATTGCAGTTTTTACTGAAAATTTTTTTTTCTCAAATGAACGTTCTCATACAAGCTTCTCTTATCGGCCTACCGTATACAAACATGATGACACCATAATTTCAGTTTTTAATGAAAATTTTTTTTTTCTCAACTTAACGTTCTTATACAAGCTACTCTTATCGGCCTACCGTATACAAACATGGTGACACCATAATTTCAGTTTTTACTGAAATTTTTTTTTTTTTTTTAAAAACTAACGTTCTCATACAAGCTACTCTTATCGGCCTACCGTATACAAACATGATGAAACCATAATTTCAGTTTTTACTGAAAATTAATTTTTTCTCAAATTACGGTCTCATACAGGCTACTCTTATCGGCCTACCGTATACAAACATGATGACACCATAATTTCCGTTTTCACTGAATTTTTTTTTTTTTTTTAAAGTAACGTTCTCATACAAGCTACACTTATCGGCCTACCGTATACAAACATGATGACACCAAAATTTCAGTTTTTACTGAAATTTTTTTTTTTTTCTCAAATTAACGTTCTCATACAAGCTACTCTTATCGGCCCACCGTATACATACATGCTGACACCATAATTTCAGTTTTTACTGAAAATTAATTTTTTCTCAAATTAACGTTCTCATACAGGCTACTCTTATCGGCCTACCGTATACAAACATGATGACACCATAATTTCCGTTTTTACTGAAAATTTTTTTTTTCTCAAATTAACGTTCTCATACAAACTACTCTTATCGGCCTACCGTATACAAACATGATGACACCATAATTTCAGTTTTTACTGAAATTTTTTTTTTTTCAAAAGTAACGTTCTCATACAAGCTACTCTTATCGGCCTACCGTATACATACATGATGACACCATAATTTCTGTTTTTACTGAAAATTTTTTTTTTCTCAAATTAACGTTCTCATACAAGCTATTCTTATCGGCCTACCGTATACAAACATGATGACACCATAATTTCAGTTTTTACTGAAATTTTTTTTTTTTTTTTAAAGTAACGTTCTCATACAACCTACTCTTATCGGCCTACCGTATACAAACATGATGACACCATAATTTCAGTTTTTACTGAAAAATTTTTTTTTCTCAAATAAACGTTCTCATACAACCTACTCTTATCGGCCTACCGTATACAAACATGATGACACCATAATTTCAGTTTTTACTAAAAACTTTTTTTTTTGTCAAATTAACGTTCTCATACAAGCTACACTTATCGGCCTACCGTATACAAACATGATGACACCATAATTTCAGTTTTTACTGAATATTTTTTTTTCCTCAAATTAACGTTCTCATACAACCTACTCTTATCGGCCTACCGTATACAAACATGATGACACCATAATTTCAGTTTTTACTGAAAACTTTTTTTTTTGTCAAATTAACGTTCTCATACAAGCTACACTTATCGGCCTACCGTATACAAACATGATGACACCATAATTTCAGTTTTTACTGAATATTTCTTTTTCCTCAAATTAACGTTCTCATACAGGCTACTCTTATCGGCCTACCGTATACAAACATGATGACACCATAATTGCAGTTTTTACTGAAAATTTTTTTTTCTCAAATTAACGTTCTTACACAAGCTACTCTTATCGGCCTACCGTATACAAACATGATGACAACATAATTTCAGTTTCTACTGAAAACTTTTTTTTTTGTCAAATTAACGTTCTCATACAGACTACGCTTATCGGCGTACCGTATACAAACATGATGACACCATAATTTCTGTTTTTACTGAAAACCTTTTTTTCTCAAATTAACGTTCTTATACAAACTACTCTTATCGGCCTACTGCATAGAAACATGATGACACCATAATTTCAGTTTTTACTGAAAATTTTTTTTTCTCAAATTAACGTTCTCATACAAGCTACTCTTATCGGCCTACCGTATACAAACATGATGCCACCATAATTTCAGTTTTTACTGAAATTTTTCTTTTTTATTAAAGTAACGTTCTCATACAACCTACTCTTATCGGCCTACCGTATACGAACATGATGACACCATAATTTCAGTTTTTACTGAAATTTTTTTTTTTTTTCAAAGTAACGTTCTCATACAAGCTACACTTATCGGCCTACCGTATACAAACATGATGACACCATAATTTCAGTTTTTACTGAATTTTTTTTTATTTTTAAAGTAACGTTTTCATACAAGCTACACTTATCGGCCTACCGTATACAAACTTGATGAGACTATAATTTCAGTTTATACTGAATTTTTTTTTTTCTCAAATTAACGTTCTCATACAAGCTACTCTTATAGGCCTACCGTATACAAACATGATGACACCATAATTTCAGTTTTTACTGAAATTTTTTTTTTCTCAAATTAACGTTCTTATACAAGCTACTCTTATCGGCCTACCGTATACAAACATGGTGACACCATAATTTCTGTTTTTACTGAAAATTTTTTTTTTCTCAAATAACCGTTCTCATACAGGCTACTCTTATCGGCCTACCGTATACAAACATGATGATACCATAATTTCAGTTTTCACTGAAAATTTTTTTTCTCTCAAATTAACGTTCTTATACAAGCTACTCTTATCGGCCTACCGTATACAAACATGATGAAACCATAATTTCAGTTTTTACTGAAAATTTTTATTTTCTCAAATTAATGTTCTCATACAGGCTACTCTTATCGGCCTACCGTATACAAACATGATGAAACCATAATTTCTGTTATTACTGAAAATTTTTTTTTTTTCAAATTAACGATCTCATACAGGCTTTTATTATTGGCCTACCGTATACAAACATGATGACACCATAATTTCAGTTTTTACTGAAAATTTGTTTTTCCTCAAATTAACGTTCTAATACAACCTACTCTTATCGGCCTACCGTATACAAACATGATGACACCATAATTTCAGTTTTTACTGAAAATTTTTTTTCTCAAATTAACGTTCTCATACAGGCTACTCTTATAGGCCTACCGTATACAAACATGATGACACCATAATTGCAGTTTTTACTGAAAATTTTTTTTTCTCAAATAAACGTTCTCATACAACCTACTCTTATCGGCCTACCGTATACAAACATGATGACAACATAATTTCAGTTTCTACTGAAAACTTTTTTTTTTGTCAAATTAACGTTCTCATACAGACTACGCTTATCGGCGTACCGTATACAAACATGATGACACCATAATTTCTGTTTTTACTGAAAACCTTTTTTTCTCAAATTAACGTTCTTATACAAACTACTCTTATCGGCCTACTGCATAGAAACATGATGACACCATAATTTCAGTTTTTACTGAAAATTTTTTTTTCTCAAATTAACGTTCTCATACAAGCTACTCTTATCGGCCTACCGTATACAAACATGATGCCACCATAATTTCAGTTTTTACTGAAATTTTTTCTTTTTTATTAAAGTAACGTTCTCATACAACCTACTCTTATCGGCCTACCGTATACGAACATGATGACACCATAATTTCAGTTTTTACTAAAAACTTTTTTTTTTGTCAAATTAACGTTCTCATACAAGCTACACTTATCGGCCTACCGTATACAAACATGATGACACCATAATTTCAGTTTTTACTGAATATTTTTTTTTCCTCAAATAACCGTTCTCATACAGGCTACTCTTATCGGCCTACCGTATACAAACATGATGACACCATAATTTCTGTTTTTACTGAAAATCTTTTTTTCTCAAATTAACGTTGTCATACAACCTACTCTTATCGGTCTACCGTATACAAACATGATGACACCATAATTTCAGTTTTTACTGAAAACTTTTTTTTTTGTCAAATTAACGTTCTCATACAACCTACACTTATCGGCCTACCGTATACAAACATGATGACACCATAATTGCAGTTTTTACTGAAAATTTTTCTTTTTTTTTAAAGTAACGTTCTCAGACAACCTACTCTTATCGGCCTACCGTATACAAACATGATGACACCATAATTTCAGTTTCTACTGAAAACTTTTTTTTTTGTCAAATTAACGTTCTCATACAGACTACGCTTATCGGCGTACCGTATACAAACATGATGAGACCATAATTTCTGTTTTTACTGAAAATCTTTTTTTCTCAAATTAACGTTCTTATACAAACTACTCTTATCGGCCTACCGTATACAAACATGATGACACCATAATTTCAGTTTCTACTGAAAACTTTTTTTTTGTCAAATTAACGTTCTCATACAGACTACGCTTATCAGTGTACCGTATACAAACATGATGACACCATAATTTCTGTTTTTACTGAAAACCTTTTTTTCTCAAATTAACGTTCTTATACAAACTACTCTTATCGGCCTACTGCATAGAAACATGATGACACCATAATTGCAGTTTTTACTGAAAATTTTTTTTTCTCAAATTAACGTTCTCATACAAGCTACTCTTATCGGCCTACCGTATACAAACATGATGACACCATAATTTCAGTTTTTACTGAAATTTTTCTTTTTTATTAAAGTAACGTTCTCATACAACCTACTCTTATCGGCCTACCGTTTACGAACATGATGACACCATAATTTCAGTTTTTACTGAAATTTTTTTTTTTTTTCAAAGTAACGTTCTCATACAAGCTACACTTATCGGCCTACCGTATACAAACATGATGACACCATAATTTCAGTTTTTACTGAATTTTTTTTTATTTTTAAAGTAACGTTTTCATACAAGCTACACTTATCGGCCTACCGTATACAAACTTGATGAGACTATAATTTCAGTTTATACTGAATTTTTTTTTTTCTCAAATTAACGTTCTCATACAAGCTACTCTTATAGGCCTACCGTATACAAACATGATGACACCATAATTTCAGATTTTACTGAAATTTTTTTTTTCTCAAATTAACGTTCTTATACAAGCTACTCTTATCGGCCTACCGTATACAAACATGGTGACACCATAATTTCTGTTTTTACTGAAAATTTTTTTTTTCTCAAATAACCGTTCTCATACAGGCTACTCTTATCGGCCTACCGTATACAAACATGATGATACCATAATTTCAGTTTTCACTGAAAATTTTTTTTCTCTCAAATTAACGTTCTTATACAAGCTACTCTTATCGGCCTACCGTATACAAACATGATGAAACCATAATTTCAGTTTTTACTGAAAATTTTTATTTTCTCAAATTAATGTTCTCATACAGGCTACTCTTATCGGCCTACCGTATACAAACATGATGAAACCATAATTTCTGTTTTTACTGAAAATTTTTTTTTTCTCAAATAACCGTTCTCATACAGGCTACTCTTATCGGCCTACCGTATACAAACATGATGATACCATAATTTCAGTTTTCACTGAAAATTTTTTTTCTCTCAAATTAACGTTCTTATACAAGCTACTCTTATCGGCCTACCGTATACAAACATGATGAAACCATAATTTCAGTTTTTACTGAAAATTTTTTTTTTCTCAAATTAACGTTCTCATACAGGCTACTCTTATCGGCCTACCGTATACAAACATGATGACACCATAATTTCAGTTTTTACTGAATTTTTTTTTATTTTCAAAGTAACGTTTTCATACAAGCTACACTTATCGGCCTACCGTATACAAACTTGATGAGACTATAATTTCAGTTTTTACTGAAAATTTGTTTTTCCTCAAATTAACGTTCTAATACAACCTACTCTTATCGGCCTACCGTATACAAACATGATGACACCATAATTTCAGTTTTTACTAAAAACTTTTTTTTTTGTCAAATTAACGTTCTCATACAAGCTACACTTATCGGCCTACCGTATACAAACATGATGACACCATAATTGCAGTTTTTACTGAAAATTTTTTTTTCTCAAATAAACGTTCTCATACAACCTACTCTTATCGGCCTACCGTATTAAAACATGATGACACCATAATTTCAGTTTTTACTAAAAACTTTTTTTTTTGTCAAATTAACGTTCTCATACAAGCTACACTTATCGGCCTACCGTATACAAACATGATGACACCATAATTTCAGTTTTTACTGAATATTTTTTTTTCCTCAAATTAACGTTCTCATACAGGCTACTCTTATCGGCCTACCGTATACAAACATGATGACACCATAATTTCTGTTTTTACTGAAAATCTTTTTTTCTCAAATTAACGTTGTCATACAACCTACTCTTATCGGTCTACCGTATACAAACATGATGACACCATAATTTCAGTTTTTACTGAAAACTTTTTTTTTTGTCAAATTAACGTTCTCATACAACCTACACTTATCGGCCTACCGTATACAAACATGATGACACCATAATTTCAGTTTTTACTGAATATTTTTTTTTCCCCAAATTAACGTTCTCATACAGGCTACTCTTATCGGCCTACCGTATACAAACATGATGACACCATAATTGCAGTTTTTACTGAAAATTTTTTTTTCTCAAATTAACGTTCTTATACAAGCTACTCTTATCGGCCTACCGTATACAAACATGATGACACCATAATTTCAGTTTCTACTGAAAACTTTTTTTTTTGTCAAATTAACGTTCTCATACAGACTACGCTTATCGGCGTACCGTATACAAACATGATGAGACCATAATTTCTGTTTTTACTGAAAATCTTTTTTTCTCAAATTAACGTTCTTATACAAACTACTCTTATCGGCCTACCGTATACAAACATGATGACACCATAATTTCAGTTTCTACTGAAAACTTTTTTTTTGTCAAATTAACGTTCTCATACAGACTACGCTTATCAGTGTACCGTATACAAACATGATGACACCATAATTTCTGTTTTTACTGAAAACCTTTTTTTCTCAAATTAACGTTCTTATACAAACTACTCTTATCGGCCTACTGCATAGAAACATGATGACACCATAATTGCAGTTTTTACTGAAAATTTTTTTTTCTCAAATTAACGTTCTCATACAAGCTACTCTTATCGGCCTACCGTATACAAACATGATGACACCATAATTTCAGTTTTTACTGAAATTTTTCTTTTTTATTAAAGTAACGTTCTCATACAACCTACTCTTATCGGCCTACCGTATACGAACATGATGACACCATAATTTCAGTTTTTAACGAAATTTTTTTTTTTTTTCAAAGTAACGTTCTCATACAAGCTACACTTATCGGCCTACCGTATACAAACATGATGACACCATAATTTCAGTTTTTACTGAATTTTTTTTTATTTTTAAAGTAACGTTTTCTTACAAGCTACACTTATCGGCCTACCGTATACAAACTTGATGAGACTATAATTTCAGTTTATACTGAATTTTTTTTTTTCTCAAATTAACGTTCTCATACAAGCTACTCTTATAGGCCTACCGTATACAAACATGATGACACCATAATTTCAGTTTTTACTGAAATTTTTTTTTTCTCAAATAACCGTTCTCATACAGGCTACTCTTATCGGCCTACCGTATACAAACATGATGAAACCATAATTTCTGTTATTACTGAAAATTTTTTTTTTTTCAAATTAACGATCTCATACAGGCTTTTATTATTGGCCTACCGTATACAAACATGATGACACCATAATTTCAGTTTTTACTGAAAATTTGTTTTTCCTCAAATTAACGTTCTAATACAACCTACTCTTATCGGCCTACCGTATACAAACATGATGACACCATAATTTCAGTTTTTACTGAAAATTTTTTTTCTCAAATTAACGTTCTCATACAGGCTACTCTTATAGGCCTACCGTATACAAACATGATGACACCATAATTTCAGTTTTTACTAAAAACTTTTTTTTTTGTCAAATTAACGTTCTCATACAAGCTACACTTATCGGCCTACCGTATACAAACATGATGACACCATAATTTCAGTTTTTACTGAATATTTTTTTTTCCTCAAATTAACGTTCTCATACAGGCTACTCTTATCGGCCTACCGTATACAAACATGATGACACCATAATTTCTGTTTTTACTGAAAATCTTTTTTTCTCAAATTAACGTTGTCATACAACCTACTCTTATCGGTCTACCGTATACAAACATGATGACACCATAATTTCAGTTTTTACTGAAAACTTTTTTTTTTGTCAAATTAACGTTCTCATACAACCTACACTTATCGGCCTACCGTATACAAACATGATGACACCATAATTTCAGTTTTTACTGAATATTTTTTTTTCCCCAAATTAACGTTCTCATACAGGCTACTCTTATCGGCCTACCGTATACAAACATGATGACACCATAATTGCAGTTTTTACTGAAAATTTTTTTTTCTCAAATTAACGTTCTTATACAAGCTACTCTTATCGGCCTACCGTATACAAACATGATGACACCATAATTTCAGTTTCTACTGAAAACTTTTTTTTTTGTCAAATTAACGTTCTCATACAGACTACGCTTATCGGCGTACCGTATACAAACATGATGAGACCATAATTTCTGTTTTTACTGAAAATCTTTTTTTCTCAAATTAACGTTCTTATACAAACTACTCTTATCGGCCTACCGTATACAAACATGATGACACCATAATTTCAGTTTCTACTGAAAACTTTTTTTTTTGTCAAATTAACGTTCTCATACAGACTACGCTTATCAGTGTACCGTATACAAACATGATGACACCATAATTTCTGTTTTTACTGAAAACCTTTTTTTCTCAAATTAACGTTCTCATACAGGCTACTCTTATAGGCCTACCGTATACAAACATGATGAAACCATAATTTCAGTTTTTACTGAAAATTTTTATTTTCTCAAATTAATGTTCTCATACAGGCTACTCTTATCGGCCTACCGTATACAAACATGATGACACCATAATTTCTGTTTTTACTGAAAATCTTTTTTTCTCAAATTAACGTTCTCATACAAGCTACTCTTATCGGCCTACCGTATACAAACATGATGACACCATAATTTCAGTTTTTACTGAAATTTTGCTTTTTTATTAAAGTAACGTTCTCATACAGGCTACTCTTATCGGCCTACCGTATACAAACATGATGACACCATAATTGCAGTTTTTACTGAATTTTTTTTTTCTCAAATTAACGTTCTCATACAGGCTACTCTTATAGGCCTACCGTATACAAACATGATGACACCATAATTTCAGTTTTTACTGAAAATTTTTTTTTTCTCAAATTAACGTTCTTATACAAGCTACTCTTATCGGCCTACCGTATACAAACATTGTGACACCATAATTTCTGTTTTTACTGAAAATTTTTTTTTTCTCAAATAACCGTTCTCATACAGGCTACTCTTATCGGCCTACCGTATACAAACATGATGATACCATAATTTCAGTTTTCACTGAAAATTTTTTTTCTCTCAAATTAACGTTCTTATACAAGCTACTCTTATCGGCCTACCGTATACAAACATGATGACACCATAAATGCAGTTTTTACTGAAAATTTTTATTTTCTCAAATTAATGTTCTCATACAGGCTACTCTTATCGGCCTACCGTATACAATCATGATGATGACACCATAATCTCAGTTTTTAATGAAAATTTTTTTTTTGTCAAATTAACGTTCTCATACAAGCTACACTTATCGGCCTACCATATACAAACATGATGACACCATAATTTCAGTTTTTACTGAATATTTTTTTTTCTAAAATTAACGTTCTCATACAGGCTACTCTTATCGGCCTACCGTATACAAACATGATGACACCATAATTGCAGTTTTTACTGAAAATTTTTTTTTCTCAAATTAACGTTCTTATACAAACTACTCTTATCAGCCTACTGCATACAAACATGATGACACCATAATTTCAGTTTTTACTGAAATTTTTCTTTTTTTTTAAAGTAACGTTCTCATACAAGCTACTCTTATCGGCCTACCGTATACAAACATGATGAAACCATAATTTCAGTTTTTACTGAAATTTTTTTTTTTTTTCAAAGTAACGTTCTCATACAAGCTACACTTATCGGCCTACCGTATACAAACATGATGACACCATAATTTCAGTTTTTACTGAAAAATTTTTTTTTCTCGAATAAACGTTCTCATACAACCTACTCTTATCGGCCTACCATATACAAACATGATGACACCATAATTTCAGTTTTTACTAAAAACTTTTTTTTTGTAAAATTAACGTTCTCATACAAGCTACACTTATCGGCCTACCGTATACAAACATGATGACACCATAATTTCTGTTTTTACTGAATATTTTTTTTCCCTCAAATTAACGTTCTCATACAGGCTACTCTTATCGGCCTACCGTATACAAACATGATGACACCATAATTTCTGTTTTTACTGAAAATCTTTTTTTCTCAAATTATCGTTCTTATACAGGCTACTCTAATCGGCCTACCGTATACAAACATGATGACACCATAATTTTAGTTTTTACTGCGAATTTTTTTTTTCTCAAATTAACGTTCTCATACAAGTTACACTTATCGGCCTACCGTATACAAACATGATGACACGATAATTTCAGTTTTTACTGAATAGTTTTTTTCCTCAAATTAACGTTCTCATACAGGCTACTCTTATCGGCCTACCGTATACAAACATGATGACACCATAATTTCTGTTTTTACTGAAAATCTTTTTTTCTTAAATTAACGTTCTTATACAAGCTACTCTTATCGGCCTACCGTATACAAACATGATGACACCATAATTTAAGTTTCTACTGAAAACTTTTTTTTTTGTCAAATTAACGTTCTCATACAGACTACGCTTATCGGCGTACCGTATACAAACATGATGACACCATAATTTCTGTTTTTACTGAAAATCTTTTTTTCTCAAATTAACGTTCTTATACAAACTACTCTTCTCGGGCTACTGCATACAAACATGATGACACCATAATTTTAGTTTTTACTGAAATTTTTTTTTTTTTCAAAGTAACGTTCTCATACAAGCTACACTTATCGGCCTACCGTATACAAACATGATGACACCATAATTTCAGTTTTTACTGAATTTTTTTTTATTTTCAAAGTAACGTTTTCATACAAGCTACACTTATCGGCCTACCGTATACAAACTTGATGACACTATGATTTCAGTTTTTACTGAATTTTTTTTTTCTCAAATTAACGTTCTCATACAGGCTACTCTTATAGGCCTACCGTATACAAACATGATGACACCATAATTTCTGTTTTTACTGAAAATTTTTTTTTTCTCAACTTAACGTTCTTATACAAGCTACTCTTATCGGCCTACCGTATACAAACATGGTGACACCATAATTTCAGTTTTTACTGAATTTTTTTTTTTTTTTAAAGTAAAGTTATCATACAGGCTACACTTATCGGCCTACCGTATACAAACATGATGACACCATAATTTCAGTTTTTACTGAAAATTTTTTTTTTCTCAAATTAACGTTCTCATACAAGCTACTCATATCGGCCTACTGTATACAAACATGATGACACCATAATTTCAGTTTTTACTGAAATTTTTTTTTTCTCAAATTAACGTTCTAATACAACGTACTCTTATCGGCCTACCGTATACAAACATGATGACACCATAATTTCAGTTTTTACTGAAAATTTGTTTTTCTCAAATTAACGTTCTCATACAGGCTACTCTTATCGGCCTACCGTATACAAACATGATGGCACCATAATTTCAGTTTTTACTGAAATTTTTTTTTCTCAAATTAACGTTCTTATACAAGCTACTCTTATCGGCCTACCGTATACAAACATGATGACACCATAATTTCTGTTTTTACTGAAATTTTTTTTTTCCTCAAATTAACGTTCTAATACAACCTACTCTTATCGGCCTACCGTATACAAACATGATGACACCATAATTTCAGTTTTTACTGAAATTTAATTTTTTTTTTTAAGTAACGTTCTCATACAAGCTACACTTATCGGCCTACCGTATAAAAACATGATGACACCATAATTTCAGTTTTTACTGAATATTTTTTTTTTTTCAAATTAACGTTCTTATACAAGCTACACTTATCGGCCTACCGTATACAAACATGATGACACCATAATTTCTGTTTTTACTGAAATTTTTTTTTCCTCAAATTAACGTTCTCATACAGGCTACTCTTATCGGCCTACCGTATACAAATATGATGACACCATAATTTCAGTTTTCACTAAAAATTTTTTTTTCCTCAAATTAACGTTCTTATACAAGCTACACTTATCGGCCTACCGTATACAAACATGATGACACCATAATTTCAGTTTTTACTAAAATTTTTTTTTTCTCAAATTAACGTTCTTATACAAGCTACTCTTGTCGGCCTACCGTATACAAACATGGTGACATCATAATTTCTGTTTTTACTGAAAATTTTTTTTTCTCAAATTAACGTTCTCATACAGGCTACTCTTATCGGCCTACCGTATACAAACATGATGATACCATAATTTCAGTTTCCACTGAAAATTTTTTTTTTCTCAAATTAACGTTCTTATACAAGCTACTCTTATCGGCCTACCGTATACAAACATGATGAAACCATAATTTCAGTTTTTACTGAATTTTTTTTTTTTTTTTTTTTAAAGTAACGTTCTCATACAAGCTACACTTATCGGCCTACCGTATACAAACATGATGACACCATAATTTCAGTTTTTACTGAAAATTTTTTTTTTTCTCAAATTAACGTTCTCATACAAGCTACTCTTATCGGCCTACCGTATACAAACATGATGACACCATAATTTCAGTTTTTACTGAATTTTTTTTTTTTTTTTTTAAAGTAACGTTATCATACAGGCGACACTTATCGGCCTACCGTATACAAACATGAAGACACCATAATTTCAGTTTTTACTGAAAATTTTTTTTTTCTCAAATTAACGTTCTCATACAAGCTACTCTTATCGGCCTACCGTATACAAACATGATGACACCATAATTTCAGTTTTTACTGAAATTTTTTTTTTTTTCAAAGTAACGTTCTCATACAAGCTACACTTATCGGCCTACCGTATACAAACATGATGACACCATAATTTCAGTTTTTACTGAAATTTTTTTTTTCTCAAATTAACGTTCTCATACAAGCTACTCTTATCGGCCTACCGTATACAAACATGATGAAACCATAATTTCAGTTTTTACTGAAAATTTTTATTTTCTCAAATTAATGTTCTCATACAGGCTACTCTTATCGGCCTACCGTATACAAACATGATGAAACCATAATTTCTGTTTTTACTGAAAATTTTGTTTTTTTTCAAATTAGCGATCTCATACAGGCTTTTATTATTGGCCTACCGTATACAAACATGATGACACCATAATTTCAGTTTTTACTGAAAATTTTTTTTTCCTCAAATTAACGTTCTAATACAACCTACTCTTATCGGCCTACCGTATACAAACATGATGACACCATAATTTCAGTTTTTACTGAAAATTTTTTTTTTCTCAAATTAACGTTCTTATACAAGCTACTCTTATCGGCCTACCGTATACAAACATGATGACACCATAATTTCAGTTTCTACTGAAACCTTTTTTTTTTGTCAAATTAACGTTCTCATACAGACAACGCTTATCGGCGTACCGTATACAAACATGATGACACCATAATTTCTGTTTTTACTGAAAATCTTTTTTTTTTTTCAAATTAACGATCTCATACAGGCTTTTATTATTGGCCTACCGTATACAAACATGATGACACCATAATTTCAGTTTTTACTGAAATTTTTCTTCTTTATTAAAGTAACGTTCTCATACAACCTACTCTTATCGGCCTACCGTATACAAACATAATGACACCATAATTTCAGTTTTTACTGAAATTTTTTTTTTTTTCAAAGTAACGTTCTCATACAAGCTACACTTATCGGCCTACCGTATACAAACATGATGACACCATAATTTCAGTTTTTACTGAATTTTTTTTTATTTTTAAAGTAACGTTTTCATACAAGCTACACTTATCGGCCTACCGTATACAAACTTGATGACACTATAATTTCAGTTTTTACTGAATTTTTTTTTTCTCAAATTAACGTTCTCATTCAGGCTACTCTTATAGGCCTACCGTATACAAACATGATGACACCATAATTTCTGTTTTTACTGAAAATTTTTTTTTTCTCAACTTAACGTTCTTATACAAGCTACTCTTATCGGCCTACCGTATACAAACATGATGACACCATAATTTCTGTTTTTACTGAAAATCTTTTTTTCTCAAATTCACGTTCTTATACAGGCTACTCTTATCGGCCTACCGTATACAAACATGATGACACCATAATTTCAGTTTTTACTGAAATTTTTTTTTTTCTCAAATTAACGTTCTCATTCAGGCTACTCTTATCGGCCTACCGTATACAAACATGGTGACACCATAATTTCTGTTTTTACTGAAAATTTTTTTTTTTAAATTAACGTTCTCATACAGGCTACTCTTATCGGCCTACCGTATACAAACATGATGATACCATAATTTCAGTTTTCACTGAAAAATTTTTTTCTCTCAAATTAACGTTCTTATACAAGCTACTCTTATCGGCCTACCATATACAAACATGATGAAACCATAATTTCAGTTTTTACTGAAATTTTTTTTTTTTTTTTTAAAGTAACGTTATCATACAGGCTACACTTATCGGCCTACCGTATACAAACATGATGACACCATAATTTCAGTTTTTACTGAAAATTTTTTTTTTCTCAAATTAACGATCTCATACAGGCTTTTATTATTGGCCTACCGTATACAAACATGATGACACCATAATTTCAGTTTTTACTGAACATTTTTTTTTCCTCAAATTAACGTTCTAATACAACCTACTCTTATCGGCCTACCGTATACAAACATGATGACACCATAATTTCAGTTTTTACTGAAAAATTTTTTTTTCTCAAATTAACGTTCTCATACAGGCTACTCTTATCGGCCTACCGTATACAAACATGATGATACCATAATTTCAGTTTTCACTGAAAATTTTTTTTTTCTCAAATTAACGTTCTTATACAAGCTACTCTTATCGGCCTACCGTATACAAACATGATGAAACCATAATTTCAGTTTTTACTGAATTTTTTTTTTTTTTTTAATTTAAAGTTATCATACAGGCTACACTTATCGGCCTACCGTATACAAACATGATGACACCATAATTTCAGTTTTTACTGAAAATTTTTTTTTCTCAAATTAACGTTCTTATACAAGCTACACTTATCGGCCTACCGTATACAAACATGATGACACCATAATTTCAGTTTTTACTAAAATTTTTTTTTTCTCAAATTAACGTTCTTATACAAGCTACTCTTGTCGGCCTACCGTATACAAACATGATGACACCATAATTTCAGTTTTTACTAAAATTTTTTTTTTCTCAAATTAACGTTCTTATACAAGCTACTCTTGTCGGCCTACCGTATACAAACATGGTGACATCATAATTTCTGTTTTTACTGAAAATTTTTTTTTCTCAAATTAACGTTCTCATACAGGCTACTCTTATCGGCCTACCGTATACAAACATGATGATACCATAATTTCAGTTTCCACTGAAAATTTTTTTTTTCTCAAATTAACGTTCTTATACAAGCTACTCTTATCGGCCTACCGTATACAAACATGATGACACCATAATTTCAGTTTCTACTGAAACCTTTTTTTTTTGTCAAATTAACGTTCTCATACAGACTACGCTTATCGGCGTACCGTATACAAACATGATGACACCATAATTTCTGTTTTTACTGAAAATCTTTTTTTTTTTTCAAATTAACGATCTCATACAGGCTTTTATTATTGGCCTACCGTATACAAACATGATGACACCATAATTTCAGTTTTTACTGAAATTTTTCTTTTTTATTAAAGTAACGTTCTCATACAACCTACTCTTATCGGCCTACCGTATACAAACATAATGACACCATAATTTCAGTTTTTACTGAAATTTTTTTTTTTTTCAAAGTAACGTTCTCATACAAGCTACACTTATCGGCCTACCGTATACAAACATGATGACACCATAATTTCAGTTTTTACTGAAATTTTTTTTTTTCTCAAATTAACGTTCTCATTCAGGCTACTCTTATCGGCCTACCGTATACAAACATGGTGACACCATAATTTCTGTTTTTACTGAAAATTTTTTTTTTAAATTAACGTTCTCATACAGGCTACTCTTATCGGCCTACCGTATACAAACATGATGATACCATAATTTCAGTTTTCACTGAAAAATTTTTTTCTCTCAAATTAACGTTCTTATACAAGCTACTCTTATCGGCCTACCATATACAAACATGATGAAACCATAATTTCAGTTTTTACTGAAATTTTTTTTTTTTTTTTTAAAGTAACGTTATCATACAGGCTACACTTATCGGCCTACCGTATACAAACATGATGACACCATAATTTCAGTTTTTACTGAAAATTTTTTTTTTCTCAAATTAACGATCTCATACAGGCTTTTATTATTGGCCTACCGTATACAAACATGATGACACCATAATTTCAGTTTTTACTGAACATTTTTTTTTCCTCAAATTAACGTTCTAATACAACCTACTCTTATCGGCCTACCGTATACAAACATGATGACACCATAATTTCAGTTTTTACTGAAAAATTTTTTTTTCTCAAATTAACGTTCTCATACAGGCTACTCTTATCGGCCTACCGTATACAAACATGATGATACCATAATTTCAGTTTTCACTGAAAATTTTTTTTTTCTCAAATTAACGTTCTTATACAAGCTACTCTTATCGGCCAACCGTATACAAACATGATGAAACCATAATTTCAGTTTTTACTGAATTTTTTTTTTTTTTTTAATTTAAAGTTATCATACAGGCTACACTTATCGGCCTACCGTATACAAACATGATGACACCATAATTTCAGTTTTTACTGAAAATTTTTTTTTCTCAAATTAACGTTCTCATACAAGCTACTCTTATCGGCCTACCGTATACAAACATGATGACACCATAATTTCAGTTTTTACTGAAATTTTTTTTTTTCTCAAATTAACGTTCTCATACAAGCTACTCTTATCGGCCTACCGTATACAAACATGATGAAACCATAATTTCAGTTTTTACTGAAAATTTTTATTTTCTCAAATTAATATTCTAATACAGGCTACTCTTATCGGCCTACCGTATACAAACATGATGAAACCATAATTTCTGTTTTTACTGAAAATTTTGTTTTTTTTTCAAATTAACGATCTCATACAGGCTTTTATTATTGGCCTACCGTATACAAACATGATGACACCATAATTTCAGTTTTTACTGAAAATTTTTTTTTTCCTCAAATTAACGTTCTTATACAACCTACTCTTATCGGCCTACCGTATACAAACATGATGACACCATAATTTCAGTTTTTACTGAAAATTTGTTTTTCTCAAATTAACGTTTTCTTACAGGCTACTCTTATCGGCCTACCGTATACAAACATGATGACACCATAATTTCAGTTTTTACTGAAATTTTTTTTTCTCAAATTAACGTTCTCATACAGGCTACTCTTATCGGCCTACCGTATACAAACATGATGACACCATAATTGCAGTTTTTACTGAAAATTTTTTTTTCTCAAATAAACGTTCTCATACAAGCTTCTCTTATCGGCCTACCGTATACAAACATGATGTCACCATAATCTCAGTTTTTAATGAAAATTTTTTTTTTCTCAAATTAACGTTCTTATACAAGCTACTCTTATCGGCCTACCGTATACAAACATGATGACACCATAATTTCTGTTTTTACTGAAAATCTTTTTTTCTCAAATTCACGTTCTTATACAGGCTACTCTTATCGGCCTACCGTATACAAACATGATGACACCATAATTGCAGTTTTTACTGAAAATTTTTTTTTCCTCAAATCAACGTTCTAATACAACCTACACTTATCGGCCTACCATATACAAACATGATGACACCATAATTTCTGTTTTTACTGAAAATTTTTTTTTCCTCAAATCAACGTTCTAATACAACCTACCCTTATCGGCCTACCGTATACAAACATGATGACACCATAATTTCAGTTTTTACTGAAAATTTTTTTTTCCTCAAATCAACGTTCTAATACAACCTACCCTTATCGGCCTACCATATACAAACATGATGACACCATAATTTCTGTTTTTACTGAAAATTTTTTTTTTCTCAAATTAACGTTTTTATACAAGCTACTCTTATCGGCCTACCGTATACAAACATGGTGACACCATAATTTCTGTTTTTACTGAAAATTTTTTTTTCTCAAATTAACGTTCTCATACAGGCTACTCTTATCGGCCTACCGTATACAAACATGATGATACCATAATTTCAGTTTTCACTGAAAATTTTTTTTCTCTCAAATTAACGTTCTTATACAAGCTACTCTTATCGGCCTACCGTATACAAACATGATGAAACCATAATTTCAGTTTTTACTGAATTTTTTTTTTTTTTAAAAGTAACGTTCTCATACAACCTACTCTTATCGGCCTACCGTATACAAAAATGATGACACCATAATTTCAGTTTTTACTGAAAATTTTTTTTTTTAAAGTAACGTTCTCATACAAGCTATACTTATCGGCCTACCGTATACAAACATGATGACACCATAATTGCAGTTTTTACTGAAAATTTTTTTTTCTCAAATGAACGTTCTCATACAAGCTTCTCTTATCGGCCTACCGTATACAAACATGATGACACCATAATTGCAGTTTTTACTGAAAATTTTTTTTTCTCAAATGAACGTTCTCATACAAGCTTCTCTTATCGGCCTACCGTATTCATACATGATGACACCATAATTTCTGTTTTTAGTGAAAATCTTTTTTTCTCAAATTAACGTTCTTATACAGGCTACTCTTATCGGCCTACCGTATACAAACATGATGACACCATAATTGCAGTTTTTACTGAAAATTTTTTTTTCTCAAATGAACGTTCTCATACAAGCTTCTCTTATCGGTCTACCGTATACAAACATGATGACACCATAATTTCAGTTTTTACTGAAAACTTTTTTTTTTGTCAAATTAACGTTCTCATACAGACTACGCTTATCGGCGTACCGTATACAAACATGATGACACCATAATTTCTGTTTTTACTGAAAATCTTTTTTTCTCAAATTAACGTTCTTATACAAGCTACTCTTATCGGCCTACCGTATACAATCATGATGAAACCATAATTTCAGTTTTTACTGAATTTTTTTTTTTTTTTTTAAAGTAACGTTATCATACAGGCTACACTTATCGGCCTACCGTATACAAACATGGTGACACCATAATTTCTGTTTTTACTGAAAATTTTTTTTTCTCAAATTAACGTTCTCATACAGGCTACTCTTATCGGCCTACCGTATACAAACATGATGACACCATAATTTCAGTTTTTACTGAAATTTTTCTTTTTTTTTAAAGTAACGTTCTCAGACAACCTACTCTTATCGGCCTACCGTATACAAACATGATGACACCATAATTTCAGTTTTTACTGAAATTTTTTTTATTTTTAAAGTAACGTTTTCATACAAGCTACACTTATCGGCCTACCGTATACAAACTTGATGACACTATAATTTCAGTTTTTACTGAATTTTTTTTTTCTCAAATTAACGTTCTCATACAAGCTACACTTATCGGCCTACCGTATACAAACATGATGACACTATAATTTCAGTTTTTACTGAATTTTTTTTTTCTCAAATTAACGTTCTCATACAGGCTACTCTTATAGGCCTACCGTATACAAACATGTTGACACCATAATTTTTGTTTTTACTGAAAATTTTTTATTTCTCAAATAACCGTTCTTATACAAGCTACTCTTATCGGCCTACCGTATACAAACATGATGATACCATAATTTCAGTTTTCACTGAAAATTTTTTTTCTCTCAAATTAACGTTCTTATACAAGCTACTCTTATCGGCCTACCGTATACAAACATGATGAAACCATAATTTCAGTTTTCACTGAAAATTTTTTTTTTCTCAAATTAACGTTCTTATACAAGCTACTCTTATCGGCCTACCGTATACAAGCATGATGACACCATAATTTCAGTTTTTACTGAATTTTTTTTTTTTTTTTTTAAAGTAACGTTATCATACAAGCTACACTTATCGGCCTACCGTATACAAACATGATTACACCATAATTTCAGTTTTTACTGAAATTTTTTTTTTCTCAAATTAACGTTCTCATACAAGCTACTCTTATCGGCCTACCGTATACAAACATGATGAAACCATAATCTCAGTTTTTAATGAAAATTTTTTTTTTCTCAAATTAACGTTCTTATACAAGCTACTCTTATCGGCCTACCGTAGACAAACATGGTGACACCATAATTTCTGTTTTTACTGAAAATTTATTTTTTCTCAAATTAACGTTCTTATGCAAGCTACTCTTATCGGCCTACCGTATACAAACATGATGACACCATAATTTCAGTTTTTACTGAAATTTTTTTTTTTTTTTAAAAACTAACGTTCTCATACAAGCTACTCTTATCGGCCTACCGTATACAAACATGATGACACCATAATTTCAGTTTTTACTGAAATTTTTTTTCTCAAATTAACGTTCTCATACAGGCTACTCTTATCGGCCTACCGTATACAAACATGATGACACCATAATTGCAGTTTTTACTGAAAATTTTTTTTTCTCAAATGAACGTTCTCATACAAGCTTCTCTTATCGGCCTACCGTATACAAACACGATGACACCATAATTTCTGTTTTTACTGAAATTTTTTTTTTCTCAAATTAACGTTCTTATACAAGCTACTCTTATCGGCCTACCGTATACAAACATGATGACACCATAATTTCAGTTTTTACTGAAAATTTTTTTTTCTCAAATTAACGTTCTCATACAAGCTACTCTTATCGGCCTACCGTATACAAACATGATGACACCATAATTTCTGTTTTTACTGAAAATTTTTTTTTTCTCAAATAACCGTTCTCATACAGGCTACTCTTATCGGCCTACCGTATACAAACATGATGATACCAAAATTTCAGTTTTCACTGAAAATTTTTTTTCTCTCAAATTAACGTTCTTATACAAGCTACTCTTATCGGCCTACCGTATACAAACATGATGAAACCATAATTTCAGTTTTTCTGAAAATTTTTATTTTCTCAAATTAATGTTCTCATACAGGCTACTCTTATCGGCCTACCGTATACAAACATGATGAAACCATAATTTCAGTTTTCACTGAAAATTTTTTTTCTCTCAAATTAACGTTCTCATACAAGCTACTCTTATCGGCCTACCGTATACAAACATGGTGACACCATAATTTCTGTTTTTACTGAAAATTTTTTTTTTCTCAAATAACCGTTCTCATACAGGCTTTTATTATTGGCCTACCCTATACAAACATGATGACACCATAATTTCAGTTTTTACTGAAAATTTGTTTTTCCTCAAATTAACGTTCTAATACAACCTACTCTTATCGGCCTACCGTATACAAACATGATGACACCATAATTTCAGTTTTTACTGAAAATTTTTTTTCTCAAATTAACGTTCTCATACAGGCTACTCTTATAGGCCTACCGTATACAAACATGATGACACCATAATTTCAGATTTTACTAAAAACTTTTTTTTTGTCAAATTAACGTTCTTATACAAGCTACACTTATCGGCCTACCGTATACAAACATGATGACACCATAATTTCAGTTTTCACTGAATATTTTTTTTTCCTCAAATTAACGTTCTCATACAGGCTACTCTTATCGGCCTACCGTATACAAACATGATGACACCATAATTTCTGTTTTTACTGAAAATCCTTTTTTCTCAAATTAACGTTCTCATACAGGCTACTCTTATCGGCCTACCGTATACAAACATGATGACACCATAATTTTAGTTTTTACTGCGAATTTTTTTTTTTCTCAAATGAACGTTGTCATACAACCTCCTCTTATCGGTCTACCGTATACAAACATGATGACACCATAATTTCAGTTTTTACTGAAAACTTTTTTTTTTGTCAAATTAACGTTCTCATACAAGCTACACTTATCGGCCTACCGTATACAAACATGATGACACCATAATTTCAGTTTTTACTGAATATTTTTTTTTCCCCAAATTAACGTTCTCATACAGGCTACTCTTATCGGCCTACTGATACAAATATGATGACACCATAATTGCAGTTTTTACTGAAAATTTTTTTTTCTCAAATTAACGTTCTTATACAAGCTACTCTTATCGGCCTACCGTATACAAACATGATGACACCATAATTTCAGTTTCTACTGAAAACATTTTTTTTTTCAAATTAACTTTCTCATACAGACTACGCTTATCGGCGTTCCGTATACAAACATGATGACACCATAATTTCTGTTTTTACTGAAAATCTTTTTTTCTCAAATTAACGTTCTTATACAAACTACTCTTATCGGCCTACTGCATACAAACATGATGACACTATAATTTCAGTTTTTACTGAAAATTTTTTTTTCTCAAATTAACGTTCTCATACAAGCTACTCTTATCGGCCTACCGTATACAAACATGATGACACCATAATTTCAGTTTTTACTGAAATTTTTCTATTTTATTAAAGTAACGTTCTCATACAGGCTACTCTTATCGGCCTACCGTATACAAACATGATGACACCATAATTGCAGTTTTTACTGAATTTTTTTTTTCTCAAATTAACGTTCTTATACAAGCTACTCTTATCGGCCTACCGTATACAAACATGGTGACACCATAATTTCTGTTTTTACTGAAAATTTTTTATTTCTCAAATAACCGTTCTCATACAGGCTTCTCTTATCGGCCTACCGTATACAAACATGATGATACCATAATTTCAGTTTTCACTGAAAATTTTTTTTCTCTCAAATTAACGTTCTTATACAAGCTACTCTTATCGGCCTACCGTATACAAACATGATGAAACCATAATTTCAGTTTTTACTGAAAATTTTTATTTTCTCAAATTAATGTTCTCATACAGGCTACTCTTATCGGCCTACCGTATACAAACATGATGAAACCATAATTTCAGTTTTCACTGAAAATTTTTTTTCTCTCAAATTAACGTTCTCATACAGGCTACTCTTATCGGCCTACCGTATACAAACATGATGACACCATAATTGCAGTTATTACTGAAAATTTTTTTTTCTCAAATTAACGTTCTTATACAAGCTACTCTTATCGGCCTACCGTATACAAACATGGTGACACCATAATTTCTGTTTTTACTGAAAATTTTTTTTCTCTCAAATAACCGTTCTCATACAGGCTTTTATTATTGGCCTACCCTATACAAACATGATGACACCATAATTTTAGTTTTTACTGAAAATTTGTTTTTCCTCAAATTAACGTTCTAATACAACCTACTCTTATCGGCCTACCGTATACAAACATGATGACACCATAATTTCAGTTTTTACTGAACATTTTTTTTCTCAAATTAACGTTCTTATACAGGCTACTCTTATCGGCCTACCGTATACAAACATGATGACACCATAATTTTAGTTTTTACTGAAAATTTTTTTTTCTCAAATTAACGTTCTTATACAAGCTACTCTTATCGGCCTACCGTATACAAACATGATGACACCATAATTTCAGTTTCTACTGAAAACATTTTTTTTTTTCAAATTAACTTTCTCATACAGACTACGCTTATCGGCGTTCCGTATACAAACATGATGACACCATAATTTCTGTTTTTACTGAAAATCTTTTTTTCTCAAATTAACGTTCTTATACAAACTACTCTTATCGGCCTACTGCATACAAACATGATGACACTATAATTTCAGTTTTTACTGAAAATTTTTTTTTCTCAAATTAACGTTCTCATACAAGCTACTCTTATCGGCCTACCGTATACAAACATGATGACACCATAATTTCAGTTTTTACTGAAATTTTTCTATTTTATTAAAGTAACGTTCTCATACAGGCTACTCTTATCGGCCTACCGTATACAAACATGATGACACCATAATTGCAGTTTTTACTGAATTTTTTTTTTCTCAAATTAACGTTCTTATACAAGCTACTCTTATCGGCCTACCGTATACAAACATGGTGACACCATAATTTCTGTTTTTACTGAAAATTTTTTATTTCTCAAATAACCGTTCTCATACAGGCTTCTCTTATCGGCCTACCGTATACAAACATGATGATACCATAATTTCAGTTTTCACTGAAAATTTTTTTTCTCTCAAATTAACGTTCTTATACAAGCTACTCTTATCGGCCTACCGTATACAAACATGATGAAACCATAATTTCAGTTTTTACTGAAAATTTTTATTTTCTCAAATTAATGTTCTCATACAGGCTACTCTTATCGGCCTACCGTATACAAACATGATGAAACCATAATTTCAGTTTTCACTGAAAATTTTTTTTCTCTCAAATTAACGTTCTCATACAGGCTACTCTTATCGGCCTACCGTATACAAACATGATGACACCATAATTGCAGTTTTTACTGAAAATTTTTTTTTCTCAAATTAACGTTCTTATACAAGCTACTCTTATCGGCCTACCGTATACAAACATGGTGACACCATAATTTCTGTTTTTACTGAAAATTTTTTTTCTCTCAAATAACCGTTCTCATACAGGCTTTTATTATTGGCCTACCCTATACAAACATGATGACACCATAATTTCAGTTTTTACTGAAAATTTGTTTTTCCTCAAATTAACGTTCTAATACAACCTACTCTTATCGGCCTACCGTATACAAACATGATGACACCATAATTTCAGTTTTTACTGAACATTTTTTTTCTCAAATTAACGTTCTCATACAGGCTACTCTTATAGGCCTACCGTATACAAACATGATGACACCATAATTTCTGTTTTTACTGAAAATCCTTTTTTCTCAAATTAACGTTCTTATACAGGCTACTCTTATCGGCCTACCGTATACAAACATGATGACACCATAATTTTAGTTTTTACTGCGAATTTTTTTTTTTCTCAAATGAACGTTGTCATACAACCTCCTCTTATCGGTCTACCGTATACAAACATAATGACACCATAATTGCAGTTTTCACTGAAAATTTTTTTTCTCTCAAATTAACGTTCTCATACAGGCTACTCTTATCGGCCTACCGTATACAAAAATGATGACACCATAATTGCAGTTTTTACTGAAAATTTTTTTTTCTCAAATTAACGTTCTTATACAAGCTACTCTTATCGGCCTACCGTATACAAACATGGTGACACCATAATTTCTGTTTTTACTGAAAATTTTTTTTCTCTCAAATAAGCGTTCTCATACAGGCTTTTATTATTGGCCTACCCTATACAAACATGATGACACCATAATTTCAGTTTTTACTGAAAATTTGTTTTTCCTCAAATTAACGTTCTAATACAACCTACTCTTATCGGCCTACCGTATACAAACATGATGACACCATAATTTCAGTTTTTACTGAAAATTTTTTTTCTCAAATTAACGTTCTCATACAGGCTACTCTTATAGGCCTACCGTATACAAACATGATGACACCATAATTTCTGTTTTTACTGAAAATCCTTTTTTCTCAAATTAACGTTCTTATACAGGCTACTCTTATCGGCCTACCGTATACAAACATGATGACACCATAATTTCAGTTTTTACTAAAAACTTTTTTTTTTGTCAAATTAACGTTCTTATACAAGCTACACTTATCGGCCTACCGTATACAAACATGATGACACCATAATTTCAGTTTTCACTGAATATTTTTTTTTTCTCAAATTAACGTTCTCATACAGGCTACTCTTATCGGCCTACCGTATACAAACATGATGACACCATAATTTCTGTTTTTACTGAAAATCCTTTTTTCTCAAATTAACGTTCTTATACAGGCTACTCTTATCGGCCTACCGTATACAAACATGATGACACCATAATTTTAGTTTTTACTGCGAATTTTTTTTTTTCTCAAATGAACGTTGTCATACAACCTCCTCTTATCGGTCTACCGTATACAAACATGATGACACCATAATTTCAGTTTTTACTGAAAACTTTTTTTTTTGTCAAATTAACGTTCTCATACAAGCTACACTTATCGGCCTACCGTATACAAACATGATGACACCATAATTTCACTTTTTACTGAATATTTTTTTTTCCTCAAATTAACGTTCTCATACAGGCTACTCTTATCGGCCTACCGTATACAAACATGATGACACCATAATTTCAGTTTTTAATGAATAGTTTTTTCTCTAAAATTAACGTTCTCATACAGGCTACTCTTATCGGCCTACCGTATACAAACATGATGACACCATAATTGCAGTTTTTACTGAAAATTTTTTTTTCTCAAATTAACGTTCTTATACAAACTACTCTTATCGGCCTACTGCATACAAACATGATGACACCATAATTTCAGTTTTTACTGAAAATTTTTTTTTCTCAAATTAACGTTCTCATACAAGCTACACTTATCGGCCTACCGTATACAAACATGATGACACCATAATTTCAGTTTTTACTGAAAATTTTTTTTTTCTCAAATTAACGTTCTCATACAAGCTACTCTTATCGGCCTACCGTATACAAACATGATGACACCATAATTTCAGTTTTTACTGAATTTTGTTTTTTTTCGAAGTAACGTTCTCATACAAGCTACTCTTATCGGCCTACCGTATACAAACATGATGAAACCATAATTTCAGTTTTTGCTGAAAATTTTTATTTTCTCAAATTAATGTTCTAATACAGGCTACTCTTTTTGGCCTACCGTATACAAACATGATGAAACCATAATTTCTGTTTTTACTGAAAATTTTGTTTTTTTTCAAATTAACGATCTCATACAGGCTTTTATTATTGGCCTACCGTATACAAACATGATGACACCATAATTTCAGTTTTTACTGAAAATTTTTTTTTCCTCAAATTAACGTTCTAATACAACCTACTCTTATCGACCTACCGTATACAAACATGATGACACCATAATTGCAGTTTTTACTGAAAATTTTTTTTTCTCAAATGAACGTTCTCATACAAGCTTCTCTTATCGGCCTACCGTATACAAACATGATGACACCATAATTTCTGTTTTTACTGAAATTTTTTTTTTTTTAAAGTAACGTTCTCATACAAGCTACACTTATCGGCCTACCGTATACAAACATGATGATACCATAATTTCAGTTTTTACTGAAAATTTTTTTTTCTCAAATGAACGTTATCATACAGGCTTCTCTTATCGGCCTACCGTATACAAACATGATGACACCATAATCTCAGTTTTTAATGAAAATTTTTTTTTTGTCAAATTAACGTTCTCATACAAGCTACACTTATCGGCCTACCGTATACAAACATGATGACACCATAATTTCAGTTTTTACTGAATATTTTTTTTTCCTCAAATTAACGTTCTCATACAGGCTACTCTTATCGGCCTACCGTATACAAACATGATGAAACCATAATTTCTGTTTTTACTGAAAATTTTGTTTTTTTTCAAATTAACGATCTCATACAGGCTTTTATTATTGGCCTACCGTATACAAACATGATGACACCATAATTTAAGTTTTTACTGAAAATTTTTTATTCCTCAAATTAACGTTCTAATACAACCTACTCTTATCGACCTACCGTATACAAACATGATGACACCATAATTTCAGTTTTTACTGAAAATTTGTTTTTCTCAAATTAACGTTCTCATACAGGCTACTCTTATCGGCCTACCGTATACAAACATGATGGCACCATAATTCCAGTTTTTACTGAAATTTTTTTTTCTCAAATTAACGTTCTCATACAGGCTACTCTTATCGGCCTACCGTATACAAACATGATGACACCATAATTGCAGTTTTTACTGAAAATTTTTTTTTCTCAAATGAACGTTCTCATACAAGCTTCTGTTATAGGCCTACCGTATACAAACATGATGACACCATAATTTCTGTTTTTACTGAAAATTTTTTTTTTCTCAAATTAACGTTCTTATACAAGCTACTCTTATCGGCCTACCGTATACAAACACGATGAAACCATAATTACTGTTTTTACTGAAAATTTTGTTTTTTTTCAAATTAACGATCTCATACAGGCTTTTATTATTGGCCTACCGTATACAAACATGATGACACCATAATTTCTGTTTTCACTGAAAATTTTTTTTTTCTCAAATTAACTTTCTAATACAAGCTACTCTTATCGGCCTACCGTATACAAACACGATGAAACCATAATTTCAGTTTTTACTGAATTTTTTTTTTTTTTTTTTAAAGTAACGTTATCATACAAGCTACTCTTATCAGCCTACCGTATACAAACATGATGACACCATAATCTCAGTTTTTAATGAAAATTTTTTTTTTTCTCAAATTAACGTTCTTATACAAGCTACTCTTATCGGCCTACCGTATACAAACATGATGACACCATAATTTCTGGTTTTACTGAAATTTTTTTTTTTTTTAAAGTAACGCTCTCATACAAGCTACACTTATCGGCCTACCGTATACAAACATGATGATACCATAATTTCAGTTTTTACTGAAAATTTTTTTTTCTCAAATGAACGTTGTCATACAGGCTTCTCTTACCGGCCTACCGTATACAAACATGATGACACCATAATTTCTGTTTTTACTGAATTTTTTCTTATTTTTAAAGTAACGTTTTCATACAAGCTACACTTATCGGCCTACCGTATACAAACTTGATGACACTATAATTTCAGTTTTTACTGAATTTTTTTTTTCTCAAATTAATGTTCTCATACAGGCTACTCTTATAGGCCTACCGTATACAAACATGATGACACCATAATTTCTGTTTTTACTGAAAATTTTTTTTTTCTCAAATTAACGTTCTTATACAAGCTACTCTTATCAGCCTACCGTATACAAACATGGTGACATCCTAATTTCTGTTTTTACTGAAAATTTTTTTTTCTCAAATTAACGTTCTCATACAGGCTACTCTTATCGGCCTACCGTATACAAACATGATGATACCATAATTTCAGTTTTCACTGAAAATTTTTTTTTTCTCAAATTAACGTTCTTATACAAGCTACTCTTATCGGCCTACCGTATACAAACACGATGAAACCATAATTACTGTTTTTACTGAAAATTTTGTTTTTTTTCAAATTAACGATCTCATACAGGCTTTTATTATTGGCCTACCGTATACAAACATGATGACACCATAATTTCTGTTTTCACTGAAAATTTTTTTTTTCTCAAATTAACTTTCTAATACAAGCTACTCTTATCGGCCTACCGTATACAAACATGATGAAACCATAATTTCAGTTTTTACTGAATTTTTTTTTTTTTTTTTTAAAGTAACGTTATCATACAAGCTACTCTTATCAGCCTACCGTATACAAACATGGTGACATCCTAATTTCTGTTTTTACTGAAAATTTTTTTTTCTCAAATTAACGTTCTCATACAGGCTACTCTTATCGGCCTACCGTATACAAACATGATGATACCATAATTTCAGTTTTCACTGAAAATTTTTTTTTTCTCAAATTAACGTTCTTATACAAGCTACTCTTATCGGCCTACCGTATACAAACACGATGAAACCATAATTACTGTTTTTACTGAAAATTTTGTTTTTTTTCAAATTAACGATCTCATACAGGCTTTTATTATTGGCCTACCGTATACAAACATGATGACACCATAATTTCTGTTTTTACTGAAAATTTTTTTTTTCTCAAATTAACGTTCTTATACAAGCTACTCTTATCGGCCTACCGTATACAAACACGATGAAACCATAATTACTGTTTTTACTGAAAATTTTGTTTTTTTTCAAATTAACGATCTCATACAGGCTTTTATTATTGGCCTACCGTATACAAACATGATGACACCATAATTTCTGTTTTTACTGAAAATTTTTTTTTTCTCAAATTAACGTTCTCATACAAGCTACTCTTATCGGCCTACCGTATACAAACATGATGAAACCATAATTTCAGTTTTTACTGAAAATTTTTATTTTCTCAAATTAATGTTCTCATACAGGCTACTCTTATCGGCCTACCGTATACAAACACGATGAAACCATAATTTCTGTTTTTACTGAAAATTTTGTTTTTTTTCAAATTAACGATCTCATACAGGCTTTTATTATTGGCCTACCATATACAAACATGATGACACCATAATTTCAGTTTTTACTGAAAATTTTTTTTTTCTCAAATTAACTTTCTAATACAAGCTACTCTTATCGGCCTACCGTATACAAACATGATGAAACCATAATTTCAGTTTATACTGAATTTTTTTTTTTTTTTTTTTAGTAACGTTCTCATACAAGCTACACTTATCGGCCTACCGTATACAAACATGATGACACCATAATTTCAGTTTTTACTGAAAATTTTTTTTTTCTCAAATTAACGTTCTCATACAAGCTACTCTTATCGGCCTACCGTATACAAACATGATGACACCATAATTTCAGTTTTTACTGAAATTTTTTTTTTTTTTAAAGTAACGTTCTTATACAAGCTACACTTATCGGCCTACCGTATACAAACATGATGAAACCATAATTGCAGTTTTTACTGAAAATTTTTTTTTCTCAAATGAACGTTCTCATACAAGCTTCTCTTATCGGCCTACCGTATACAAACATGATGACACCATAATTTCAGTTTTTACTGAAAATTTGTTTTTCTCAAATTAACGTTCTCATACAGGCTACTCTTATCGGCCTACCGTATACAAACATGATGACACCATAATTTCAGTTTTTACTGAAATTTTTTTTTTTTTTTTTAAAGGAACGTTCTCATACAACCTACTCTTATCGGCCTACCGTATACAAACATGATGACACCATAATTTCAGTTTTTACTGAAATTTTTTTTTTTTTAAAGTAACGTTCTCATACAAGCTACACTTATCGGCCTACCGTATACAAACATGATGACACCATAATTTCAGTTTTTACTGAATTTTTTCTTATTTTTGAAGTAACGTTTTCATACAAGCTACACTTATCGGCCTACCGTATACAAACTTGATGACACTATAATTTCAGTTTTTACTGAATTTTTTTTTTTTTTTAAGTAACGTTCTCATACAAGCTACACTTATCGGCCTACCGTATACAAACATGATGACACCATAATTTCAGTTTTTACTGAATTTTTTTTTTTTTTTTTAAAGGAACGTTCTCATACAAGCTACACTTATCGGCCTACCGTATACAAACATGATGACACCATAATTTCAGTTTTTACTGAATTTTTTCTTATTTTTGAAGTAACGTTTTCATACAAGCTACACTTATCGGCCTACCGTATACAAACATGATGACACCATAATTTCAGTTTTTACTGAATTTTTTCTTATTTTTAAAGTAACGTTTTCATACAAGCTACACTTATCGGCCTACCGTATACAAAATTGATGACACTATAATTTCAGTTTTTACTGAATTTTTTTTTTCTCAAATTAACGTTCTCATACAGGCTACTCTTATAGGCCTACCGTATACAAACATGATGACACCATAATTTCTGTTTTTACTGAAAATTTTTTTTTTCTCAAATTAACGTTCTTATACAAGCTACTCTTATCAGCCTACCGTATACAAACATGGTGACATCATAATTTCTGTTTTTACTGAAAATTTTATTTTCTCAAATTAACGTTCTCATACAGGCTACTCTTATCGGCCTACCGTATACAAACATGATGATACCATAATTTCAGTTTTCACTGAAAATTTTTTTTTTCTCAAATTAACGTTCTTATACAAGCTACTCTTATCGGCCTACCGTATACAAACATAATGAAACCATAATTTCAGTTTTTACTGAATTTTTTTTTTTTTTTTTAAAGTAACGTTCTCATACAAGCTACACTTATCGGCCTACCGTATACAAACATGATGACACCATAATTTCAGTTTTTACTGAAAATTTTTTTTTTCTCAAATTAACGTTCTCATACAAGCTACTCTTATCGGCCTACCGTATACAAACATGATGACACCATAATTTCAGTTTTTACTGAATTTTTTTTTTTTTTTTAAAGTAACGTTCTCATACAAGCTACACTTATCGGCCTACCGTATACAAACATGATGAAACCATAATTGCAGTTTTTACTGAAAATTTTTTTTTCTCAAATGAACGTTCTCATACAAGCTTCTCTTATCGGCCTACCGTATACAAACATGATGACACCATAATTTCAGTTTTTACTGAAAATTTGTTTTTCTCAAATTAACGTTCTCATACAGGCTACTCTTATCGGTCTACCGTATACAAACATGATGACACCATAATTTCAGTTTTTACTGAAATTTTTTTTTTTTTTTAAGGAACGTTCTCATACAAGCTACACTTATCGGCCTACCGTATACAAACATGATGACACCATAATTGCAGTTTTTACTGAAAATATTTTTTTCTCAAATGAACGTTCTCATACAAGCTTCTCTTATCGGCCTACCGTATACAAACATGATGACACCATAATTTCAGTTTTTACTGAAAATTTGTGTTTCTCAAATTAACGTTCTCATACAGGCTACTCTTATCGGCCTACCGTATACAAACATGATGGCACCATAATTTCAGTTTTTACTGAAATTTTTTTTTCTCAAATTAACGTTCTCATACAAGCTACTCTTATCGGCCTACCGTATACAAACATGATGACACCATAATTTCTGTTTTTACTGAAATTTTTTTTTTTTTTAAAGTAACGTTCTCATACAAGCTACACTTATCGGCCTACCGTATACAAACATGATGATACCATAATTTCAGTTTTTACTGAAAATTTTTTTTTCTCAAATGAACGTTCTCATACAGGCTTCTCTTATCGGCCTACCGTATACAAACATGATGACACCATAATCTCAGTTTTTAATGAAAATTTTTTTTTTCTCAAATTAACGTTCTCATACAAGCTACACTTATCGGCCTACCGTATACAAACATGATGACACCATAATTTCAGTTTTTACTGAATATTTTTTTTTCCTCAAATTAACGTTCTCATACAGGCTACTCTTATCGGCCTACCGTATACAAACATGATGACACCATAATTTCTGTTTTTACTGAATTTTTTTTTTCTCAAATTAATGTTCTCATACAGGCTACTCTTATAGGCCTACCGTATACAAACATGATGACACCATAATTTCTGTTTTTACTGAAAATTTTTTTTTTCTCAAATTAACGTTCTTATACAAGCTACTCTTATCAGCCTACCGTATACAAACATGGTGACATCCTAATTTCTGTTTTTACTGAAAATTTTTTTTTCTCAAATTAACGTTCTCATACAGGCTACTCTTATCGGCCTACCGTATACAAACATGATGATACCATAATTTCAGTTTTCACTGAAAATTTTTTTTTTCTCAAATTAACGTTCTTATACAAGCTACTCTTATCGGCCTACCGTATACAAACACGATGAAACCATAATTACTGTTTTTACTGAAAATTTTGTTTTTTTTCAAATTAACGATCTCATACAGGCTTTTATTATTGGCCTACCGTATACAAACATGATGACACCATAATTTCTGTTTTTACTGAAAATTTTTTTTTTCTCAAATTAACTTTCTAATACAAGCTACTCTTATCGGCCTACCGTATACAAACATGATGAAACCATAATTTCAGTTTTTACTGAATTTTTTTTTTTTTTTTTTAAAGTAACGTTATCATACAAGCTACTCTTATCAGCCTACCGTATACAAACATGGTGACATCCTAATTTCTGTTTTTACTGAAAATTTTTTTTTCTAAAATTAACGTTCTCATACAGGCTACTCTTATCGGCCTACCGTATACAAACATGATGATACCATAATTTCAGTTTTCACTGAAAATTTTTTTTTTCTCAAATTAACGTTCTTATACAAGCTACTCTTATCGGCCTACCGTATACAAACACGATGAAACCATAATTACTGTTTTTACTGAAAATTTTGTTTTTTTTCAAATTAACGATCTCATACAGGCTTTTATTATTGGCCTACCGTATACAAACATGATGACACCATAATTTCTGTTTTTACTGAAAATTTTTTTTTTCTCAAATTAACGTTCTTATACAAGCTACTCTTATCGGCCTACCGTATACAAACACGATGAAACCATAATTACTGTTTTTACTGAAAATTTTGGTTTTTTTTCAAATTAACGATCTCATACAGGCTTTTATTATTGGCCTACCGTATACAAACATGATGACACCATAATTTCTGTTTTTACTGAAAATTTTTTGTTTCTCAAATTAACGTTCTCATACAAGCTACTCTTATCGGCCTACCGTATACAAACATGATGAAACCATAATTTCAGTTTTTACTGAAAATTTTTATTTTCTCAAATTAATGTTCTCATACAGGCTACTCTTATCGGCCTACCGTATACAAACACGATGAAACCATAATTTCTGTTTTTACTGAAAATTTTGTTTTTTTTCAAATTAACGATCTCATACAGGCTTTTATTATTGGCCTACCATATACAAACATGATGACACCATAATTTCAGTTTTTACTGAACATTTTTTTTTTCTCAAATTAACTTTCTAATACAAGCTACTCTTATCGGCCTACCGTATACAAACATGATGAAACCATAATTTCAGTTTATACTGAATTTTTTTTTTTTTTTTTAAAGTAACGTTCTCATACAAGCTACACTTATCGGCCTACCGTATACAAACATGATGACACCATAATTTCAGTTTTTACTGAAAATTTTTTTTTTCTCAAATTAACGTTCTCATACAAGCTACTCTTATCGGCCTACCGTATACAAACATGATGACACCATAATTTCAGTTTTTACTGAAATTTTTTTTTCTCAAATTAACGTTCTCATACAAGCTACTCTTATCGGCCTACCGTATACAAACATGATGAAACCATAATTGCAGTTTTTACTGAAAATTTTTTTTTCTCAAATGAACGTTCTCATACAAGCTTCTCTTATCGGCCTACCGTATACAAACATGATGACACCATAATTTCAGTTTTTACTGAAAATTTGTTTTTCTCAAATTAACGTTCTCATACAGGCTACTCTTATCGGCCTACCGTATACAAACATGATGACACCATAATTTCAGTTTTTACTAAAATTTTTTTTTTTTTTTTTAAAGGAACGTTCTCATACAACCTACTCTTATCGGCCTACCGTATACAAACATGATGACACCATAATTTCAGTTTTTACTGAAATTTTTTTTTTTTTTTAAAGTAACGTTCTCATACAAGCTACACTTATCGGCCTACCGTATACAAACATGATGACACCATAATTTCAGTTTTTACTGAATTTTTTCTTATTTTTGAAGTAACGTTTTCATACAAGCTACACTTATCGGCCTACCGTATACAAACTTGATGACACTATAATTTCAGTTTTTACTGAATTTTTTTTTTTTTTTAAGTAACGTTCTCATACAAGCTACACTTATCGGCCTACCGTATACAAACATGATGACACCATAATTTCAGTTTTTACTGAATTTTTTTTTTTTTTTTTCAAAGGAACGTTCTCATACAAGCTACACTTATCGGCCTACCGTATACAAACATGATGACACCATAATTTCAGTTTTTACTGAATTTTTTCTTATTTTTGAAGTAACGTTTTCATACAAGCTACACTTATCGGCCTACCGTATACAAACATGATGACACCATAATTTCAGTTTTTACTGAATTTTTTCTTATTTTTAAAGTAACGTTTTCATACAAGCTACACTTATCGGCCTACCGTATACAAACTTGATGACACTATAATTTCAGTTTTTACTGAATTTTTTTTTTCTCAAATTAACGTTCTCATACAGGCTACTCTTATAGGCCTACCGTATACAAACATGATGACACCATAATTTCTGTTTTTACTGAAAATTTTTTTTTTCTCAAATTAACGTTCTTATACAAGCTACTCTTATCAGCCTACCGTATACAAACATGGTGACATCATAATTTCTGTTTTTACTGAAAATTTTATTTTCTCAAATTAACGTTCTCATACAGGCTACTCTTATCGGCCTACCGTATACAAACATGATGATACCATAATTTCAGTTTTCACTGAAAATTTTTTTTTTCTCAAATTAACGTTCTTATACAAGCTACTCTTATCGGCCTACCGTATACAAACATGATGAAACCATAATTTCAGTTTTTACTGAATTTTTTTTTTTTTTTTTAAAGTAACGTTATCATACAGGCTTTTATTATTGGCCTACCGTATACAAACATGATGACACCATAATTTCAGTTTTTACTGAAAATTTTTTTTTCCTCAAATTAACTTTCTAATACAAGCTACTCATATCGGCCTACCGTATACAAACATGATGAAACCATAATTTCAGTTTTTACTGAATTTTTTTTTTTTTTTTTAAAGTAACGTTCTCATACAAGCTACACTTATCGGCCTACCGTATACAAACATGATGACACCATAATTTCAGTTTTTACTGAAAATTTTTTTTTTCTCAAATTAACGTTCTCATACAAGCTACTCTTATCGGCCTACCGTATACAAACATGATGACACCATAATTTCAGTTTTTACTGAAATTTTTTTTTTTTTTAAAGTAACGTTCTCATACAAGCTACACTTATCGGCCTACCGTATACAAACATGATGAAACCATAATTGCAGTTTTTACTGAAAATTTTTTTTTCTCAAATGAACGTTCTCATACAAGCTTCTCTCATCGGCCTACCGTATACAAACATGATGACACCATAATTTCAGTTTTTACTGAAAATTTGTTTTTCTCAAATTAACGTTCTCATACAGGCTACTCTTATCGGTCTACCGTATACAAACATGATGACACCATAATTTCAGTTTTTACTGAAATTTTTTTTTTTTTTTAAGGAACGTTCTCATACAAGCTACACTTATCGGCCTACCGTATACAAACATGATGACACCATAATTGCAGTTTTTACTGAAAATATTTTTTTCTCAAATGAACGTTCTCATACAAGCTTCTCTTATCGGCCTACCGTATACAAACATGATGACACCATAATTTCAGTTTTTACTGAAAATTTGTGTTTCTCAAATTAACGTTCTCATACAGGCTACTCTTATCGGCCTACCGTATACAAACATGATGGCACCATAATTTCAGTTTTTACTGAAATTTTTTTTTCTCAAATTAACGTTCTCATACAAGCTACTCTTATCGGCCTACCGTATACAAACATGATGACACCATAATTTCTGTTTTTACTGAAATTTTTTTTTTTTTTAAAGTAACGTTCTCATACAAGCTACACTTATCGGCCTACCGTATACAAACATGATGATACCATAATTTCAGTTTTTACTGAAAATTTTTTTTTCTCAAATGAACGTTCTCATACAGGCTTCTCTTATCGGCCTACCGTATACAAACATGATGACACCATAATCTCAGTTTTTAATGAAAATTTTTTTTTTCTCAAATTAACGTTCTCATACAAGCTACACTTATCGGCCTACCGTATACAAACATGATGACACCATAATTTCAGTTTTTACTGAATATTTTTTTTTCCTCAAATTAACGTTCTCATACAGGCTACTCTTATCGGCCTACCGTATACAAACATGATGACACCATAATTTCTGTTTTTACTGAAAATCTTTTTTTCTCAAATTAACGATCTTATACAGGCTACTCTTATCGGCCTACCGTATACAAACATGATGACACCATAATTTTAGTTTTTACTGCGAATTTTTTTTTTCTCAAATGAACGTTCTCATACAACTTACTCTTATCGGTCTACCGTATACAAACATGATGACACCATAATTTCAGTTTTTACTGAAAACTTTTTTTTTTGTCAAATTAACGTTCTCATACAAGCTACACTTATCGGCCTACCGTATACAAACATGATGACACCATAATTTCAGTTTTTACTGAATATTTTTTTTTCCTCAAATTAACGTTCTCATACAGGCTACTCTTATCGGCCTACCGTATACAAACATGATGACACCATAATTTCTGTTTTTACTGAAAATCTTTTTTTCTCATATTAACGTTCTTATACAAGCTACTCTTATCGGCCTACCGTATACAAACATGATGACACCATAATTTCAGTTTTTACTGAAAACTTTTTTTTTTGTCAAATTAACGTTCTCATACAGACTACGCTTATCGGCGTACCGTATACAAACATGATGACACCATAATTTCAGTTTTTACTGAAAATCTTTTTTTCTCAAATTAACGTTCTTATACAAACAACTCTTATAGGCCTACTGTATACAAACATGATGACACCATAATTTCAGTTTTTACTGAAAATATTTTTTTCTCAAATTAACGTTCTCATACAAGCTACTCTTATCGGCCTACCGTATACAAACATGATGACACCATAATTTCAGTTTTTACTGAAATTTTTCTTTTTTTTTAAAGTAACGTTCTCATACAACCTACTCTTATCGGCCTACCGTATACAAACATGATGACACCATAATTTCAGTTTTTACTGAAATTTTTTTTTTCTCAAATTAACGTTCTTATACAAGCTACTCTTATCGGCCTACCGTATACAAACATGGTGACATCATAATTTCTGTTTTTACTGAATTTTTTTTTATTTTTAAAGTAACGTTCTCATACAGGCTACTCTTATCGGCCTACCGTATACAAACATGATGATACCATAATTTCAATTTTCACTGAAAATATTTTTTTTCTCAAATTAACGTTCTTATACAAGCTACTCTTATCGGCCTACCGTATACAAACATGATGACACCATAATTTCAGTTTTTACTGAAAACTTTTTTTTTTGTCAAATTAACGTTCTCATACAGACTACGCTTATCGGCGTACCGTATACAAACATGATGACACCATAATTTCTGTTTTTACTGAAAATCTTTTTTTCTCAAATTAACGTTCTTATACAAACAACTCTTATAGGCCTACTGTATACAAACATGATGACACCATAATTTCAGTTTTTACTGAAAATATTTTTTTCTCAAATTAACGTTCTCATACAAGCTTCTCTTATCGGCCTACCGTATACAAACATGATGACACCATAATTTCAGTTTTTACTGAAATTTTTCTTTTTTTTTAAAGTAACGTTCTCATACAAGCTACTCTTATCGGCCTACCGTATACAAACATGATGACACCATAATTTCAGTTTATACAGAAATTTTTTTTTTCTCAAATTAACGTTCTTATACAAGCTACTCTTATCGGCCTACCGTATACAAACATGGTGACATCATAATTTCTGTTTTTACTGAATTTTTTTTTATTTTTAAAGTAACGTTCTTATACAAGCTACTCTTATCGGCCTACCGTATACAAACATGATGACACCATAATTTCAGTTTTTACTGAATTTTTTTTTTTTTTTTTAAAGTAACGTTATCATACAGGCTACACTTATCGGCCTACCGTATACAAACATGATGACACCATAATTTCAGTTTTTACTGAAAATTTTTTTTTTCTCAAATTAACGTTCTCATACAAGCTACTCTTATCGGCCTACCGTATACAAACATGATGACACCATAATTTCAGTTTTTACCGAAATTTTTTTTTTTTTTAAAGTAACGTTCTCATACAAGCTACACTTATCGGCCTACCGTATACAAACATGATGACACCATAATTTCAGTTTTTACTGAAATTTTTTTTTTCTCAAATTAACGTTCTTATACAAGCTACTCTTATCGGCCTACCGTATACAAACATGATGAAACCATAATTTCAGTTTTTACTGAATTTTTTTTTTTTTTTTTTAAAGTAACGTTATCATACAGGCTACACTTATCGGCCTACCGTATACAAACATAATGACACCATAATTTCAGTTTTTACTGAAAATTTTTTTTTTCTCAAATTAACGTTCTCATACAAGCTATTCTTATCGGCCTACCGTATACAAACATGATGACACCATAATTTCAGTTTTTACTGAAATTTTTTGTTTTTTTAAAGTAACGTTCTCATACAAGCTACACTTATCGGCCTACCGTATACAAACATGATGACACCATAATTTCAGTTTTTACTGAAATTTTTTTTTTCTCAAATTAACGTTCTCATACAAGCTACTCTTATCGGCCTACCGTATACAAACATGATGACACCATAATTTCAGTTTTTACTGAAATTTTTTTTTTTTTTAATATAACGTTCTCATACAAGCTACACTTATCGGCCTACCGTATACAAACTTGATGACACTATAATTTCAGTTTTTACTGAATTTTTTTTTTCTCAAATTAACGTTCTCATACAGGCTACTCTTATCGGCCTACCGTATACAAACATGATGACACCATAATTTCTGTTTTTACTGAAAATTTTTATTTTCTCAAATTAATGTTCTCATACAGGCTACTCTTATCGGCCTACCGTATACAAACATGATGAAACCATAATTTCAGTTTTTACTGAAATTTTTTTTTTCTCAAATTAACGTTTTCATACAAGCTACTCTTATCGGACTACCGTATACAAACATGATGAAACCATAATTTCAGTTTTTACTGAAAATTTTTATTTTCGAAAATTAATGTTCTCATAGAGGCTACACTTATCGGCCTACCGTATACAAACATGATGACACCATAATTTCAGTTTTTACTGAAAATTTTTTTTTTCTCAAATTAACGTTCTCATACAAGCTACTCTTATCGGCCTACCGTATACAAACATGATGACACCATAATTTCAGTTTTTACTGAAAATTTTTATTTTCTCAAATTAATGTTCTCATACAGGCTACTCTTATCGGCCTACCGTATACAAACATGATGAAACCATAATTTCAGTTTTTACTGAAATTTTTTTTTTCTCAAATTAACGTTCTCATACAAGCTACTCTTATCGGCCTACCGTATACAAACATGATGACACCATAATTTCAGTTTTTACTGAAAATTTTTATTTTCTCAAATTAATGTTCTCATACAGGCTACTCTTATCGGCCTACCGTATACAAACATGATGAAACCATAATTTCAGTTTTTACTGAAATTTTTTTTTTCTCAAATTAACGTTCTCATACAAGCTACTCTTATCGGACTACCGTATACAAACATGATGAAACCATAATTTCAGTTTTTACTGAAAATTTTTTTTTCTCAAATTAACGTTCTCATACAAGCTACTCTTATCGGACTACCGTATACAAACATGATGAAACCGTAATTTCAGTTTTTACTGAAATTTTTATTTTCGAAAATTAATGTTCTCATACAGGCTACACTTATCGGCCTACCGTATACAAACATGATGAAACCATAATTTCAGTTTTTACTGAAATTTTTTTTTTCTCAAATTAACGTTCTCATACAAGCTACTCTTATCGGACTACCGTATACAAACATGATGAAACCGTAATTTCAGTTTTTACTGAAAATTTTTATTTTCGAAAATTAATGTTCTCATACAGGCTACACTTATCGGCCTACCGTATACAAACATGATGACACCATAATTTCAGTTTCTACTGAAAACTTTTTTTTTGTCAAATTAACGTTCTCATACAGACTACTATTATCGGCCTACCGTATACAAACATGATGACACCATAATTACAGTTTTTACTGGAATTTTTTTTTTCTCAAATAAACGTTCTCATACAGGCTACTCTTATCGGCCTACCGTATACAAACATGATGAAACCATAATTTCAGTTTTTACTGAAAATTTTTATTTTCGAAAATTAATGTTCTCATACAGGCTACACTTATCGGCCTACCGTATACAAACATGATGACACCATAATTTCAGTTTTTACTGAAAACTTTTTTTTTGTCAAATTAACGTTCTCATACAAGCTACACTTATCGGCCTACCGTATACAAACATGATGACACCAGAATTTCAGTTTTTACTGAAAATTTTTATTTTCTCAAATTAATGTTCTCATACAGGCTACTCTTATCGGCCTACCGTTTACAAACATGATGAAACCATAATTTCAGTTTTTACTGAAATTTTTTATTTTCGAAAATTAATGTTCTCATACAGGCTACACTTATCGGCCTACCGTATACAAACATGATGACACCATAATTTCAGTTTTTACTGAAAATTTTTTTTTTCTCAAATTAACGTTCTCATACAAGCTACTCTTATCGGCCTACCGTATACAAACATGATGACACCATAATTTCAGTTTTTACTGAAAATTTTTATTTTCTCAAATTAATGTTCTCATACAGGCTACTCTTATCGGCCTACCGTATACAAACATGATGAAACCATAATTTCAGTTTTTACTGAAATTTTTTTTTTCTCAAATTAACGTTCTCATACAAGCTACTCTTATCGGCCTACCGTATACAAACATGATGACACCATAATTTCAGTTTTTACTGAAAATTTTTATTTTCTCAAATTAATGTTCTCATACAGGCTACTCTTATCGGCCTACCGTATACAAACATGATGAAACCATAATTTCAGTTTTTACTGAAAATTTTTTTTTTCTCAAATTAACGTTCTCATACAAGCTACTCTTATCGGACTACCGTATACAAACATGATGAAACCATAATTTCAGTTTTTACTGAAAATTTTTTTTTTCTCAAATTAACGTTCTCATACAAGCTACTCTTATCGGCCTACCGTATACAAACATGATGACACCATAATTTCAGTTTTTACTGAAAATTTTTATTTTCTCAAATTAATGTTCTCATACAGGCTACTCTTATCGGCCTACCGTATACAAACATGATGAAACCATAATTTCAGTTTTTACTGAAATTTTTTTTTTCTCAAATTAACGTTCTCATACAAGCTACTCTTATCGGACTACCGTATACAAACATGATGAAACCATAATTTCAGTTTTTACTGAAAATTTTTATTTTTGCAAATTAATGTTCTCATACAGGCTACACTTATCGGCCTACCGTATACAAACATGATGACACCATAATTTCAGTTTTTACTGAAATTTTTTTTTTCTCAAATTAACGTTCTCATACAAGCTACTCTTATCGGCCTACCGTATACAAACATGATGAAACAATAATTTCAGTTTTTACTGAAAATTTTTATTTTCTCAAATTAATGTTCTCATACAGGCTACTCTTATCGGCCTACCGTATACAAACATGATGAAACCATAATTTCAGTTTTTACTGAAATTTTTTTTTTCTCAAATTAACGTTCTCATACAAGCTACTCTTATCGGACTACCGTATACAAACATGATGAAACCATAATTTCAGTTTTTACTGAAAATTTTTATTTTCGAAAATTAATGTTCTCATACAGGCTACACTTATCGGCCTACCGTATACAAACATGATGACACCATGATTTCAGTTTTTACTGAAAATTTTTTTTTTCTCAAATTAACGTTCTCATACAAGCTACTCTTATCGGCCTACCGTATACAAACATGATGACACCATAATTTCAGTTTTTACTGAAATTTTTTTTTTTTTTTAAGTAACGTTCTCATACAAGCTACACTTATCGGCCTACCGTATACAAACATGATGACACCATAATTTCAGTTTTTACTGAAAATTTTTTTTTTCTCAAATTAACGTTCTTATACAAGCTACTCTTATCGGCCTACCGTATACAAACATGATGACACCATAATTTCAGTTTCTACTGAAAACTTTTTTTTTTGTCAAATTAACGTTCTCATACAGACTACGCTTATCGGCGTACCGTATACAAACATGATGACACCATAATTTCTGTTTTTACTGAAAATCTTTTTTTTTTTTCAAATTAACGATCTCATACAGGCTTTTATTATTGGCCTACCGTATACAAACATGATGACACCATAATTTCAGTTTTTACTGAAATTTTTCTTTTTTATTAAAGTAACGTTCTCATACAAACTACTCTTATCGGCCTACCGTATACAAACATGATGACACCATAATTTCAGTTTTTACTGAAATTTTTTTTTTTTTTCAAAGTAACGTTCTCATACAAGCTACACGTATCGGCCTACCGTATACAAACATGATGACACCATAATTTCAGTTTTTACTGAATTTTTTTTTATTTTTAAAGTAACGTTTTCAAACAAGCTACACTTATCGGCCTACCGTATACAAACTTGATGACACTATAATTTCAGTTTTTACTAAATTTTTTTTTTCTCAAATTAACGTTCTCATACAGGCTACTCTTATAGGCCTACCGTATACAAACATGATGACACCATAATTTCTGTTTTTACTGAAAATTTTTTTTTTCTCAACTTAACGTTCTTATACAAGCTACACTTATCGGCCTATTGTATACAAACATGATGACACCATAATTTCAGTTTTTACTGAAAATTTTTTTTTTCTCAAATTAACGTTCTTATACAGGCTACTCTTATCGGCCTACCGTATACAAACATGATGACACCATAATTTCAGTTTCTACTGAAAACTTTTTTTTTTGTCAAATTAACGTTCTCATACAGACTACGCTTATCGGCGTACCGTATACAAACATGATGACACCATAATTTCTGTTTTTACTGAAAATCTTTTTTTTTTTTTCAAATTAACGATCTCATACAGGCTTTTATTATCGGCCTACCGTATACAAACATGATGATACCATAATTTCAGTTTTTACTGAAATGTTTTTTTTCTCAAATTAACGTTCTCATACAAGCTACACTTATCGGCCTACCGTATACAAACATGATGACACCATATTTTCAGTTTTTACTGAAAACTTTTTTTTTTTGTCAAATTAACGTTCTCATACAAGCTACTCTTATCGGCCTACCGTATACAAACATGATGACACCATAATTTCAGTTTTTACTGAAAATTTTTTTTTCTCAAATCAACGTTCTGATACAGGCTACTCTTATCGGCCTACCGTATACAAACATGATGATACCATAATTTCAGTTTTTACTGAATTTTTTTTTTTTTTTTTAAAGTAAAGTTATCATACAGGCTACACTTATCGGCCTACCGTATACAAACATGATGAAACCATAATTTCAGTTTTTACTGAAAATTTTTATTTTCTGAAATTAATGTTCTCGTACAGGCTACTCTTATCGGCCTACCGTATACAAACATGATGAAACCATAATTTCAGTTTTTACTGAAAATTTTTTTTTTCTCAAATTAACGTTCTCATACAAGCTACTCTTATCGGACTACCGTATACAAACATGATGAAACCATAATTTCAGTTTTTACTGAAAATTTTTTTTTTCTCAAATTAACGTTCTCATACAAGCTACTCTTATCGGCCTACCGTATACAAACATGATGACACCATAATTTCAGTTTTTACTGAAAATTTTTATTTTCTCAAATTAATGTTCTCATACAGGCTACTCTTATCGGCCTACCGTATACAAACATGATGAAACCATAATTTCAGTTTTTACTGAAATTTTTTTTTTCTCAAATTAACGTTCTCATACAAGCTACTCTTATCGGACTACCGTATACAAACATGATGAAACCATAATTTCAGTTTTTACTGAAATGTTTTTTTTCTCAAATTAACGTTCTCATACAAGCTACACTTATCGGCCTACCGTATACAAACATGATGACACCATATTTTCAGTTTTTACTGAAAACTTTTTTTTTTTGTCAAATTAACGTTCTCATACAAGCTACTCTTATCGGCCTACCGTATACAAACATGATGACACCATAATTTCAGTTTTTACTGAAAATTTTTTTTTCTCAAATCAACGTTCTGATACAGGCTACTCTTATCGGCCTACCGTATACAAACATGATGATACCATAATTTCAGTTTTTACTGAATTTTTTTTTTTTTTTTTAAAGTAAAGTTATCATACAGGCTACACTTATCGGCCTACCGTATACAAACATGATGAAACCATAATTTCAGTTTTTACTGAAAATTTTTATTTTCTGAAATTAATGTTCTCGTACAGGCTACTCTTATCGGCCTACCGTATACAAACATGATGAAACCATAATTTCAGTTTTTACTGAAAATTTTTTTTTTCTCAAATTAACGTTCTCATACAAGCTACTCTTATCGGACTACCGTATACAAACATGATGAAACCATAATTTCAGTTTTTACTGAAAATTTTTTTTTTCTCAAATTAACGTTCTCATACAAGCTACTCTTATCGGCCTACCGTATACAAACATGATGACACCATAATTTCAGTTTTTACTGAAAATTTTTATTTTCTCAAATTAATGTTCTCATACAGGCTACTCTTATCGGCCTACCGTATACAAACATGATGAAACCATAATTTCAGTTTTTACTGAAATTTTTTTTTTCTCAAATTAACGTTCTCATACAAGCTACTCTTATCGGACTACCGTATACAAACATGATGAAACCATAATTTCAGTTTTTACTGAAAATTTTTATTTTCGCAAATTAATGTTCTCATACAGGCTACACTTATCGGCCTACCGTATACAAACATGATGACACCATAATTTCAGTTTTTACTGAAATTCTTTTTTTCTCAAATTAACGTTCTCATACAAGCTACTCTTATCGGCCTACCGTATACAAACATGATGAAACAATAATTTCAGTTTTTACTGAAAATTTTTATTTTCTCAAATTAATGTTCTCATACAGGCTACTCTTATCGGCCTACCGTATACAAACATGATGAAACCATAATTTCAGTTTTTACTGAAATTTTTTTTTCTCAAATTAACGTTCTCATACAAGCTACTCTTATCGGACTACCGTATACAAACATGATGAAACCATAATTTCAGTTTTTACTGAAAATTTTTATTTTCGAAAATTAATGTTCTCATACAGGCTACACTTATCGGCCTACCGTATACAAACATGATGACACCATAATTTCAGTTTTTACTGAAAATTTTTTTTTTCTCAAATTAACGTTCTCATACAAGCTACTCTTATCGGCCTACCGTATACAAACATGATGACACCATAATTTCAGTTTTTACTGAAATTTTTTTTTTTTTTTAAGTAACGTTCTCATACAAGCTACACTTATCGGCCTACCGTATACAAACATGATGACACCATAATTTCAGTTTTTACTGAAAATTTTTTTTTTCTCAAATTAACGTTCTTATACAGGCTACTCTTATCGGCCTACCGTATACAAACATGATGACACCATAATTTCAGTTTCTACTGAAAACTTTTTTTTTTGTCAAATTAACGTTCTCATACAGACTACGCTTATCGGCGTACCGTATACAAACATGATGACACCATAATTTCTGTTTTTACTGAAAATCTTTTTTTTTTTTCAAATTAACGATCTCATACAGGCTTTTATTATTGGCCTACCGTATACAAACATGATGACACCATAATTTCAGTTTTTACTGAAATTTTTCTTTTTTATTAAAGTAACGTTCTCATACAACCTACTCTTATCGGCCTACCGTATACAAACATGATGACACCATAATTTCAGTTTTTACTGAAATTTTTTTTTTTTTTCAAAGTAACGTTCTCATACAAGCTACACGTATCGGCCTACCGTATACAAACATGATGACACCATAATTTCAGTTTTTACTGAATTTTTTTTTATTTTTAAAGTAACGTTTTCAAACAAGCTACACTTATCGGCCTACCGTATACAAACTTGATGACACTATAATTTCAGTTTTTACTAAATTTTTTTTTTCTCAAATTAACGTTCTCATACAGGCTACTCTTATAGGCCTACCGTATACAAACATGATGACACCATAATTTCTGTTTTTACTGAAAATTTTTTTTTTCTCAACTTAACGTTCTTATACAAGCTACTCTTATCGGCCTACCGTATACAAACATGGTGACACCATAATTTCTGTTTTTACTGAATTTTTTTTTTTTTTTTTTTAAAGTAACGTTCTCATACAAGCTACACTTATCGGCCTACCGTATACAAACATGATGATACCATAATTTCAGTTTTCACTGAAAATTTTTTTTCTCTCAAATTAACGTTCTTATACAAGCTACTCTTATCGGCCTACCATATACAAACATGATGAAACCATAATTTCAGTTTTTACTGAAATTTTTTTTTTTTTTTTTAAAGTAACGTTATCATACAGGCTACACTTATCGGCCTACCGTATACAAACATGATGACACCATAATTTCAGTTTTTACTGAAAATTTTTTTTTTCTCAAATTAACGTTCTCATACAAGCTACTCTTATCGGCCTACCGTATACAAACATGATGACACCATAATTTCAGTTTTTACTGAAATTTTTTTTTTTTTTTAAGTAACGTTCTCATACAAGCTACACTTATCGGCCTACCGTATACAAACATGATGACACCATATTTTCAGTTTTTACTGAAAACTTTGTTTTTTTGTCAAATTAACGTTCTCATACAAGCTACTCTTATCGGCCTACCGTATACAAACATGATGACACCATAATTTCAGTTTTTACTGAAAATTTTTTTTTCTCAAATTAACGTTCTCATACAGGCTACTCTTATCGGCCTACCGTATACAAACATGATGAAACCATAATTTCAGTTTTTACTGAAAATTTTTTTTTCTCAAATTAACGTTCTTATACAAGCTACTCTTATCGGCCTACCGTATACAAACATGATGACACCATAATTTCAGTTTTTACTGAAAATTTTTATTTTCTCAAATTAATGTTCTCATACAGGCTACTCTTATCGGCCTACCGTTTACAAACATGATGAAACCATAATTTCAGTTTTTACTGAAATTTTTTATTTTTTTTTTAAAGTAACGTTATCATACAGGCTACACTTATCGGCCTACCGTATACAAACATGATGACACCATAATTTCAGTTTTCACTGAAAATTTTTTTTCTCTCAAATTAACGTTCTTATACAAGCTACTCTTATCGGCCTACCATATACAAACATGATGAAACCATAATTTCAGTTTTTACTGAAATTTTTTTTTTTTTTTTAAAGTAACGTTATCATACAGGCTACACTTATCGGCCTACCGTATACAAACATGATGACACCATAATTTCAGTTTTTACTGAAATTTTTTTTTTCTCAAATTAACGTTCTCATACAAGCTACTCTTATCGGCCTACCGTATACAAACATGATGAAACAATAATTTCAGTTTTTACTGAAAATTTTTATTTTCTCAAATTTATGTTCTCATACAGGCTACTCTTATCGGCCTACCGTATACAAACATGATGAAACCATAATTTCAGTTTTTACTGAAATTTTTTTTTTCTCAAATTAACGTTCTCATACAAGCTACTCTTATCGGACTACCGTATACAAACATGATGAAACCATAATTTCAGTTTTTACTGAAAATTTTTATTTTCGAAAATTAATGTTCTCATACAGGCTACACTTATCGGCCTACCGTATACAAACATGATGACACCATAATTTCAGTTTTTACTGAAAATTTTTTTTTTCTCAAATTAACGTTCTCATACAAGCTACTCTTATCGGCCTACCGTATACAAACATGATGACACCATAATTTCAGTTTTTACTGAAATTTTTTTTTTTTTTTTTAAAGTAACGTTATCATACAGGCTACACTTATCGGCCTACCGTATACAAACATGATGACACCATAATTTCAGTTTTCACTGAAAATTTTTTTTCTCTCATATTAACGTTCTTATACAAGCTACTCTTATCGGCCTACCATATACAAACATGATAAAACCATAATTTCAGTTTTTACTGAAATTTTTTTTTTTTTTTTTAAAGTAACGTTATCATACAGGCTACACTTATCGGCCTACCGTATACAAACATGATGACACCATAATTTCAGTTTTCACTGAAAATTTTTTTTCTCTCAAATTAACGTTCTTATACAAGCTACTCTTATCGGCCTACCATATACAAACATGATGAAACCATAATTTCAGTTTTTACTGAATTTTTTTTTTTTTTTTTAAAGTAACGTTATCATACAGGCTACACTTATCGGCCTACCGTATACAAACATGATGACACCATAATTTCAGTTTTTACTGAAATTTTTTTTTTCTCAAATTAACGTTCTCATACAAGCTACTCTTATCGGCCTACCGTATACAAACATGATGAAACAATAATTTCAGTTTTTACTGAAAATTTTTATTTTCTCAAATTTATGTTCTCATACAGGCTACTCTTATCGGCCTACCGTATACAAACATGATGAAACCATAATTTCAGTTTTTACTGAAATTTTTTTTTTCTCAAATTAACGTTCTCATACAAGCTACTCTTATCGGACTACCGTATACAAACATGATGAAACCATAATTTCAGTTTTTACTGAAAATTTTTATTTTCGAAAATTAATGTTCTCATACAGGCTACACTTATCGGCCTACCGTATACAAACATGATGACACCATAATTTCAGTTTTTACTGAAAATTTTTTTTTTCTCAAATTAACGTTCTCATACAAGCTACTCTTATCGGCCTACCGTATACAAACATGATGACACCATAATTTCAGTTTTTACTGAAATTTTTTTTTTTTTTTAAGTAACGTTCTCATACAAGCTACACTTATCGGCCTACCGTATACAAACATGATGACACCATAATTTCAGTTTTTACTGAAAATTTTTTTTTTCTCAAATTAACGTTCTTATACAAGCTACTCTTATCGGCCTACCGTATACAAACATGATGACACCATAATTTCAGTTTCTACTGAAAACTTTTTTTTTTGTCAAATTAACGTTCTCATACAGACTACGCTTATCGGCGTACCGTATACAAACATGATGACACCATAATTTCTGTTTTTACTGAAAATCTTTTTTTTTTTTCAAATTAACGATCTCATACAGGCTTTTATTATTGGCCTACCGTATACAAACATGATGACACCATAATTTCAGTTTTTACTGAAATTTTTCTTTTTTATTAAAGTAACGTTCTCATACAACCTACTCTTATCGGCCTACCGTATACAAACTTGATGACACTACAATTTCAGTTTTTACTAAATTTTTTTTTTCTCAAATTAACGTTCTCATACAGGCTACTCTTATAGGCCTACCGTATACAAACATGGTGACACCATAATTTCTGTTTTTACTGAATTTTTTTTTTTTTTTTTTAAAGTAACGTTCTCATACAAGCTACACTTATCGGCCTACCGTATACAAACATGATGATACCATAATTTCAGTTTTCACTGAAAATTTTTTTTCTCTCAACTTAACGTTCTTATACAAGCTACTCTTATCGGCCTACCGTATACAAACATGATGACACCATAATTTCAGTTTTTACTGAAAATTTTTTTTTCTCAAATTAACGTTCTGATACAGGCTACTTTTATAGGCCTACCGTATACAAACATGATGATACCATAATTTCAGTTTTCACTGAAAACTTTTTTTTTCTCAAATTAACGTTCTTATACAAGCTACTCTTATCGGACTACCGTATACAAACATGATGAAACCATAATTTCAGTTTTTACTGAATTTTTTTTTTTTTTTTTAAAGTAAAGTTATCATACAGGCTACACTTATCGGCCTACCGTATACAAACATGATGAAACCATAATTTCAGTTTTTACTGAAAATTTTTATTTTCTCAAATTAATGTTCTCATACAGGCTACTCTTATCGGCCTACCGTATACAAACATGATGAAACCATAATTTCAGTTTTTACTGAAAATTTTTTTTTTCTCAAATTAACGTTCTCATACAAGCTACTCTTATCGGACTACCGTATACAAACATGATGAAACCATAATTTCAGTTTTTACTGAAAATTTTTTTTTTCTCAACTTAACGTTCTTATACAAGCTACTCTTATCGGCCTACCGTATACAAACATGATGACACCATAATTTCAGTTTTTACTGAAAATTTTTATTTTCTCAAATTAATGTTCTCATACAGGCTACTCTTATCGGCCTACCGTATACAAACATGATGAAACCATAATTTCAGTTTTTACTGAAATTTTTTTTTTCTCAAATTAACGTTCTCATACAAGCTACTCTTATCGGACTACCGTATACAAACATGATGAAACCATAATTTCAGTTTTTACTGAAAATTTTTATTTTCGCAAATTAATGTTCTCATACAGGCTACACTTATCGGCCTACCGTATACAAACATGATGACACCATAATTTCAGTTTTTACTGAAATTTTTTTTTTCTCAAATTAACGTTCTCATACAAGCTACTCTTATCGGCCTACCGTATACAAACATGATGAAACAATAATTTCAGTTTTTACTGAAAATTTTTATTTTCTCAAATTAATGTTCTCATACAGGCTACTCTTATCGGCCTACCGTATACAAACATGATGAAACCATAATTTCAGTTTTTACTGAAATTTTTTTTTTCTCAAATTAACGTTCTCATACAAGCTACTCTTATCGGACTACCGTATACAAACATGATGAAACCATAATTTCAGTTTTTACTGAAAATTTTTATTTTCGAAAATTAATGTTCTCATACAGGCTACACTTATCGGCCTACCGTATACAAACATGATTACACCATAATTTCAGTTTTTACTGAAAATTTTTTTTTTCTCAAATTAACGTTCTCATACAAGCTACTCTTATCGGCCTACCGTATACAAACATGATGACACCATAATTTCAGTTTTCACTGAAAACTTTTTTTTTCCCAAATTAACGTTCTTATACAAGCTACTCTTATCGGCCTACCGTATACAAACATGATGAAACCATAATTTCAGTTTTTACTGAATTTTTTTTTTTTTTTTTAAAGTAAAGTTATCATACAGGCTACACTTATCGGCCTACCGTATACAAACATGATGAAACCATAATTTCAGTTTTTACTGAAATTTTTTTTTTTTTTTTTAAAGTAACGTTATCATACAGGCTACACTTATCGGCCTACCGTATACAAACATGATGACACCATAATTTCAGTTTTTACTGAAAGTTTTTTTTTTTTTTAAGTAACGTTCTCATACAAGCTACTCTTATCGGCCTACCGTATACAAACATGATGACACCATAATTTCAGTTTTTACTGAAATTTTTTTTTTCTCAAATTAACGTTCTCATACAAGCTACTCTTATCGGACTACCGTATACAAACATGATGAAACCATAATTTCAGTTTTTACTGAAAATTTTTATTTTCGCAAATTAATGTTCTCATACAGGCTACACTTATCGGCCTACCGTATACAAACATGATGACACCATAATTTCAGTTTTTACTGAAATTTTTTTTTTCTCAAATTAACGTTCTCATACAAGCTACTCTTATCGGCCTACCGTATACAAACATGATGAAACAATAATTTCAGTTTTTACTGAAAATTTTTATTTTCTCAAATTAATGTTCTCATACAGGCTACTCTTATCGGCCTACCGTATACAAACATGATGAAACCATAATTTCAGTTTTTACTGAAATTTTTTTTTTCTCAAATTAACGTTCTCATACAAGCTACTCTTATCGGACTACCGTATACAAACATGATGAAACCATAATTTCAGTTTTTACTGAAAATTTTTATTTTCGAAAATTAATGTTCTCATACAGGCTACACTTATCGGCCTACCGTATACAAACATGATTACACCATAATTTCAGTTTTTACTGAAAATTTTTTTTTTCTCAAATTAACGTTCTCATACAAGCTACTCTTATCGGCCTACCGTATACAAACATGATGACACCATAATTTCAGTTTTTACTAAAATTTTTTTTTTTTTTAAGTAACGTTCTCATACAAGCTACACTTATCGGCTTACGTATACAAACATGATGACACCATAATTTCAGTTTTTACTGAATTTTTTTTTATTTTTAAAGTAACGTTTTCAAACAAGCTACACTTATCGGCCTACCGTATACAAACTTGATGACACTATAATTTCAGTTTTTACTAAATTTTTTTTTTCTCAAATTAACGTTCTCATACAGGCTACTCTTATAGGCCTACCGTATACAAACATGATGACACCATAATTTCAGTTTTTACTGAAAATTTTTTTTTTCTCAAATTAACGTTCTTATACAGGCTACTCTTATCGGCCTACCGTATACAAACATGATGACACCATAATTTCAGTTTCTACTGAAAACTTTTTTTTTTATCAAATGAACGTTCTCATACAGACTACGCTTATCGGCGTACCGTATACAAACATGATGACACCATAATTTCTGTTTTTACTGAAAATCTTTTTTTTTTTTCAAATTAACGATCTCATACAGGCTTTTATTATTGGCCTACCGTATACAAACATGATGACACCATAATTTCAGTTTTTACTGAAATTTTTCTTTTTTATTAAAGTAACGTTCTCATACAACCTACTCTTATCGGCCTACCGTATACAAACATGATGACACCATAATTTCAGTTTTTACTGAAATTTTTTTTTTTTTTCAAAGTAACGTTCTCATACAAGCTACACGTATCGGCCTACCGTATACAAACATGATGACACCATAATTTCAGTTTTTACTGAATTTTTTTTTATTTTTAAAGTAACGTTTTCAAACAAGCTACACTTATCGGCCTACCGTATACAAACTTGATGACACTATAATTTCAGTTTTTACTGAAAATTTTTTTTTTCTCAACTTAACGTTCTTATACAAGCTACTCTTATAGGCCTACCGTATACAAACATGATGACACCATAATTTCTGTTTTTACTGAAAATTTTTTTTTTCTCAACTTAACGTTCTTATACAAGCTACTCTTATCGGCCTACCGTATACAAACATGGTGACACCATAATTTCTGTTTTTACTGAATTTTTTTTTTTTTTTTTTAAAGTAACGTTCTCATACAAGCTACACTTATCGGCCTACCGTATACAAACATGATGATACCATAATTTCAGTTTTCACTGAAAATTTTTTTTCTCTCAAATTAACGTTCTTATACAAGCTACTCTTATCGGCCTACCATATACAAACATGATGAAACCATAATTTCAGTTTTTACTGAAATTTTTTTTTTTTTTTTTAAAGTAACGTTATCATACAGGCTACACTTATCGGCCTACCGTATACAAACATGATGACACCATAATTTCAGTTTTTACTGAAAATTTTTTTTTTCTCAAATTAACGTTCTCATACAAGCTACTCTTATCGGCCTACCGTATACAAACATGATGACACCATAATTTCAGTTTTTACTGAAATTTTTTTTTTTTTTTAAGTAACGTTCTCATACAAGCTACACTTATCGGCCTACCGTATACAAACATGATGACACCATAATTTCAGTTTTTACTGAAAATTTTTTTTTCTCAAATTAACGTTCTCATACAGGCTACTCTTATCGGCCTACCGTATACAAACATGATGATACCATAATTTCAGTTTTCACTGAAAACTTTTTTTTTCCCAAATTAACGTTCTTATACAAGCTACTCTTATCGGCCTACCGTATACAAACATGATGAAACCATAATTTCAGTTTTTACTGAATTTTTTTTTTTTTTTTTAAAGTAAAGTTATCATACAGGCTACACTTATCGGCCTACCGTATACAAACATGATGAAACCATAATTTCAGTTTTTACTGAAAATTTTTATTTTCTCAAATTAATGTTCTCATACAGGCTACTCTTATCGGCCTACCGTATACAAACATGATGAAACCATAATTTCTGTTTTTACTGAAAATTTTGTTTTTTTTCAAATTAACGATCTCATACAGGCTTTTATTATTGGCCTACCGTATACAAACATGATGACACCATAATTTCAGTTTTTACTGAAAATTTTTTTTTCTCAAATTAACGTTCTCATACAGGCTACTCTTATCGGCCTACCGTATACAAACATGATGATACCATAATTTCAGTTTTCACCGAAAATTTTTTTTCTCTCAAATTAACGTTCTTATACAAGCTACTCTTATCGGCCTACCGTATACAAACATGATGAAACCATAATTTCAGTTTTTACTGAATTTTTTTTTTTTTTTTTTAAAGTAAAGTTATCATACAGGCTACACTTATCGGCCTACCGTATACAAACATGATGACACCATAATTTCAGTTTTTACTGAAAATTTTTTTTTCTCAAATTAACGTTCTCATACAAGCTACTCTTATCGGCCTACCGTATACAAACATGATGACACCATAATTTCAGTTTTTACTGAAATTTTTTTTTTCTCAAATTAACGTTCTCATACAAGCTACTCTTATCGGCCTACCGTATACAAACATGATGAAACCATAATTTCAGTTTTTACTGAAAATTTTTATTTTCTCAAATTAATGTTCTAATACAGGCTACTCTTATCGGCCTACCGTATACAAACATGATGAAACCATAATTTCTGTTTTTACTGAAAATTTTGTTTTTTTTCAAATTAACGATCTCATACACACTTTTATTATTGGCCTACCGTATACAAACATGATGACACCATAATTTCAGTTTTTACTGAAAATTTTTTTTTCCTCAAATTAACGTTCTAATACAACCTACTCTTATCGGCCTACCGTATACAAACATGATGACACCATAATTTCAGTTTTTACTGAAAATTTGTTTTTCTCAAATTAACGTTTTCATACAGGCTACTCTTATCGGCCTACCGTATACAAACATGATGGCACCATAATTTCAGTTTTTACTGAAATTTTTTTTTCTCAAATTAACGTTCTCATACAGGCTACTCTTATCGGCCTACCGTATACAAACATGATGACACCATAATTGCAGTTTTTACTGAAAATTTTTTTTTCTCAAATGAACGTTCTCATACAAGCTTCTCTTATCGGCCTACCGTATACAAACATGATGACACCATAATCTCAGTTTTTAATGAAAATTTTTTTTTTCTCAAATTAACGTTCTTATACAAGCTACTCTTATCGGCCTACCGTATACAAACATGATGACACCATTATTTCAGTTTCTACTGAAAACTTTTTTTTTCTCAAATTAACGTTCTCATACAAGCTACTCTTATCGGCCTACCGTATACAAACATGATGACACCATAATTTCAGTTTTTACTGAAATTTTTTTTTTTTTTTAAGTAACGTTCTCATACAAGCTACACTTATCGGCCTACCGTATACAAACATGATGACACCATAATTTCAGTTTTTACTGAAAATTTTTTTTTTCTCAAATTAACGTTCTTATACAGGCTACTCTTATCGGCCTACCGTATACAAACATGATGACACCATAATTTCAGTTTCTACTGAAAACTTTTTTTTTTGTCAAATTAACGTTCTCATACAGACTACGCTTATCGGCGTACCGTATACAAACATGATGACACCATAATTTCTGTTTTTACTGAAAATCTTTTTTTTTTTTCAAATTAACGATCTCATACAGGCTTTTATTATTGGCCTACCGTATACAAACATGATGACACCATAATTTCAGTTTTTACTGAAATTTTTCTTTTTTATTAAAGTAACGTTCTCATACAACCTACTCTTATCGGCCTACCGTATACAAACATGATGACACCATAATTTCAGTTTTTACTGAAATTTTTTTTTTTTTCAAAGTAACGTTCTCATACAAGCTACACGTATCGGCCTACCGTATACAAACATGATGACACCATAATTTCAGTTTTTACTGAATTTTTTTTTATTTTTAAAGTAACGTTTTCAAACAAGCTACACTTATCGGCCTACCGTATACAAACTTGATGACACTATAATTTCAGTTTTTACTAAATTTTTTTTTTCTCAAATTAACGTTCTCATACAGGCTACTCTTATAGGCCTACCGTATACAAACATGATGACACCATAATTTTTGTTTTTACTGAAAATTTTTTTTTTCTCAACTTAACGTTCTTATACAAGCTACTCTTATCGGCCTACCGTATACAAACATGGTGACACCATAATTTCTGTTTTTACTGAATTTTTTTTTTTTTTTTTTAAAGTAACGTTCTCATACAAGCTACACTTATCGGCCTACCGTATACAAACATGATGATACCATAATTTCAGTTTTCACTGAAAATTTTTTTTCTCTCAAAATAACGTTCTTATACAAGCTACTCTTATCGGCCTACCATATACAAACATGATGAAACCATAATTTCAGTTTTTACTGAAATTTTTTTTTTTTTTTTTAAAGTAACGTTATCATACAGGCTACACTTATCGGCCTACCGTATACAAACATGATGACACCATAATTTCAGTTTTTACTGAAAATTTTTTTTTTCTCAAATTAACGTTCTCATACAAGCTACTCTTATCGGCCTACCGTATACAAACATGATGACACCATAATTTCAGTTTTTACTGAAATTTTTTTTTTTTTTAAGTAACGTTCTCATACAAGCTACACTTATCGGCCTACCGTATACAAACATGATGACACCATATTTTCAGTTTTTACTGAAAACTTTTTTTTTTTGTCAAATTAACGTTCTCATACAAGCTACTCTTATCGGCCTACCTATACAAACATGATGACACCATAATTTCAGTTTTTACTGAAAATTTTTTTTTTCTCAAATTAACGTTCTCATACAAGCTACTCTTATCGGCCTACCGTATACAAACATGATGAAACCATAATTTCAGTTTTTACTGAAATTTTTTTTTTTTTTTTTAAAGTAACGTTATCATACAGGCTACACTTATCGGCCTACCGTATACAAACATGATGACACCATAATTTCAGTTTTTACTGAAAATTTTTTTTTTCTCAAATTAACGTTCTCATACAAGCTACTCTTATCGGCCTACCGTATACAAACATGATGACACCATAATTTCAGTTTTTACTGAAATTTTTTTTTTTTTTAAGTAACGTTCTCATACAAGCTACACTTATCGGCCTACCGTATACAAACATGATGACACCATATTTTCAGTTTTTACTGAAAACTTTTTTTTTTTGTCAAATTAACGTTCTCATACAAGCTACTCTTATCGGCCTACCTATACAAACATGATGACACCATAATTTCAGTTTTTACTGAAAATTTTTTTTTCTCAAATTAACGTTCTCATACAGGCTACTCTTATCGGCCTACCGTATACAAACATGATGATACCATAATTTCAGTTCTCACTGAAAACTTTTTTTTTCTCAAATTAACGTTCTTATACAAGCTACTCTTATCGGCCTACCGTATACAAACATGATGAAACCATAATTTCAGTTTTTACTGAATTTTTTTTTTTTTTTTTAAAGTAAAGTTATCATACAGGCTACACTTATCGGCCTACCGTATACAAACATGATGAAACCATAATTTCAGTTTTTACTGAAAATTTTTATTTTCACAAATTAATGTTCTCATACAGGCTACTCTTATCGGCCTACCGTATACAAACATGATGAAACCATAATTTCTGTTTTTACTGAAAATTTTGTTTTTTTTCAAATTAACGATCTCATACAGGCTTTTATTATTGGCCTACCGTATACAAACATGATGACACCATAATTTCAGTTTTTACTGAAAATTTTTTTTTCCTCAAATTAACGTTCTAATACAACCTACTCTTATCGGCCTACCGTATACAAACATGATGACACCATAATTTCAGTTTTTACTGAAAATTTTTTTTTCTCAAATTAACGTTCTCATACAGGCTACTCTTATCGGCCTACCGTATACAAACATGATGATACCATAATTTCAGTTTTCACTGAAAATTTTTTTTTTCTTAAATTAACGTTCTTATACAAGCTACTCTTATCGGCCTACCGTATACAAACATGATGAAACCATAATTTCAGTTTTTACTGAAATTTTTTTTTTCTCAAATTAACGTTCTCATACAAGCTACTCTTATCGGCCTACCGTATACAAACATGATGAAACCATAATTTCAGTTTTTACTGAAAATTTTTATTTTCTCAAATTAATGTTCTAATACAGGCTACTCTTATCGGCCTACCGTATACAAACATGATGAAACCATAATTTCTGTTTTTACTGAAAATTTTGTTTTTTTCAAATTAACGATCTCATACACACTTTTATTATTGGCCTACCGTATACAAACATGATGACACCATAATTTCAGTTTTTACTGAAAATTTTTTTTTCCTCAAATTAACGTTCTAATACAACCTACTCTTATCGGCCTACCGTATACAAACATGATGACACCATAATTTCAGTTTTTACTGAAAATTTGTTTTTCTCAAATTAACGTTTTCATACAGGCTACTCTTATCGGCCTACCGTATACAAACATGATGGCACCATAAATTCAGTTTTTACTGAAATTTTTTTTTCTCAAATTAACGTTCTCATACAGGCTACTCTTATCGGCCTACCGTATACAAACATGATGACACCATAATTGCAGTTTTTACTGAAAATTTTTTTTTCTCAAATGAACGTTCTCATACAAGCTTCTCTTATCGGCCTACCGTATACAAACATGATGACACCATAATCTCAGTTTTTAATGAAAATTTTTTTTTTCTCAAATTAACGTTCTCACACAGACTACGCTTATCGGCGTACCGTATACAAACATGATGACACCATAATTTCTGTTTTTACTGAAAATCTTTTTTTTTTTTCAAATTAACGATCTCATACAGGCTTTTATTATTGGCCTACCGTATACAAACATGATGACACCATAATTTCAGTTTTCACTGAAAATTTTTTTTTTCTCAAATTAACGTTCTTATACAAGCTACTCTTATCGGCCTACCGTATACAAACATGATGAAACCATAATTTCAGTTTTTACTGAATTTTTTTTTTTTTTTTTTAAAGTAACGTTCTCATACAAGCTACACTTATCGGCCTACCGTATACAAACATGATGACACCATAATTGCAGTTTTTACTGAAAATTTTTTTTTCTCAAATGAACGTTCTCATACAAGCTTCTCTTATCGGCCTACCGTATACAAACATGATGACACCATAATCTCAGTTTTTAATGAAAATTTTTTTTTTCTCAAATTAACGTTCTCACACAGACTACGCTTATCGGCGTACCGTATACAAACATGATGACACCATAATTTCTGTTTTTACTGAAAATCTTTTTTTTTTTTCAAATTAACGATCTCATACAGGCTTTTATTATTGGCCTACCGTATACAAACATGATGACACCATAATTTCAGTTTTCACTGAAAATTTTTTTTTTCTCAAATTAACGTTCTTATACAAGCTACTCTTATCGGCCTACCGTATACAAACATGATGACACCATAATTTCTGTTTTTACTGAAAATCTTTTTTTTTTTTCAAATTAACGATCTCATACAGGCTTTTATTATTGGCCTACCGTATACAAACATGATGACACCATAATTTCAGTTTTTACTGAAAATTTTTTTTTTCTCAAATTAACGTTCTCATACAAGCTACTCTTATCGGCCTACCGTATACAAACATGATGACACCATAATTTCAGTTTTTACTGAAATTTATTTTTTTTTAAAGTAACGTTCTCATACAAGCTACACTTATCAGCCTACCGTATACAAACATGATGACACCATAATTTCAGTTTTTACTGAAATTTTTTTTTTCTCAAATTAACGTTCTCATACAAGCTACTCTTATCGGCCTACCGTATACAAACATGATGAAACAATAATTTCAGTTTTTACTGAAATTTTTTTTTTCTCAAATTAACGTTCTTATACATGCTACTCTTATCGGCCTACCGTATACAAACATGATGAAACCATAATTTCAGTTTTTACTGAAATTTTTTTTTTTTTTTTTAAAGTAACGTTATCATACAGGCTACACTTATCGGCCTACCGTATACAAACATGATGACACCATAATTTCAGTTTTTACTGAAAGTTTTTTTTTTTTTTAAGTAACGTTCTCATACAAGCTACTCTTATCGGCCTACCGTATACAAACATGATGACACCATAATTTCAGTTTTTACTGAAATTTTTTTTTTCTCAAATTAACGTTCTCATACAAGCTACTCTTATCGGCCTACCGTATACAAACATGATGAAACCATAATTTCAGTTTTTACTGAAAATTTTTATTTTCTCAAATTAATGTTCTAATACAGGCTACTCTTATCGGCCTACCGTATACAAACATGATGAAACCATAATTTCTGTTTTTACTGAAAATTTTGTTTTTTTTCAAATTAACGATCTCATACACACTTTTATTATTGGCCTACCGTATACAAACATGATGACACCATAATTTCAGTTTTTACTGAAAATTTGTTTTTCTCAAATTAACGTTTTCATACAGGCTACTCTTATCGGCCTACCGTATACAAACATGATGGCACCATAATTTCAGTTTTTACTGAAATTTTTTTTTCTCAAATTAACGTTCTCATACAGGCTACTCTTATCGGCCTACCGTATACAAACATGATGACACCATAATTGCAGTTTTTACTGAAAATTTTTTTTTCTCAAATGAACGTTCTCATACAAGCTTCTCTTATCGGCCTACCGTATACAAACATGATGACACAATAATCTCAGTTTTTAATAAAAATTTTTTTTTTCTCAAATTAACGTTCTTATACAAGCTACTCTTATCGGCCTACCGTATACAAACATGATGACACCATAATTTCAGTTTCTACTGAAAACTTTTTTTTTTGTCAAATTAACGTTCTCACACAGACTACGCTTATCGGCGTACCGTATACAAACATGATGACACCATAATTTCTGTTTTTACTGAAAATCTTTTTTTTTTTTCAAATTAACGATCTCATACAGGCTTTTATTATTGGCCTACCGTATACAAACATGATGACACCATAATTTCAGTTTTCACTGAAAATTTTTTTTTTCTCAAATTAACGTTCTTATACAAGCTACTCTTATCGGCCTACCGTATACAAACATGATGAAACCATAATTTCAGTTTTTACTGAATTTTTTTTTTTTTTTTTTAAAGTAACGTTCTCATACAAGCTACACTTATCGGCCTACCGTATACAAACATGATGACACCATAATTTCAGTTTTTACTGAAAATTTTTTTTTTCTCAAATTAACGTTCTCATACAAGCTACTCTTATCGGCCTACCGTATACAAACATGATGACACCATAATTTCAGTTTTTACTGAAATTTATTTTTTTTTAAAGGAACGTTCTCATACAAGCTACACTTATCGGCCTACCGTATACAAACATGGTGACACCATAATTTCAGTTTTTACTGAATATTTTTTTTCCTCAAATTAACGTTCTCATACAGGCTACTCTTATCGGCCTACCGTATACAAACATGATGACACCATAATTTCTGTTTTTACTGGAAATCTTTTTTTCTCAAATTAACGATCTTATACAGGCTACTCTTATCGGCCTACCGTATACAAACATGATGACACCATAATTTCAGTTTTTACTGAAATTTTTTTTTTCTCAAATTAACGTTCTTATACAAGCTACTCTTATCGGCCTACCGTATACAAACATGATGAAACCATAATTTCAGTTTTTACTGAATTTTTTTTTTTTTTTTTTAAAGTAACGTTATCATACAGGCGACACTTATCGGCCTACCGTATACAAACCTGATGACACCATAATTTCAGTTTTTACTGAAAATTTTTTTTTTCTCAAATTAACGTTCTCATACAAGCTACTCTTATCGGCCTACCGTATACAAACATGATGACACCATAATTTCAGTTTTTACTGAAATTTTTTTTTTTTTTAAAGTAACGTTCTCATACAAGCTACACTTATCAGCCTACCGTATACAAACATGATGACACCATAATTTCAGTTTTTACTGAAATTTTTTTTTTCTCAAATTAACGTTCTCATACAAGCTACTCTTATCGGCCTACCGTATACAAACATGATGAAACAATAATTTCAGTTTTTACTGAAATTTTTTTTTTCTCAAATTAACGTTCTTATACATGCTACTCTTATCGGCCTACCGTATACAAACATGATGAAACCATAATTTCAGTTTTTACTGAAAGTTTTTTTTTTTTTTAAGTAACGTTCTCATACAAGCTACACTTATCGGCCTACCGTATACAAACATGATGACACCATAATTTCAGTTTTTACTGAAAACTTTTTTTTTTTGTCAAATTAACGTTCTCATACAAGCTACTCTTATCGGCCTACCGTATACAAACATGATGAAACCATAATTTCTGTTTTTACTGAAAATTTTGTTTTTTTTCAAATTAACGATCTCATACAGGCTTTTATTATTGGCCTACCGTATACAAACATGATGACACCATAATTTCAGTTTTTACTGAAAATTTTTTTTTCCTCAAATTAACGTTCTAATACAACCTACTCTTATCGGCCTACTGTATACAAACATGATGACACCATAATTTCAGTTTTTACTGAAAATTTTTTTTTCTCAAATTAACGTTCTCATACAGGCTACTCTTATCGGCCTACCGTATACAAACATGATGACACCATAATTTCAGTTTTTACTGAAATTTTTCTTTTTTTTTAAAGTAACGTTCTCAGACAACCTACTCTTATCGGCCTACCGTATACAAACATGATGACACCATAATTTCAGTTTTTACTGAAATTTTTCTTTTTTTTTAAAGTAACGTTCTCAGACAACCTACTCTTATCGGCCTACCGTATACAAACATGATGACACCATAATTTCAGTTTTTACTGAAATTTTTTTTATTTTTAAAGTAACGTTTTCATACAAGCTACACTTATCGGCCTACCGTATACAAACTTGATGACACTATAATTTCAGTTTTTACTGAATTTTTTTTTTCTCAAATTAACGTTCTCTTACAGGCTACTCTTATAGGCCTACCGTATACAAACATGATGACACCATAATTTCTGTTTTTACTGAAAATCTTTTTTTCTCAAATTAATGTTCTTATACAAACTACTCTTATCGGCCTACTGTATACAAACATGATGACACCATAATTTCAGTTTTTACTGAAAATTTTTTTTTCTCAAATTAACGTTCTCATACAAGCTACGCTTATCGGCCTACCGTATACAAACATGATGACACCATAATTTCAGTTTTTACTGAAATTTTTCTTTTTTTTTAAAGTAACGTTCTCAGACAACCTACTCTTATCGGCCTACCGTATACAAACATGATGACACCATAATTTCAGTTTTTACTGAAATTTTTTTTTTTTTTAAAGTACCGTTTTCATACAAGCTACACTTATCGGCCTACCGTATACAAACTTGATGACACTATAATTTCAGTTTTTACTGAATTTTTTTTTTCTCAAATTAACGTTCTTATACAAGCTACTCTTATCGGCCTACCGTATACAAACATGGTGACACCATAATTTCTGTTTTTACTGAGAATTTTTTTTTGTCAAATTAACGTTCTCATACAGGCTACTCTTATCGGCCTACCGTATACAAACATGATGATACCATAATTTCAGTTTTCACTGAAAATTTTTTTTTTCTCAAATTAACGTTCTCATACAAGCTACTCTTATCGGCCTACCGTATACAAACATGATGAAACCATAATTTCAGTTTTTACTGAATTTTTTTTTTTTTTTAAAGTAACGTTATCATACAGGCTACACTTATCGGCCTACCGTATACAAACATGGTGACACCATAATTTCTGTTTTTACTGAAAATTTTTTTTTCTCAAATTAACGTTCTCATACAGGCTACTCTTATCGGCCTACCGTATACAAACATGATGATACCATAATTTCAGTTTTTACTGAAAATTTTTATTTTATCAAATTAATGTTCTCATACAGGCTACTCTTATCTGCCTACCGTATACAAACATGATGAAACCATAATTTCTGTTTTTACTGAAAATTTTGTTTTTTTTTCAAATTAACGATCTCATACAGGCTTTTATTATTGGCCTACCGTATACAAACATGATGACACCATAATTTCAGTTTTTACTGAAAATTTTTTTTTCCTCAAATACACGTTCTAATACAACCTACTCTTATCGGCCTACCGTATACAAACATGATGACACCATAATTGCAGTTTTTACTGAAAATTTTTTTTTCTCAAACGAACGTTCTCATACAAGCTTCTCTTATCGGCCTACCGTATACAAACATGATGACACCATAATTGCAGTTTTTACTGAAAATTTTTTTTTCTCAAATGAACGTTCTCATACAAGCTTCTCTTATCGGCCTACCGTATACATACATGATGACACCATAATCTCAGTTTTTAATGAAAATTTTTTTTTTTCTCGAATTAACGTTCTTATGCAAGCTACTCTTATCGGCCTACCGTATACAAACATGATGACACCATAATTTCTGTTTTTAGTGAAAATCTTTTTTTCTCAAATTAACGTTCTTATACAGGCTACTCTTATCGGCCTACCGTATACAAACATGATGAAACCATAATTGCAGTTTTTACTGAAAATTTTGTTTTCTCAAATGAACGTTCTCATACAAGCTTCTCTTATCGGTCTACCGTATACAAACATGATGACACCATAATCTCAGTTTTTAATGAAAATTTTTTTTTTCAAATTAACGTTCTCATACAAGCTACACTTATCGGCCTACCGTATACAAACATGATGACACCATAATTTCAGTTTTTACTGAATATTTTTTTTTCCTCAAATTAACGTTCTCATACAGGCTACTCTTATCGGCCTACCGTATACAAACATGATGACACCATAATTTCTGTTTTTACTGGAAATCTTTTTTTCTCAAATTAACGATCTTATACAGGCTACTCTTATCGGCCTACCGTATACAAACATGATGACACCATAATTTTTGTTTTTACTGAAAATTTTTTTTTTCTCATATTAACGTTCTCATACAACCTACTCTTATCGGTCTACCGTATACAAACATGATGACACCATAATTTCAGTTTTTACTGAAAACTTTTTTTTTTGTCAAATTAACGTTCTCATACAAGCTACACTTATCGGCCTACCGTATACAAACATGATGACACCATAATTTCAGTTTTTACTGAATATTTTTTTTTCCTCAAATTAACGTTCTCATACAGGCTACTCTTATCGGCCTACCGTATACAAACATGATGACACCATAATTTCTGTTTTTACTGAAAATCTTTTTTTTTTTTTAAAGTAACGTTATCATACAGGCTACACTTATCGGCCTACCGTATACAAACATGGTGACACCATAATTTCTGTTTTTACTGAAAATTTTTTTTTCTCAAATTAACGTTCTCATACAGGCTACTCTTATCGGCCTACCGTATACAAACATGATGAAACCATAATTTCTGTTTTTACTGAAAATTTTGTTTTTTTTTCAAATTAACGATCTCATACAGGCTTTTATTATTGGCCTACCGTATACAAACATGAAGACACCATAATTTCAGTTTTTACTGAAAATTTTTTTTTCCTCAAATACACGTTCTAATACAACCTACTCTTATCGGCCTACCGTATACAAACATGATGACACCATAATTGAAGTTTTTACTGAAAATTTTTTTTTCTCAAACGAACGTTCTCATACAAGCTTCTCTTATCGGCCTACCGTATACAAACATGATGACACCATAATTGCAGTTTTTACTGAAAATTTTTTTTTCTCAAATTAACGTTCTCATACAAGCTTCTCTTATCGGCCTACCGTATACATACATGATGACACCATAATCTCAGTTTTTAATGAAAATTTTTTTTTTTCTCGAATTAACGTTCTTATGCAAGCTATTCTTATCGGCCTACCGTATACAAACATGATGACACCATAATTTCTGTTTTTAGTGAAAATCTTTTTTTTTTTTCAAATTAACGATCTTATACAGGCTACTCTTATCGGCCTACCGTATACAAACATGATGAAACCATAATTGCAGTTTTTACTGAAAATTTTTTTTTCTCAAATGAACGTTCTCATACAAGCTTCTCTTATCGGCCTACCGTATACAAACATGATGACACCATAATCTCAGTTTTTAATGAAAATTTTTTTTTTCAAATTAACGTTCTCATACAAGCTACACTTATCGGCCTACCGTATACAAACATGATGACACCATAATTTCAGTTTTTACTGAATATTTTTTTTTCCTCAAATTAACGTTCTCATACAGGCTACTCTTATCGGCCTACCGTATACAAACATGATGACACCATAATTTCTGTTTTTACTGGTAATCTTTTTTTCTCAAATTAACGATCTTATACAGGCTACTCTTATCGGCCTACCGTATACAAACATGATGACACCATAATTTTTGTTTTTACTGAAAATTTTTTTTTTCTCAAATTAACGTTCTCATACAACCTACTCTTATCGGTCTACCGTATACAAACATGATGACACCATAATTTCAGTTTTTACTGAAAACTTTTTTTTTTGTCAAATTAACGTTCTCATACAAGCTACACTTATCGGCCTACCGTATACAAACATGATGACACCATAATTTCAGTTTTTACTGAATATTTTTTTTTCCTCAAATTAACGTTCTCATACAGGCTACTCTTATCGGCCTACCGTATACAAACATGATGACACCATAATTTCTGTTTTTACTGAAAATCTTTTTTTCTCAAATTGACGTTCTTATACAAGCTACTCTTATCGGCCTACCGTATACAAACATGATGACACCATAATTTCAGTTTTTACTGAAAACTTTTTTTTTTGTCAAATTAACGTTCTCATACAGACTACGCTTATCGGCGTACCGTATACAAACATGATGACACCATAATTTCTGTTTTTACTGAAAATCTTTTTTTCTCAAATTAACGTTCTTATACGAGCTACTCTTATCGGCCTACCGTATACAATCATGATGAAACCATAATTTCAGTTTTTACTGAATTTTTTTTTTTTTTTCAAAGTAACGTTATCATACAGGCTACACTTATCGGCCTACCGTATACAAACATGGTGACACCATAATTTCTGTTTTTACTGAAAATTTTTTTTTCTCAAATTAACGTTCTCATACAGGCTACTCTTATCGGCCTACCGTATACAAACATGATGACACCATAATTTCAGTTTTTACTGAAATTTTTCTTTTTTTTTAAAGTAACGTTCTCAGACAACCTACTCTTATCGGCCTACCGTATACAAACATGATGACACCATAATTTCAGTTTTTACTGGAATTTTTTTTATTTTTAAAGTAACGTTTTCATACAAGCTACACTTATCGGCCTACCGTATACAAACTTGATGACACTATAATTTCAGTTTTTACTGAATTTTTTTTTTCTCAAATTAACGTTCTCATACAGGCTACTCTTATAGGCCTACCGTATACAAACATAATGACACCATAATTTCTGTTTTTACTGAAAATCTTTTTTTCTCAAATTAACGTTCTTATACGAGCTACTCTTATCGGCCTACCGTATACAATCATGATGAAACCATAATTTCAGTTTTTACTGAATTTTTTTTTTTTTTTCAAAGTAACGTTATCATACAGGCTACACTTATCGGCCTACCGTATACAAACATGGTGACACCATAATTTCTGTTTTTACTGAAAATTTTTTTTTCTCAAATTAACGTTCTCATACAGGCTACTCTTATCGGCCTACCGTATACAAACATGATGACACCATAATTTCAGTTTTTACTGAAATTTTTCTTTTTTTTTAAAGTAACGTTCTCAGACAACCTACTCTTATCGGCCTACCGTATACAAACATGATGACACCATAATTTCAGTTTTTACTGAAAATCTTTTTTTCTCAAATTGACGTTCTTATACAAGCTACTCTTATCGGCCTACCGTATACAAACATGATGACACCATAATTTCAGTTTTTACTGAAAACTTTTTTTTTTGTCAAATTAACGTTCTCATACAGACTACGCTTATCGGCGTACCGTATACAAACATGATGACACCATAATTTCTGTTTTTACTGAAAATCTTTTTTTCTCAAATTAACGTTCTTATACGAGCTACTCTTATCGGCCTACCGTATACAATCATGATGAAACCATAATTTCAGTTTTTACTGAATTTTTTTTTTTTTTACAAAGTAACGTTATCATACAGGCTACACTTATCGGCCTACCGTATACAAACATGGTGACACCATAATTTCTGTTTTTACTGAAAATTTTTTTTTCTCAAATTAACGTTCTCATACAGGCTACTCTTATCGGCCTACCGTATACAAACATGATGACACCATAATTTCAGTTTTTACTGAAATTTTTTTTTTTTTTTAGAGTAACGTTCTCAGACAACCTACTCTTATCGGCCTACCGTATACAAACATGATGACACCATAATTTCAGTTTTTACTGGAATTTTTTTTATTTTTAAAGTAACGTTTTCATACAAGCTACACTTATCGGCCTACCGTATACAAACTTGATGACACTATAATTTCAGTTTTTACTGAATTTTTTTTTTCTCAAATTAACGTTCTCATACAGGCTACTCTTATAGGCCTACCGTATACAAACATAATGACACCATAATTTCTGTTTTTACTGAAAATTTTTTTTTTCTCAAATTAACGTTCTTATACAAGCTACTCTTATCGGCCTACCGTATACAAACATGGTGACACCATAATTTCTGTTTTTACTGAAAATTTTTTTTTCTCAAATTAACGTTCTCATACAGGCAACTCTTATCGGCCTACTGTATACAAACATGATGATACCATAATTTCAGTTTTCACTGAAAATTTTTTTTTTCTCAAATTAACGTTCTTATACAAGCTACTCTTATCGGCCTACCGTATACAAACATGATGAAACCATAATTTCAGTTTTTACTGAATTTTTTTTTTTTTTTTTAAAGTAACGTTATCATACAGGCTACACTTATCGGCCTACCGTATACGAACATGGTGACACCATAATTTCTGTTTTTTCCTGAAATTTTGTTTTTCTCAAATTAATGTTCTCATACAGGCTACACTTATCGGCCTACCGTATACAAACATGATGACACCATAATTTCAGTTTTTACTGGAATTTTTTTTATTTTTAAAGTAACGTTTTCATACAAGCTACACTTATCGGCCTACCGTATACAAACTTGATGACACTATAATTTCAGTTTTTACTGAATTTTTTTTTTCTCAAATTAACGTTCTCATACAGGCTACTCTTATAGGCCTACCGTATACAAACATAATGACACCATAATTTCTGTTTTTACTGAAAATTTTTTTTTTCTCAAATTAACGTTCTTATACAAGCTACTCTTATCGGCCTACCGTATACAAACATGATGACACCATAATTTTAGTTTTTACTGAAAATTTTTTTTTTCTCAAATTAACGTTCTCATACAACCTACTCTTATCGGTCTACCGTATACAAACATGATGACACCATAATTTCAGTTTTTACTGAAAACTTTTTTTTTTGTCAAATTAACGTTCTCATACAAGCTACACTTATCGGCCTACCGTATACAAACATGATGACACCATAATTTCAGTTTTTACTGAATATTTTTTTTTCCTCAAATTAACGTTCTCATACAGGCTACTCTTATCGGCCTACCGTATACAAACATGATGACACCATAATTTCAGTTTTTACTGAAAACTTTTTTTTTTGTCAAATTAACGTTCTCATACAGACTACGCTTATCGGCGTACCGTATACAAACATGATGACACCATAATTTCTGTTTTTACTGAAAATCTTTTTTTCTCAAATTAACGTTCTTATACGAGCTACTCTTATCGGCCTACCGTATACAATCATGATGAAACCATAATTTCAGTTTTTAGTGGAATTTTTTTTATTTTTAAAGTAACGTTTTCATACAAGCTACACTTATCGGCCTACCGTATACAAACTTGATGACACTATAATTTCAGTTTTTACTGAATTTTTTTTTTCTCAAATTAACGTTCTCATACAGGCTACTCTTATAGGCCTACCGTATACAAACATAATGACACCATAATTTCTGTTTTTACTGAAAATTTTCTTTTTCTCAAATTAACGTTCTTATACAAGCTACTCTTATCGGCCTACCGTATACAAACATGGTGACACCATAATTTCTGTTTTTACTGAAAATTTTTTTTTCTCAAATGAACGTTCTCATACAGGCTACTCTTATCGGCCTACCGTATACAAACATGATGATACCATAATTTCAGTTTTCACTGAAAATTTTTTTTTTCTCAAATTAACGTTCTTATACAAGCTACTCTTATCGGCCTACCGTATACAAACATGATGAAACCATAATTTCAGTTTTTACTGAAAACTTTTTTTTTTGTCAAATTAACGTTCTCATACAAGCTACACTTATCGGCCTACCGTATACAAACATGATGACACCATAATTTCAGTTTTTACTGAATATTTTTTTTTCCTCAAATTAACGTTCTCATACAGGCTACTCTTATCGGCCTACCGTATACAAACATGATGACACCATAATTTCTGTTTTTACTGAAAATCTTTTTTTTTTTAAAGTAACGTTATCATACAGGCTACACTTATCGGCCTAGCGTATACAAACATGGTGACACCATAATTTCTGTTTTTACTGAAAATTTTTTTTTCTCAAATTAACGTTCTCATACAGGCTACTCTTATCGGCCTACCGTATACAAACATGATGATACCATAATTTCAGTTTTTACTGAAAATTTTTATTTTATCAAATTAATGTTCTCATACAGGCTACTCTTATCTGCCTACCGTATACAAACATGATGAAACCATAATTTCTGTTTTTACTGAAAATTTTGTTTTTTTTTCAAATTAACGATCTCATACAGGCTTTTATTATTGGCCTACCGTATACAAACATGATGACACCATAATTTCAGTTTTTACTGAAAATTTTTTTTTCCTCAAATACACGTTCTAATACAACCTACTCTTATCGGCCTACCGTATACAAACATGATGACACCATAATTGCAGTTTTTACTGAAAATTTTTTTTTCTCAAATGAACGTTCTCATACAAGCTTCTCTTATCGGCCTACCGTATACATACATGATGACACCATAATCTCAGTTTTTAATGAAAATTTTTTTTTTTCTCGAATTAACGTTCTTATGCAAGCTACTCTTATCGGCCTACCGTATACAAACATGATGACACCATAATTTCTGTTTTTAGTGAAAATCTTTTTTTCTCAAATTAACGTTCTTATACAGGCTACTCTTATCGGCCTACCGTATACAAACATGATGAAACCATAATTGCAGTTTTTACTGAAAATTTTTTTTTCTCAAATGAACGTTCTCATACAAGCTTCTCTTATCGGCCTACCGTATACAAACATGATGACACCATAATCTCAGTTTTTAATGAAAATTTTTTTTTTCAAATTAACGTTCTCATACAAGCTACACTTATCGGCCTACCGTATACAAACATGATGACACCATAATTTCAGTTTTTACTGAATATTTTTTTTTCCTCAAATTAACGTTCTCATACAGGCTACTCTTATCGGCCTACCGTATACAAACATGATGACACCATAATTTCTGTTTTTACTGGAAATCTTTTTTTCTCAAATTAACGATCTTATACAGGCTACTCTTATCGGCCTACCGTATACAAACATGATGACACCATAATTTTTGTTTTTACTGAAAATTTTTTTTTTCTCAAATTAACGTTCTCATACAACCTACTCTTATCGGTCTACCGTATACAAACATGATGACACCATAATTTCAGTTTTTACTGAAAACTTTTTTTTTTGTCAAATTAACGTTCTCATACAAGCTACACTTATCGGCCTACCGTATACAAACATGATGACACCAAAATTTCAGTTTTTACTGAATATTTTTTTTTCCTCAAATTAACGTTCTCATACAGGCTACTCTTATCGGCCTACCGTATACAAACATGATGACACCATAATTTCTGTTTTTACTGAAAATCTTTTTTTCTCAAATTGACGTTCTTATACAAGCTACTCTTATCGGCCTACCGTATACAAACATGATGACACCATAATTTCAGTTTTTACTGAAAACTTTTTTTTTTGTCAAATTAACGTTCTCATACAGACTACGCTTATCGGCGTACCGTATACAAACATGATGACACCATATTTTCTGTTTTTACTGAAAATCTTTTTTTCTCAAATTAACGTTCTTATACAAGCTACTCTTATCGGCCTACCGTATACAATCATGATGAAACCATAATTTCAGTTTTTACTGAATTTTTTTTTTTTTTTCAAAGTAACGTTATCATACAGGCTACACTTATCGGCCTACCGTATACAAACATGGTGACACCATAATTTCTGTTTTTACTGAAAATTTTTTTTTCTCAAATTAACGTTCTCATACAGGCTACTCTTATCGGCCTACCGTATACAAACATGATGACACCATAATTTCAGTTTTTACTGAAATTTTTCTTTTTTTTTAAAGTAACGTTCTCAGACAACCTATTCTTATCGGCCTACCGTATACAAACATGATGACACCATAATTTCAGTTTTTACTGGAATTTTTTTTATTTTTAAAGTAACGTTTTCATACAAGCTACACTTATCGGCCTACCGTATACAAACTTGATGACACTATAATTTCAGTTTTTACTGCATTTTTTTTTTCTCAAATTAACGTTCTCATACAGGCTACTCTTATAGGCCTACCGTATACAAACATAATGACACCATAATTTCTGTTTTTACTGAAAATTTTTTTTTTCTCAAATTAACGTTCTTATACAAGCTACTCTTATCGGCCTACCGTATACAAACATGGTGACACCATAATTTCTGTTTTTACTGAAAATTTTTTTTTCTCAAATTAACGTTCTCATACAGGCTACTCTTATCGGCCTACTGTATACAAACATGATGATACCATGATTTCAGTTTTCACTGAAAATTTTTTTTTTCTCAAATTAACGTTCTTATACAAGCTACTCTTATCGGCCTACCGTATACAAACATGATGAAACCATAATTTCAGTTTTTACTGAATTTTTTTTTTGTCAAATTAACGTTCTCATACAACCTACACTTATCGGCCTACCGTATACAAACATGATGACACCATAATTTCTGTTTTTACTGAAAATCTTTTTTTCTCAAATTGACGTTCTTATACAAGCTACTCTTATCGGCCTACCGTATACAAACATGATGACACCATAATTTCAGTTTTTACTGAAAACTTTTTTTTTTGTCAAATTAACGTTCTCATACAGACTACGCTTATCGGCGTACCGTATACAAACATGATGACACCATAATTTCTGTTTTTACTGAAAATCTTTTTTTCTCAAATTAACGTTCTTATACGAGCTACTCTTATCGGCCTACCGTATACAATCATGATGAAACCATAATTTCAGTTTTTACTGAATTTTTTTTTTTTTTTCAAAGTAACGTTTTCATACAGGCTACACTTATCGGCCTACCGTATACAAACATGGTGACACCATAATTTCAGTTTTTACTGGAATTTTTTTTATTTTTAAAGTAACGTTTTCATACAAGCTACTCTTATCGGCCTACCGTATACAAACATGATGAAACCATAATTTCAGTTTTTACTGAATTTTTTTTTTGTCAAATTAACGTTCTCATACAAGCTACACTTATCGGCCTACCGTATACAAACATGATGACACCATAATTTCAGTTTTTACTGAATTTTTTTTTTCAAATTAACGTTCTCATACAAGCTACACTTATCGGCCTACCGTATACAAACATGATGACACCATAATTTCAGTTTTTACTGAATATTTTTTTTTCCTCAAATTAACGTTCTCATACAGGCTACTCTTATCGGCCTACCGTATACAAACATGATGACACCATAATTTCTGTTTTTACTGGAAATCTTTTTTTCTCAAATTAACGATCTTATACAGGCTACTCTTATCGGCCTACCGTATACAAACATGATGACACCATAATTTTTGTTTTTACTGAAAATTTTTTTTTTCTCAAATTAACGTTCTCATACAACCTACTCTTATCGGTCTACCGTATACAAACATGATGACACCATAATTTCAGTTTTTACTGAAAACTTTTTTTTTTGTCAAATTAACGTTCTCATACAAGCTACACTTGTCGGCCTACCGTATACAAACATGATGACACCATAATTTCAGTTTTTACTGAATATTTTTTTTTCCTCAAATTAACGTTCTCATACAGGCTACTCTTATCGGCCTACCGTATACAAACATGATGACACCATAATTTCTGTTTTTACTGAAAATCTTTTTTTCTCAAATTGACGTTCTTATACAAGCTACTCTTATCGGCCTACCGTATACAAACATGATGACACCATAATTTCAGTTTTTACTGAAAACTTTTTTTTTTGTCAAATTAACGTTCTCATACAGACTACGCTCATCGGCGTACCGTATACAAACATGATGACACCATAATTTCTGTTTTTACTGAAAATCTTTTTTTCTCAAATTAACGTTCTTATACGAGCTACTCTTATCGGCCTACCGTATACAATCATGATGAAACCATAATTTCAGTTTTTACTGAATTTTTTTTTTTTTTTCAAAGTAACGTTATCATACAGGCTACACTTATCGGCCTACCGTATACAAACATGGTGACACCATAATTTCTGTTTTTACTGAAAATTTTTTTTTCTCAAATTAACGTTCTCATACAGGCTACTCTTATCGGCCTACCGTATACAAACATGATGACACCATAATTTCAGTTTTTACTGAAATTTTTCTTTTTTTTTAAAGTAACGTTCTCAGACAACCTATTCTTATCGGCCTACCGTATACAAACATGATGACACCATAATTTCAGTTTTTACTGGAATTTTTTTTATTTTTAAAGTAACGTTTTCATACAAGCTACACTTATCGGCCTACCGTATACAAACTTGATGACACTATAATTTCAGTTTTTACTGAATTTTTTTTTTCTCAAATTAACGTTCTCATACAGGCTACTCTTATAGGCCTACCGTATACAAACATAATGACACCATAATTTCTGTTTTTACTGAAAATTTTTTTTTTCTCAAATTACCGTTCTTATACAAGCTACTCTTATCGGCCTACCGTATACAAACATGGTGACACCATAATTTCTGTTTTTACTGAAAATTTTTTTTTCTCAAATTAACGTTCTCATACAGGCTACTCTTATCGGCCTACTGTATACAAACATGATGATACCATAATTTCAGTTTTCACTGAAAATTTTTTTTTTCTCAAATTAACGTTCTTATACAAGCTACTCTTATCGGCCTACCGTATACAAACATGATGAAACCATAATTTCAGTTTTTACTGAATTTTTTTTTTGTCAAATTAACGTTCTCATACAAGCTACACTTATCGGCCTACCGTATACAAACATGATGACACCATAATTTCTGTTTTTACTGAAAATCTTTTTTTCTCAAATTGACGTTCTTATACAAGCTACTCTTATCGGCCTACCGTATACAAACATGATGACACCATAATTTCAGTTTTTACTGAAAACTTTTTTTTTTGTCAAATTAACGTTCTCATACAGACTACGCTTATCGGCGTACCGTATACAAACATGATGACACCATAATTTCTGTTTTTACTGAAAATCTTTTTTTCTCAAATTAACGTTCTTATACGAGCTACTCTTATCGGCCTACCGTATACAATCATGATGAAACCATAATTTCAGTTTTTACTGAATTTTTTTTTTTTTTTTCAAAGTAACGTTATCATACAGGCTACACTTATCGGCCTACCGTATACAAACATGGTGACACCATAATTTCAGTTTTTACTGGAATTTTTTTTATTTTTAAAGTAACGTTTTCATACAAGCTACACTTATCGGCCTACCGTATACAAACTTGATGACACTATAATTTCTGTTTTTACTGAAAATTTTGTTTTCTCAAATTAACGTTCTCATACAGGCTACTCTTATCGGCCTACTGTATACAAACATGATGATACCATAATTTCAGTTTTCACTGAAAATTTTTTTTTTCTCAAATTAACGTTCTTATACAAGCTACTCTTATCGGCCTACCGTATACAAACATGATGAAACCATAATTTCAGTTTTTACTGAATTTTTTTTTTTTTTTTTAAAGTAACGTTATCATACAGGCTACTCTTATCGGCCTACTGTATACAAACATGATGATACCATAATTTCTGTTTTTTCCTGAAATTTTGTTTTTCTCAAATTAATGTTCTCATACAGGCTACACTTATCGGCCTACCGTATACAAACATGATGACACCATAATTTCAGTTTTTACTGGAATTTTTTTTATTTTTAAAGTAACGTTTTCATACAAGCTACACTTATCGGCCTACCGTATACAAACTTGATGACACTATAATTTCAGTTTTTACTGAATTTTTTTTTTCTCAAATTAACGTTCTCATACAGGCTACTCTTATAGGCCTACCGTATACAAACATAATGACACCATAATTTCTGTTTTTACTGAAAATTTTTTTTTTCTCAAATTAACGTTCTTATACAAGCTACTCTTATCGGCCTACCGTATACAAACATGATGACACCATAATTTTAGTTTTTACTGAAAATTTTTTTTTTCTCAAATTAACGTTCTCATACAACCTACTCTTATCGGTCTACCGTATACAAACATGATGACACCATAATTTCAGTTTTTACTGAAAACTTTTTTTTTTTGTCAAAATAACGTTCTCATACAAGCTACACTTATCGGCCTACCGTATACAAACATGATGACACCATAATTTCAGTTTTTACTGAATATTTGTTTTTCCTCAAATTAACGTTCTCATACAGGCTACTCTTATCGGCCTACCGTATACAAACATGATGACACCATAATTTCAGTTTTTACTGAAAACTTTTTTTTTTTGTCAAATTAACGTTCTCATACAGACTACGCTTATCGGCGTACCGTATACAAACATGATGACACCATAATTTCTGTTTTTACTGAAAATCTTTTTTTCTCAAATTAACGTTCTTATACGAGCTACTCTTATCGGCCTACCGTATACAATCATGATGAAACCATAATTTCAGTTTTCACTGGAATTTTTTTTATTTTTAAAGTAACGTTTTCATACAAGCTACACTTATCGGCCTACCGTATACAAACTTGATGACACTATAATTTCAGTTTTTACTGAATTTTTTTTTTCTCAAATTAACGTTCTCATACAGGCTACTCTTATAGGCCTACCGTATACAAACATAATGACACCATAATTTCTGTTTTTACTGAAAATTTTCTTCTCTCAAATTAACGTTCTTATACAAGCTACTCTTATCGGCCTACCGTATACAAACATGGTGACACCATAATTTCTGTTTTTACTGAAAATTTTTTTTCTCAAATGAACGTTCTCATACAGGCTACTCTTATCGGCCTACCGTATACAAACATGATGATACCATAATTTCAGTTTTCACTGAAAATTTTTTTTTTCTCAAATTAACGTTCTTATACAAGCTACTCTTATCGGCCTACCGTATACAAACATGATGAAACCATAATTTCAGTTTTTACTGAATTTTTTTTTTTTTTTTTAAAGTAACGTTATCATACAGGCTACACTTATCGGCCTACCGTATACAAACATGGTGACACCATAATTTCTGTTTTTACTGAAATTTTGTTTTTCTCAAATTAATGTTCTCATACAGGCTACTCTTATCGGCCTACCGTATACAAACATGATGATACCATAATTTCAGTTTTCACTGAAAATTTTTTTTCTCTCAAATTAACGTTCTTATACAAGCTACTCTTATCGGCCTACCGTATACAAATATGATGAAACCATAATTTCAGTTTTTACTGAATTTTTGTTTTTTTTTTAAAGTAACGTTATCATACAGGCTACACTTATCGGCCTACCTTATACAAACATGATGACACCATAATTTCAGTTTTTACTGAAAATTTTTTTTTTCTCAAATTAACGTTCTCATACAAGCCACTCTTATCGGCGTACCGTATACAAACATGATGACACCATAATTTCTGTTTTTACTGAAAATCTTTTTTTCTCAAATTAACGTTCTTATACGAGCTACTCTTATCGGCCTACCGTATACAATCATGATGAAACCATAATTTCAGTTTTTACTGAATTTTTTTTTTTTTTGTTAAAGTAACGTTATCATACAGGCTACACTTATCGGCCTACCGTATACGAACATGGTGACACCATAATTTCTGTTTTTTCCTGAAATTTTGTTTTTCAAATTAATGTTCTCATACAGGCTACACTTATCGGCCTACCGTATACAAACATGATGACACCATAATTTCAGTTTTTACTGGAATTTTTTTTATTTTTAAAGTAACGTTTTCATACAAGCTACACTTATCGGCCTACCGTATACAAACTTGATGACACTATAATTTCAGTTTTTACTGAATTTTTTTTTTCTCAAATTAACGTTCTCATACAGGCTACTCTTATAGGCCTACCGTATACAAACATAATGACACCATAATTTCTGTTTTTACTGAAAATTTTTTTTTTCTCAAATTAACGTTTTTATACAAGCTACTCTTATCGGCCTACCGTATACAAACATGATGACACCATAATTTTAGTTTTTACTGAAAATTTTTTTTTTCTCAAATTAACGTTCTCATACAACCTACTCTTATCGGTCTACCGTATACAAACATGATGACACCATAATTTCAGTTTTTACTGAAAACTTTTTTTTTTGTCAAATTAACGTTCTCATACAAGCTACACTTATCGGCCTACCGTATACAAACATGATGACACCATAATTTCAGTTTTTACTGAATATTTTTTTTTCCTCAAATTAACGTTCTCATACAGGCTACTCTTATCGGCCTACCGTATACAAACATGATGACACCATAATTTCAGTTTTTACTGAAAACTTTTTTTTTTGTCAAATTAACGTTCTCATACAGACTACGCTTATCGGCGTACCGTATACAAACATGATGACACCATAATTTCTGTTTTTACTGAAAATCTTTTTTTCTCAAATTAACGTTCTTATACGAGCTACTCTTATCGGCCTACCGTATACAATCATGATGAAACCATAATTTCAGTTTTTACTGGAATTTTTTTTATTTTTAAAGTAACGTTTTCATACAAGCTACACTTATCGGCCTACCGTATACAAACTTGATGACACTATAATTTCAGTTTTTACTGAATTTTTTTTTTCTCAAATTAACGTTCTCATACAGGCTACTCTTATCGGCCTACCGTATACAAACATGATGATACCATAATTTCAGTTTTCACTGAAAATTTTTTTTTTCTCAAATTAACGTTCTTATACAAGCAACTCTTATCGGCCTACCGTATACAAACATGATGAAACCATAATTTCAGTTTTTACTGAATTTTTTTTTTTTTTTTTAAAGTAACGTTATCATACAGGCTACACTTATCGGCCTACCGTATACAAACATGGTGACACCATAATTTCTGTTTTTACTGAAATTTTGTTTTTCTCAAATTAATGTTCTCATACAGGCTACTCTTATCGGCCTACCGTATACAAACATGATGATACCATAATTTCTGTTTTTACTGAAATTTTTCTTTTTTTTTAAAGTAACGTTATCATACAGGCTACACTTATCGGCCTACCGTATACAAACATGGTGACACCATAATTTCTGTTTTTACTGAAATTTTGTTTTTCTCAAATTAATGTTCTCATACAGGCTACTCTTATCGGCCTACCGTATACAAACATGATGATACCATAATTTCAGTTTTCACTGAAAATTTTTTTTCTCTCAAATTAACGTTCTTATACAAGCTACTCTTATCGGCCTACCGTATACAATCATGATGAAACCATAATTTCAGTTTTTACTGAATTTTTTTTTTTTTTTCAAAGTAACGTTATCATACAGGCTACACTTATCGGCCTACCGTATACAAACATGGTGACACCATAATTTCTGTTTTTACTGAAAATTTTTTTTTCTCAAATTAACGTTCTCATACAGGCTACTCTTATCGGCCTACCGTATACAAACATGATGACACCATAATTTCAGTTTTTACTGAAATTTTTCTTTTTTTTTAAAGTAACGTTCTCAGACAACCTACTCTTATCGGCCTACCGTATACAAACATGATGACACCATAATTTCAGTTTTTACTGGAATTTTTTTTATTTTTAAAGTAACGTTTTCATACAAGCTACACTTATCGGCCTACCGTATACAAACTTGATGACACTATAATTTCAGTTTTTACTGAATTTTTTTTTTCTCAAATTAACGTTCTCATACAGGCTACTCTTATAGGCCTACCGTATACAAACATAATGACACCATAATTTCTGTTTTTACTGAAAATTTTTTTTTTCTCAAATTAACGTTCTTATACAAGCTACTCTTATCGGCCTACCGTATACAAACATGATGATACCATAATTTCAGTTTTCACTGAAAATTTTTTTTTTCTCAAATTAACGTTCTTATACAGGCTACTCTTATAGGCCTACCGTATACAAACATAATGACACCATAATTTCTGTTTTTACTGAAAATCTTTTTTTCTCAAATTAACGACCTTATACAGGCTACTCTTATCGGCCTACCGTATACAAACATGATGACACCATAATTTTAGTTTTTACTGAGAATTTTTTTTTGTCAAATTAACGTTCTCATACAGGCTACTCTTATCGGCCTACCGTATACAAACATGATGATACCATAATTTCAGTTTTCACTGAAAATTTTTTTTTTCTCAAATGAACGTTCTCATACAAGCTTCTCTTATCGGCCTACCGTATACAAACATGATGACACCATAATCTCAGTTTTTAATGAAAATTTTTTTTTTCAAATTAACGTTCTCATACAAGCTTCTCTTATCGGCCTACCGTATACATACATGATGACACCATAATCTCAGTTTTTAATGAAAATTTTTTTTTTTCTCGAATTAACGTTCTCATACAGGCTACTCTTATAGGCCTACCGTATACAAACATAATGACACCATAATTTCTGTTTTTACTGAAAATTTTTTTTTTCTCAAATTAACGTTCTTTTACAAGCTACTCTTATCGGCCTACCGTATACAAACATGGTGACACCATAATTTCTGTTTTTACTGAGAATTTTTTTTTTCTCAAATTAACGTTCTTATACAAGCTACTCTTATCGGCCTACCGTATACAAACATGGTGACACCATAATTTCTGTTTTTACTGAGAATTTTTTTTTGTCAAATTAACGTTCTCATACAGGCTACTCTTATCGGCCTACCGTATACAAACATGATGATACCATAATTTCAGTTTTCACTGAAAATTTTTTTTTTCTCAAATTAACGTTCTCATACAAGCTACTCTTATCGGCCTACCGTATACAAACATGATGAAACCATAATTTCAGTTTTTACTGAATTTTTTTTATTTTTAAAGTAACGTTTTCATACAAGCTACACTTATCGGCCTACCGTATACAAACATGGTGACACCATAATTTCTGTTTTTACTGAAAATTTTTTTTTCTCAAATTAACGTTCTCATACAGGCTACTCTTATCGGCCTACCGTATACAAACATGATGATACCATAATTTCAGTTTTTACTGAAAATTTTTATTTTATCAAATTAATGTTCTCATACAGGCTACTCTTATCTGCCTACCGTATACAAACATGATGAAACCATAATTTCTGTTTTTACTGAAAATTTTGTTTTTTTTTCAAATTAACGATCTCATACAGGCTTTTATTATTGGCCTACCGTATACAAACATGATGACACCATAATTTCAGTTTTTACTGAAAATTTTTTTTTCCTCAAATACACGTTCTAATACAACCTACTCTTCTCGGCCTACCGTATACAAACATGATGACACCATAATTGCAGTTTTTACTGAAAATTTTTTTTTCTCAAACGAACGTTCTCATACAAGCTTCTCTTATCGGCCTACCGTATACAAACATGATGACACCATAATTGCAGTTTTTACTGAAAATTTTTTTTTCTCAAATGAACGTTCTCATACAAGCTTCTCTTATCGGTCTACCGTATACAAACATGATGACACCATAATTTCAGTTTTTACTGAAAATTTTTTTTTTCTCAAATTAACGTTCTTATACAAGCTACTCTTATCGGCCTACCATATACATACATGATGACACCATAATCTCAGTTTTTAATGAAAATTTTTTTTTTCTCGAATTAACGTTCTTATGCAAGCTACTCTTATCGGCCTACCGTATACAAACATGGTGACACCATAATTTCTGTTTTTACTGAGAATTTTTTTTTTCTCAAATTAACGTTCTTATACAAGCTACTCTTATCGGCCTACCGTATACAAACATGGTGACACCATAATTTCTGTTTTTACTGAGAATTTTTTTTTGTCAAATTAACGTTCTCATACAGGCTACTCTTATCGGCCTACCGTATACAAACATGATGATACCATAATTTCAGTTTTCACTGAAAATTTTTTTTTTCTCAAATTAACGTTCTTATACAAGCTACTCTTATCGGCCTACCGTATACATACATGATGACACCATAATCTCAGTTTTTAATGAAAATTTTTTTTTTCTCGAATTAACGTTCTTATGCAAGCTACTCTTATCGGCCTACCGTATACAAACATGATGACACCATAATTTCTGTTTTTAGTGAAAATCTTTTTTTCTCAAATTAACGTTCTTATACAGGCTACTCTTATCGGCCTACCGTATACAAACATAATGACACCATAATTGCAGTTTTTACTGAAAATTTTTTTTTCTCAAATGAACGTTCTCATACAAGCTTCTCTTATCGGCCTACCGTATACAAACATGATGACACCATAATCTCAGTTTTTAATGAAAATTTTTTTTTTCAAATTAACGTTCTCATACAAGCTACACTTATCGGCCTACCGTATACAAACATGATGACACCATAATTTCAGTTTTTACTGAATATTTTTTTTTCCTCAAATTAACGTTCTCATACAGGCTACTCTTATCGGCCTACCGTATACAAACATGATGACACCATAATTTCTGTTTTTACTGGAAATCTTTTTTTCTCAAATTAACGATCTTATACAGGCTACTCTTATCGGCCTACCGTATACAAACATGATGACACCATAATTTTTGTTTTTACTGAAAATTTTTTTTTTCTCAAATTAACGTTCTCATACAACCTACTCTTATCGGTCTACCGTTTACAAACATGATGACACCATAATTTCAGTTTTTACTGAAAACTTTTTTTTTTGTCAAATTAACGTTCTCATACAAGCTACACTTATCGGCCTACCGTATACAAACATGATGACACCATAATTTCAGTTTTTACTGAATATTTTTTTTTCCTCAAATTAACGTTCTCATACAGGCTACTCTTATCGGCCTACCGTATACAAACATGATGACACCATAATTTCTGTTTTTACTGAAAATCTTTTTTTCTCAAATTGACGTTCTTATACAAGCTACTCTTATCGGCCTACTGTATACAAACATGATGATACCATAATTTCAGTTTTCACTGAAAATTTTTTTTTTTCTCAAATTAACGTTCTTATACAAGCTACTCTTATCGGCCTACCGTATACAAACATGATGAAACCATAATTTCAGTTTTTACTGAATTTTTTTTTTTTTTTTTAAAGTAACGTTCTCATACAAGCTACACTTATCGGCCTACCGTATACAAACATGATGACACCATAATTTCAGTTTTTACTGAATATTTTTTTTCCTCAAATTAACGTTCTCATACAGGCTACTCTTATCGGCCTACCGTATACAAACATGATGACACCATAATTTCTGTTTTTACTGGAAATCTTTTTTTCTCAAATTAACGATCTTATACAGGCTACTCTTATCGGCCTACCGTATACAAACATGATGACACCATAATTTTTGTTTTTACTGAAAATTTTTTTTTTCTCAAATTAACGTTCTCATACAACCTACTCTTATCGGTCTACCGTATACAAACATGATGACACCATAATTTCAGTTTTTACTGAAAACTTTTTTTTTTGTCAAATTAACGTTCTCATACAAGCTACACTTATCGGCCTACCGTATACAAACATGATGACACCATAATTTCAGTTTTTACTGAATTTTTTTTTTTCCTCAAATTAACGTTCTCATACAGGCTACTCTTATCGGCCTACCGTATACAAACATGATGACACCATAATTTCTGTTTTTACTGAAAATCTTTTTTTCTCAAATTGACGTTCTTATACAAGCTACTCTTATCGGCCTACCGTATACAAACATGATGACACCATAATTTCAGTTTTTACTGAAAACTTTTTTTTTTGTCAAATTAACGTTCTCATACAGACTACGCTTATCGGCGTACCGTATACAAACATGATGACACCATAATTTCTGTTATTACTGAAAATCTTTTTTTCTCAAATTAACGTTCTTATACGAGCTACTCTTATCGGCCTACCGTATACAATCATGATGAAACCATAATTTCAGTTTTTACTGAATTTTTTTTTTTTTTCAAAGTAACGTTATCATACAGGCTACACTTATCGGCCTACCGTATACAAACATGGTGACACCATAATTTGTGTTTTTACTGAAAATTTTTTTTTCTCAAATTAACGTTCTCATACAGGCTACTCTTATCGGCCTACCGTATACAAACATGATGACACCATAATTTCTGTTTTTACTGAAATTTTTCTTTTTTTTTAAAGTAACGTTCTCAGACAACCTACTCTTATCGGCCTACCGTATACAAACATGATGACACCATAATTTCAGTTTTTACTGGAATTTTTTTTATTTTTAAAGTAACGTTTCCATACATGCTACACTTATCGGCCTACCGTATACAAACTTGATGACACTATAATTTCAGTTTTTACTGAATTTTTTTTTTCTCAAATTAACGTTCTCATACAGGCTACTCTTATAGGCCTACCGTATACAAACATAATGACACCATAATTTCTGTTTTTACTGAAAATTTTTTTTTTCTCAAATTAACGTTCTTATACAAGCTACTCTTATCGGCCTACCGTATACAAACATGGTGACACCATAATTTCTGTTTTTACTGAAAATTTTTTTTTCTCAAATTAACGTTCTCATACAGGCTACTCTTATCGGCCTACTGTATACAAACATGATGATACCATAATTTCAGTTTTCACTGAAAATTTTTTTTTTCTCAAATTAACGTTCTTATACAAGCTACTCTTATCGGCCTACCGTATACAAACATGATGAAACCATAATTTCAGTTTTTACTGAATTTTTTTTTTTTTTTTTAAAGTAACGTTATCATACAGGCTACACTTATCGGCCTACCGTATACGAACATGGTGACACCATAATTTCTGTTTTTTCCTGAAATTTTGTTTTTCTCAAATTAATGTTCTCATACAGGCTACACTTATCGGCCTACCGTATACAAACATGATGACACCATAATTTCTGTTTTTACTGAAAATTTTTTTTTCTCAAATTAACGTTCTCATACAGGCTACTCTTATCGGCCTACCGTATACAAACATGATGATACCATAATTTCAGTTTTCACTGAAAATTTTTTTTTTCTCAAATTAACGTTCTTATACAAGCTACTCTTATCGGCCTACCGTATACAAACATGATGAAACCATAATTTCAGTTTTTACTGAATTTTTTTTTTTTTTTTTAAAGTAACGTTATCATACAGGCTACACTTATCGGCCTACCGTATACGAACATGGTGACACCATAATTTCTGTTTTTTCCTGAAATTTTGTTTTTCTCAAATTAATGTTCTCATACAGGCTACACTTATCGGCCTACCGTATACAAACATGATGACACCATAATTTCAGTTTTTACTGAATATTTTTTTTTCCTCAAATTAACGTTCTCATACAGGCTACTCTTATCGGCCTACCGTATACAAACATGATGACACCATAATTTCTGTTTTTACTGAAAATCTTTTTTTCTCAAATTAACGATCTTATACAGGCTACTCTTATCGGCCTACCGTATACAAACATGATGACACCATAATTTTAGTTTTTACTGAAAATTTTTTTTTTCTCAAATTAACGTTCTCATACAACCTACTCTTATCGGTCTACCGTATACAAACATGATGACACCATAATTTCAGTTTTTACTGAAAACTTTTTTTTTTGTCAAATTAACGTTCTCATACAAGCTACACTTATCGGCCTACCGTATACAAACATGATGACACCATAATTTCAGTTTTTACTGAATATTTTTTTTTCCTCAAATTAGCGTTCTCATACAGGCTACTCTTATCGGCCTACCGTATACAAACATGATGACACCATAATTTCAGTTTTTACTGAAAACTTTTTTTTTTGTCAAATTAACGTTCTCATACAGACTACGCTTATCGGCGTATCGTATACAAACATGATGACACCATAATTTCTGTTTTTACTGAAAATCTTTTTTTCTCAAATTAACGTTCTTATACGAGCTACTCTTATCGGCCTACCGTATACAATCATGATGAAACCATAATTTCAGTTTTTACTGGAATTTTTTTTATTTTTAAAGTAACGTTTTCATACAAGCTACACTTATCGGCCTACCGTATACAAACTTGATGACACTATAATTTCAGTTTTTACTGAATTTTTTTTTTCTCAAATTAACGTTCTCATACAGGCTACTCTTATAGGCCTACCGTATACAAACATAATGACACCATAATTTCTGTTTTTACTGAAAATTTTCTTTTTCTCAAATTAACGTTCTTATACAAGCTACTCTTATCGGCCTACCGTATACAAACATGGTGACACCATAATTTCTGTTTTTACTGAAAATTTTTTTTTCTCAAATTAACGTTCTCATACAGGCTACTCTTATCGGCCTACCGTATACAAACATGATGATACCATAATTTCAGTTTTCACTGAAAATTTTTTTTTTCTCAAATTAACGTTCTTATACAAGCTACTCTTATCGGCCTACCGTATACAAACATGATGAAACCATAATTTCAGTTTTTACTGAATTTTTTTTTTTTTTTTTAAAGTAACGTTATCATACAGGCTACACTTATCGGCCTACCGTATACAAACATGGTGACACCATAATTTCTGTTTTTACTGAAATTTTGTTTTTCTCAAATTAATGTTCTCATACAGGCTACTCTTATCGGCCTACCGTATACAAACATGATGATACCATAATTTCAGTTTTCACTGAAAATTTTTTTTCTCTCAAATTAACGTTCTTATACAAGCTACTCTTATCGGCCTACCGTATACAAATATGATGAAACCATAATTTCAGTTTTTACTGAATTTTTGTTTTTTTTTTAAAGTAACGTTATCATACAGGCTACACTTATCGGCCTACCGTATACAAACATGATGACACCATAATTTCAGTTTTTACTGAAAATTTTTTTTTTCTCAAATTAACGTTCTCATACAAGCCACTCTTATCGGCCTACCGTATACAAACATGATGACACCATAATTTCTGTTTTTACTGAAAATTTTCTTTTTCTCAAATTAACGTTCTTATACAAGCTACTCTTATCGGCCTACCGTATACAAACATGGTGACACCATAATTTCTGTTTTTACTGAAAATTTTTTTTTCTCAAATTAACGTTCTCATACAGGCTACTCTTATCGGCCTACCGTATACAAACATGATGATACCATAATTTCAGTTTTCACTGAAAATTTTTTTTTTCTCAAATTAACGTTCTTATACAAGCTACTCTTATCGGCCTACCGTATACAAACATGATGAAACCATAATTTCAGTTTTTACTGAATTTTTTTTTTTTTTTTAAAGTAACGTTATCATACAGGCTACACTTATCGGCCTACCGTATACAAACATGGTGACACCATAATTTCTGTTTTTACTGAAATTTTGTTTTTCTCAAATTAATGTTCTCATACAGGCTACTCTTATCGGCCTACCGTATACAAACATGATGATACCATAATTTCAGTTTTCACTGAAAATTTTTTTTCTCTCAAATTAACGTTCTTATACAAGCTACTCTTATCGGCCTACCGTATACAATCATGATGAAACCATAATTTCAGTTTTTACTGAATTTTTTTTTTTTTTTCAAAGTAACGTTATCATACAGGCTACACTTATCGGCCTACCGTATACAAACATGGTGACACCATAATTTCTGTTTTTACTGAAAATTTTTTTTTCTCAAATTAACGTTCTCATACAGGCTACTCTTATCGGCCTACCGTATACAAACATGATGACACCATAATTTCAGTTTTTACTGAAATTTTTCTTTTTTTTTAAAGTAACGTTCTCAGACAACCTACTCTTATCGGCCTACCGTATACAAACATGATGACACCATAATTTCAGTTTTTACTGGAATTTTTTTTATTTTTAAAGTAACGTTTTCATACAAGCTACACTTATCGGCCTACCGTATACAAACTTGATGACACTATAATTTCAGTTTTTACTGAATTTTTTTTTTCTCAAATTAACGTTCTCATACAGGCTACTCTTATAGGCCTACCGTATACAAACATAATGACACCATAATTTCTGTTTTTACTGAAAATTTTTTTTTTCTCAAATTAACGTTCTTATACAAGCTACTCTTATCGGCCTACCGTATACAAACATGGTGACACCATAATTTCTGTTTTTACTGAAAATTTTGTTTTTCTCAAATTAACGTTCTCATACAGGCTACTCTTATCGGCCTACTGTATACAAACATGATGATACCATAATTTCAGTTTTCACTGAAAATTTTTTTTTTCTCAAATTAACGTTCTTATACAAGCTACTCTTATCGGCCCACCGTATACAAACATGATGAAACCATAATTTCAGTTTTTACTGAATTTTTTTTTTTTTTTTTAAAGTAACGTTATCATACAGGCTACACTTATCGGCCTACCGTATACGAACATGGTGACACCATAATTTCTGTTTTTTCCTGAAATTTTGTTTTTCTCAAATTAATGTTCTCATACAGGCTACACTTATCGGCCTACCGTATACAAACATGATGACACCATAATTTCAGTTTTTACTGGAATTTTTTTTATTTTTAAAGTAACGTTTTCATACAAGCTACACTTATCGGCCTACCGTATACAAACTTGATGACACTATAATTTCAGTTTTTACTGAATTTTTTTTTTTTTTTTTAAAGTAACGTTATCATACAGGCTATACTTATCGGCCTACCGTATACGAACATGGTGACACCATAATTTCTGTTTTTTCCTGAAATTTTGTTTTTCTCAAATTAATGTTCTCATACAGGCTACACTTATCGGCCTACCGTATACAAACATGATGACACCATAATTTCAGTTTTTACTGAATATTTTTTTTTCCTCAAATTAACGTTCTCATACAGGCTACTCTTATCGGCCTACCGTATACAAACATGATGACACCATAATTTCTGTTTTTACTGAAAATCTTTTTTTCTCAAATTAACGATCTTATACAGGCTACTCTTATCGGCCTACCGTATACAAACATGATGACACCATAATTTTAGTTTTTACTGAAAATTTTTTTTTTCTCAAATTAACGTTCTCATACAACCTACTCTTATCGGTCTACCGTATACAAACATGATGACACCATAATTTCAGTTTTTACTGAAAACTTTTTTTTTTGTCAAATTAACGTTCTCATACAAGCTACACTTATCGGCCTACCGTATACAAACATGATGACACCATAATTTCAGTTTTTACTGAATATTTTTTTTTCCTCAAATTAACGTTCTCATACAGGCTACTCTTATCGGCCTACCGTATACAAACATGATGACACCATAATTTCAGTTTTTACTGAAAACTTTTTTTTTTGTCAAATTAACGTTCTCATACAGACTACGCTTATCGGCGTACTGTATACAAACATGATGACACCATAATTTCTGTTTTTACTGAAAATCTTTTTTTCTCAAATTAACGTTCTTATACGAGCTACTCTTATCGGCCTACCGTATACAATCATGATGAAACCATAATTTCAGTTTTTACTGGAATTTTTTTTATTTTTAAAGTAACGTTTTCATACAAGCTACACTTATCGGCCTACCGTATACAAACTTGATGACACTATAATTTCAGTTTTTACTGAATTTTTTTTTTCTCAAATTAACGTTCTCATACAGGCTACTCTTATAGGCCTACCGTATACAAACATAATGACACCATAATTTCTGTTTTTACTGAAAATTTTCTTTTTCTCAAATTAACGTTCTTATACAAGCTACTCTTATCGGCCTACCGTATACAAACATGGTGACACCATAATTTCTGTTTTTACTGAAAATTTTTTTTTCTCAAATTAACGTTCTCATACAGGCTACTCTTATCGGCCTACCGTATACAAACATGATGATACCATAATTTCAGTTTTCACTGAAAATTTTTTTTTTCTCAAATTAACGTTCTTATACAAGCTACTCTTATCGGCCTACCGTATACAAACATGATGAAACCATAATTTCAGTTTTTACTGAATTTTTTTTTTTTTTTTAAAGTAACGTTATCATACAGGCTACACTTATCGGCCTACCGTATACAAACATGGTGACACCATAATTTCTGTTTTTACTGAAATTTTGTTTTTCTCAAATTAATGTTCTCATACAGGCTACTCTTATCGGCCTACCGTATACAAACATGATGATACCATAATTTCAGTTTTCACTGAAAATTTTTTTTCTCTCAAATTAACGTTCTTATACAAGCTACTCTTATCGGCCTACCGTATACAAATATGATGAAACCATAATTTCAGTTTTTACTGAATTTTTGTTTTTTTTTTAAAGTAACGTTATCATACAGGCTACACTTATCGGCCTACCGTATACAAACATGATGACACCATATTTTCAGTTTTTACTGAAATTTTTTTTTTCTCAAATTAACGTTCTCATACAAGCTACACTTATCGGCCTACCGTATACAAACATGATGACACCATATTTTCAGTTTTTACTGAAATTTTTTTTTTCTCAAATTAACGTTCTCATACAAGCTACTCTTATCGGCCTACCGTATACAAACATGATGAAACCATAATTTCAGTTTTTACTGAAAATTTTTATTTTCTCAAATTAATGTTCTCATACAGGCTACTCTTATCGGCCTACCGTATACAAACATGATGACACCATAATTTCAGTTTTTACTGAAAATTTTTTTTTCCTCAAATTAACGTTCTCATACAACCTACTCTTATCGGCCTACCGTATACAAACATGATGACACCATAATTGCAGTTTTTACTGAAAATTTTTTTTTCTCAAATGAACGTTCTCATACAAGCTTCTCTTATCGGCCTACCGTATACAAACATGATGACACCATAATCTCAGTTTTTAATGAAAATTTTGTTTTTTCTCAAATTAACGTTCTTATACAAGCTACTCTTATCGGCCTACCGTATACAAACATGATGACACCATAATTTCTGTTTTTACTGAAAATCTTTTTTTCTCAAATTAACGTTCTTATACAGGCTACTCTTATCGGCCTACCGTATACAAACATGATGACACCATAATTGCAGTTTTTACTGAAAATTTTTTTTTCTCAAATGAACGTTCTCATACAAGCTTCTCTTATCGGCCTACCGTATACAAACATGATGACACCATAATCTCAGTTTTTAATGAAAATTTTTTTTTTTCAAATTAACGTTCTCATACAAGCTACACTTATCGGCCTACCGTATACAAACATGATGACACCATAATTTCAGTTTTTACTGAATATTTTTTTTTCCTCAAATTAACGTTCTCATACAGGCTACTCTTATCGGCCTACCGTATACAAACATGATGATACCATAATTTCTGTTTTTACTGAAAATCTTTTTTTCTCAAATTAACGTTCTTATACAAGCTACCCTTATCGGCCTACCGTATACAAACATGATGACACCATAATTTCAGTTTTTACTGAAAACTTTTTTTTTTGTCAAATTAACGTTCTCATACAGACTACGCTTATCGGCGTACCGTATACAAACATGATGACACCATAATTTCTGTTTTTACTGAAAATCTTTTTTTCTCAAATTAACGTTCCTATACAAACTACTCTTATCGGCCTACTGTATACAAACATGATGACACCATAATTTCAGTTTTTACTGAAAATTTTTTTTTCTCAAATTAACGTTCTCATACAAGCTACTCTTATCGGCCTACCGTATACAAACATGATGACACCATAATTTCAGTTTTTACTGAAATTTATCTTTTTTTTTAAAGTAACGTTCTCATACAAGCTACTCTTATCGGCCTACCGTATACAAACATGGTGACACCATAATTTCTGTTTTTACTGAAAATTTTTTTTTCTCAAATTAACGTTCTCATACAGGCTACTCTATTCGGCCTACCGTATACAAACATGATGATACCATAATTTCAGTTTTCACTGAAATTTTTTTTTTTCTCAAATTAACGTTCTTATACAAGCTACTCTTATCGGCCTACCGTATACAAACATGATGAAACCATAATTTCAGTTTTTACTGAAAATTTTTTTTTCTCAAATTAACGTTCTCATACAGGCTACTCTAATCGGCCTACCGTATACAAACATGATGATACCATAATTTCAGTTTTCACTGAAATTTTTTTTTTTCTCAAATTAACGTTCTTATACAAGCTACTCTTATCGGCCTACCGTATACAAACATGATGAAACCATAATTTCAGTTTTTACTGAATTTTTTTTTTTTTTTTAAAGTAACGTTATCATACAGGCTACACTTATCGGCCTACCGTATACAAACATGATGACACCATAATTTCTGTTTTTACTGAAAATTTTTTTTTCTCAAATTAACGTTCAAATACAGGCTACTCTTGTCGGCCTACCGTATACAAACATGATGATACCATAATTTCAGTTTTTACTGAAAATTTTTTTTCTCTCAAATTAACGTTCTTATACAAGCTACTCTTATCGGCCTACCGTATACAAACATGATGAAACCATAATTTCAGTTTTTACTGAAAATTTTTTTTTTTCAAATTAACGTTCTCATACAAGCTACACTTATCGGCCTACCGTATACAAACATGATGACACCATAATTTCAGTTTTTACTGAATATTTTTTTTTCCTCAAATTAACGTTCTCATACAGGCTACTCTTATCGGCCTACCGTATACAAACATGACGACACCATAATTTCTGTTTTTACTGAAAATCTTTTTTTCTCAAATTAACGATCTTATACAGGCTACTCTTATCGGCCTACCGTATACAAACATGATGACACCATAATTTTAGTTTTTACTGCGAATTTTTTTGTTCTCAAATGAACGTTCTCATACAACCTACTCTTATCGGTCTACCGTATACAAACATGATGAAACCATAATTTCAGTTTTTACTGAATTTTTTTTTTTTTTTAAAGTAACGTTATCATACAGGCTACACTTATCGGCCTACCGTATACAAACATGGTGACACCATAATTTCTGTTTTTACTGAAAATTTTTTTTTCTCAAATTAACGTTCAAATACAGGCTACTCTTATCGGCCTACCGTATACAAACATGATGACACCATAATTGCAGTTTTTACTGAAAATTTTTTTTTCTCAAATGAACGTTCTCATACAAGCTTCTCTTATCGGCCTACCGTATACAAACATGATGACACCATAATCTCAGTTTTTAATGAAAATTTTTTTTTCCTCAAATTAACGTTCTCATACAGGCTACTCTTATCGGCCTACCGTATACAAACATGATGACACCATAATTTCTGTTTTTACTGAAAATCTTTTTTTCTCAAATTAACGATCTTATACAGGCTACTCTTATCGGCCTACCGTATACAAACATGATGACACCAAAATTTAAGTTTTAACTGAAAATTTATTTTTTCTCAAATAAACGTTCTCATACAAGCTACTCTTATCGGCCTACCGTATACAAACATGATTACACCATAATTTCAGTTTTCACTGAAAATTTTTTTTTTTTAAAAGTAACGTTCTCATACAAGCTACACTTATCGGCCTACCGAATACAAACATGATGACACCATAATTTCAGTTTTTACTGGAATTTTTTTTATTTTTAATGTAACGTTTTCATACAAGCTACACTTATCGGCCTACCGTATACAAACTTGATGACACTATAATTTCAGTTTTTACTGAATTTTTTTTTTCTCAAATTAACGTTCTCATACAGGCTACTCTTATAGGCCTACCGTATACAAACATAATGACACCATAATTTCTGTTTTTACTGAAAATTTTTTTTTTCTCAAATTAACGTTCTTATACAAGCTACTCTTATCGGCCTACCGTATACAAACATGATGACACCAAAATTTAAGTTTTAACTGAAAATTTATTTTTTCTCAAATAAACGTTCTCATACAAGCTACTCTTATCGGCCTACCGTATACAAACATGATTACACCAGAATTTTAGTTTTTACTGAAAATTTTTTTTTTCTCAAATTAACGTTCTCATACAACCTACTCTTATCGGTCTACCGTATACAAACATGATGACACCATAATTTCAGTTTTTACTGAAAACTTTTTTTTTTGTCAAATTAACGTTCTCATACAAGCTACACTTATCGGCCTACCGTATACAAACATAATGACACCATAATTTCAGTTTTTACTGAATTTTTTTTTTTCCTCAAATTAACGTTCTCATACAGGCTACTCTTATCGGCCTACCGTATACAAACATAATGACACCATAATTTCAGTTTTTACTGAAAACTTTTTTTTTTGTCAAATTAACGTTCTCATACAGACTACGCTTATCGGCGTACCGTATACAAACATGATGACACCATAATTTCTGTTTTTACTGAAAATCTTTTTTTCTCAAATTAACGTTCTTATACGAGCTACTCTTATCGGCCTACCGTATACAATCATGATGAAACCATAATTCCAGTTTTTACTGGAATTTTTTTTATTTTTAAAGTAACGTTTTCATACAAGCTACACTTATCGGCCTACCGTATACAAACTTGATGACACTATAATTTCAGTTTTTACTGAATTTTTTTTTCCTCAAATTAACGTTCTCATACAGGCTACTCTTATAGGCCTACCGTATACAAACATAATGACACCATAATTTCTGTTTTTACTGAAAATTTTCTTTTTCTCAAATTAACGTTCTTATACAAGCTACTCTTATCGGCCTACCGTATACAAACATGGTGACACCATAATTTCTGTTTTTACTGAAATTTTTTTTTTCTCAAATGAACGTTCTCATACAAGCTTCTCTTATCGGCCTACCGTATACAAACATGATGACACCATAATCTCAGTTTTTAATGAAAATTTTGTTTTTTCTCAAATTAACGTTCTTATACAAGCTACTCTTATCGGCCTACCGTATACAAACATGATGACACCATAATTTCTGTTTTTACTGGAATTTTTTTTTTTTTAAAAGTAACGTTGTCATACAAGCTACACTTATCGGCCTACCGTATACAAACATGATGACACCATAATTTCAGTTTTCACTGAAAATTTTTTTTTTTTTAAAAAGTAACGTTGTCATACAAGCTACACTTATCGGCCTACCGTATACAAACATAATGACACCATAATTTCTGTTTTTACTGAAAATTTTGTTTTTTCTCAAATTAACGTTCTAATACAAGCTACTCTTATCGGCCTAACGTATACAAACATGATGACACCATAATTTCAGTTTTTACCAAAAATATTTTTTTCCTCAAATTAACGTTCTCATACAACCTACTCTTATCGGCCTACCGTATACAAACATGATGACACCATAATTTCAGTTTTTACTGGAAATTTTTTTTTCTCAAATTAACGTTCTAATACAAGCTACTCTTATCGGCCTACCGTATACAAACATGATGACACCATAATTTCAGTTTTTACTGAATTTTTTTTTTTTTTTTAAAGTCACGTTCTCATACAAGCTACTCTTATCGGCCTACCGTATACAAACATGATGACACCATAATTTTAGTTTTTACTGAAATTTTTTTTTTTTTTAAAGTAACGTTCTTATACAAGCTACTCTTATCGGCCTACCGTATACAAACATGATGAAACCATAATTTCAGTTTTTACTGAAAATTTTTTTTTGTCAAATTAACGTTCTCATACAAGCTACACTTATCGGCCTACCGTATACAAACATGATGACACCATAATTTCAGTTTTTACTGAATATTTTTTTTCCTCAAATTAACGTTCTCATACAGGCTACTCTTATCGGCCTACCGTATACAAACATGATGACACCATAATTTCAGTTTTTACTGAAATTTATCTTTTTTTTTAAAGTAACGTTCTCATACAAGCTACTCTTATCGGCCTACCGTATACAAACATGGTGACACCATAATTTCTGTTTTTACTGAAAATTTTTTTTTCTCAAATTAACGTTCTCATACAGGCTACTCTAATCGGCCTACCGTATACAAACATGATGATACCATAATTTCAGTTTTCACTGAAATTTTTTTTTTTCTCAAATTAACGTTCTTATACAAGCTACTCTTATCGGCCTACCGTATACAAACATGATGAAACCATAATTTCAGTTTTTACTGAATTTTTTTTTTTTTTTTAAAGTAACGTTATCATACAGGCTACACTTATCGGCCTACCGTATACAAACATGATGACACCATAATTTCTGTTTTTACTGAACATTTTTTTTTCTCAAATTAACGTTCAAATACAGGCTACTCTTATCGGCCTACCGTATACAAACATGATGATACCATAATTTCAGTTTTTACTGAAAATTTTTTTTCTCTCAAATTAACGTTCTTATACAAGCTACTCTTATCGGCCTACCGTATACAAACATGATGAAACCATAATTTCAGTTTTTACTGAAAATTTTTTTTTTTCAAATTAACGTTCTCATACAAGCTACACTTATCGGCCTACCGTATACAAACATGATGACACCATAATTTCAGTTTTTACTGAATATTTTTTTTTCCTCAAATTAACGTTCTCATACAGGCTACTCTTATCGGCCTACCATATACAAACATGACGACACCATAATTTCTGTTTTTACTGAAAATCTTTTTTTCTCAAATTAACGATCTTATACAGGCTACTCTTATCGGCCTACCGTATAAAAACATGATGACACCATAATTTTAGTTTTTACTGCGAATTTTTTTGTTCTCAAATTAACGTTCTCATACAGGCTACTCTTATCGGCCTACCGTATACAAACATGACGACACCATAATTTCTGTTTTTACTGAAAATCTTTTTTTCTCAAATTAACGATCTTATACAGGCTACTCTTATCGGCCTACCGTATACAAACATGATGACACCATAATTTTAGTTTTTACTGCGAATTTTTTTGTTCTCAAATGAACGTTCTTATACAACCTACTCTTATCGGTCTACCGTATACAAACATGATGACACCATAATTTTAGTTTTTACTGCGAATTTTTTTGTTCTCAAATGAACGTTCTTATACAACCTACTCTTATCGGTCTACCGTATACAAACATGATGACACCATAATTTTAGTTTTTACTGCGAATTTTTTTGTTCTCAAATGAACGTTCTTATACAACCTACTCTTATCGGTCTACCGTATACAAACATGATGAAACCATAATTTCAGTTTTTACTGAATTTTTTTTTTTTTTTAAAGTAACGTTATCATACAGGCTACACTTATCGGCCTACCGTATACAAACATGGTGACACCATAATTTCTGTTTTTACTGAAAATTTTTTTTTCTCAAATTAACGTTCAAATACAGGCTACTCTTATCGGCCTACCGTATACAAACATGATGACACCATAATTGCAGTTTTTACTGAAAATTTTTTTTTCTCAAATGAACGTTCTCATACAAGCTTCTCTTATCGGCCTACCGTATACAAACATGATGACACCATAATCTCAGTTTTTAATGAAAATTTTTTTTTTTCAAATTAACGTTCTCATACAAGCTACACTTATCGGCCTACCGTATACAGACATGATGACACCATAATTTCAGTTTTTACTGAATATTTTTTTTTCCTCAAATTAACGTTCTCATACAGGCTACTCTTATCGGCCTACCGTATACAAACATGATGATACCATAATTTCTGTTTTTACTGAAAATCTTTTTTTCTCAAATTAACGTTCTTATACAAGCTACCCTTATCGGCCTACCGTATACAAACATGATGACACCATAATTTCAGTTTTTACTGAAAACTTTTTTTTTTGTCAAATTAACGTTCTCATACAGACTACGCTTATCGGCGTACCGTATACAAACATGATGACACCATAATTTCTGTTTTTACTGAAAATCTTTTTTTCTCAAATTAACGTTCCTATACAAACTACTCTTATCGGCCTACTGTATACAAACATGATGACACCATAATTTCAGTTTTTACTGAAAATTTTTTTTTCTCAAATTAACGTTCTCATACAAGCTACTCTTATCGGCCTACCGTATACAAACATGATGACACCATAATTTCAGTTTTTACTGAAATTTATCTTTTTTTTTAAAGTAACGTTCTCATACAAGCTACTCTTATCGGCCTACCGTATACAAACATGGTGACACCATAATTTCTGTTTTTACTGAAAATTTTTTTTTCTCAAATTAACGTTCTCATACAGGCTACTCTAATCGGCCTACCGTATACAAACATGATGATACCATAATTTCAGTTTTCACTGAAATTTTTTTTTTTCTCAAATTAACGTTCTTATACAATCTACTCTTATCGGCCTACCGTATACAAACATGATGAAACCATAATTTCAGTTTTTACTGAATTTTTTTTTTTTTTTTAAAGTAACGTTATCATACAGGCTACACTTATCGGCCTACCGTATACAAACATGATGACACCATAATTTCTGTTTTTACTGAAAATCTTTTTTTCTCAAATTAACGTTCCTATACAGGCTACTCTTATCGGCCTACCGTATACAAACATGATGATACCATAATTTCAGTTTTTACTGAAAATTTTTTTTCTCTCAAATTAACGTTCTTATACAAGCTACTCTTATCGGCCTACCGTATACAAACATGATGAAACCATAATTTCAGTTTTTACTGAAAATTTTTTTTTTCAAATTAACGTTCTCATACAAGCTACACTTATCGGCCTACCGTATACAAACATGATGACACCATAATTTCTGTTTTTACTGAAAATCTTTTTTTCTCAAATTAACGATCTTATACAGGCTACTCTTATCGGCCTACCGTATACAAACATGATGACACCATAATTTTAGTTTTTACTGCGAATTTTTTTGTTCTCAAATTAACGATCTTATACAGGCTACTCTTATCGGCCTACCGTATACAAACATGATGACACCATAATTTTAGTTTTTACTGCGAATTTTTTTGTTCTCAAATGAACGTTCTCATACAACCTACTCTTATCGGTCTACCGTATACAAACATGATGAAACCATAATTTCAGTTTTTACTGAATTTTTTTTTTTTTTTAAAGTAACGTTATCATACAGGCTACACTTATCGGCCTACCGTATACAAACATGATGACACCATAATTGCAGTTTTTACTGAAAATTTTTTTTTCTCAAATGAACGTTCTCATACAAGCTTCTCTTATCGGCCTACCGTATACAAACATGATGACACCATAATCTCAGTTTTTAATGAAAATTTTTTTTTTTCAAATTAACGTTCTCATACAAGCTACACTTATCGGCCTACCGTATACAAACATGATGACACCATAATTTCAGTTTTTACTGAATATTTTTTTTTCCTCAAATTAACGTTCTCATACAGGCTACTCTTATCGGCCTACCGTATACAAACATGATGATACCATAATTTCTGTTTTTACTGAAAATCTTTTTTTTCAAATTAACGTTCTCATACAAGCTACACTTATCGGCCTACCGTATACAAACATGATGACACCATAATTGCAGTTTTTACTGAAAATTTTTTTTTCTCAAATGAACGTTCTCATACAAGCTTCTCTTATCGGCCTACCGTATACAAACATGATGACACCATAATCTCAGTTTTTAATGAAAATTTTTTTTTTTCAAATTAACGTTCTCATACAAGCTACACTTATCGGCCTACCGTATACAAACATGATGACACCATAATTTCAGTTTTTACTGAATATTTTTTTTTCCTCAAATTAACGTTCTTATACAAGCTACCCTTATCGGCCTACCGTATACAAACATGATGACACCATAATTTCAGTTTTTACTGAAAACTTTTTTTTTTGTCAAATTAACGTTCTCATACAGACTACGCTTATCGGCGTACCGTATACAAACATGATGACACCATAATTTCTGTTTTTACTGAAAATCTTTTTTTCTCAAATTAACGTTCCTATACAAACTACTCTTATCGGCCTACTGTATACAAACATGATGACACCATAATTTCAGTTTTTACTGAAAATTTTTTTTTCTCAAATTAACGTTCTCATACAAGCTACTCTTATCGGCCTACCGTATACAAACATGGTGACACCATAATTTCTGTTTTTACTGAAAATTTTTTTTTCTCAAATTAACGTTCTCATACAGGCTACTCTAATCGGCCTACCGTATACAAACATGATGATACCATAATTTCAGTTTTCACTGAAATTTTTTTTTTCTCAAATTAACGTTCTTATACAAGCTACTCTTATCGGCCTACCGTATACAAACATGATGAAACCATAATTTCAGTTTTTACTGAATTTTTTTTTTTTTTTTAAAGTAACGTTATCATACAGGCTACACTTATCGGCCTACCGTATACAAACATGATGACACCATAATTTCTGTTTTTACTGAAAATTTTTTTTTCTCAAAATAACGTTCAAATACAGGCTACTCTTATCGGCCTACCGTATACAAACATGATGATACCATAATTTCAGTTTTTACTGAAAATTTTTTTTCTCTCAAATTAACGTTCTTATACAAGCTACTCTTATCGGCCTACCGTATACAAACATGATGAAACCATAATTTCAGTTTTTACTGAAAATTTTTTTTTTCAAATTAACGTTCTCATACAAGCTACACTTATCGGCCTACCGTATACAAACATGATGACACCATAATTTCAGTTTTTACTGAATATTTTTTTTTCCTCAAATTAACCTTCTCATACAGGCTACTCTTATCGGCCTACCGTATACAAACATGACGACACCATAATTTCTGTTTTTACTGAAAATCTTTTTTTCTCAAATTAACGATCTTATACAGGCTACTCTTATCGGCCTACCGTATACAAACATGATGACACCATAATTTTAGTTTTTACTGCGAATTTTTTTGTTCTCAAATGAACGTTCTCATACAACCTACTCTTATCGGTCTACCGTATACAAACATGATGAAACCATAATTTCAGTTTTTACTGAATTTTTTTTTTTTTTTAAAGTAACGTTATCATACAGGCTACACTTATCGGCCTACCGTATACAAACATGGTGACACCATAATTTCTGTTTTTACTGAAAATTTTTTTTTCTCAAATTAACGTTCAAATACAGGCTACTCTTATCGGCCTACCGTATACAAACATGATGACACCATAATTGCAGTTTTTACTGAAAATTTTTTTTTCTCAAATGAACGTTCTAATACAAGCTTCTCTTATCGGCCTACCGTATACAAACATGATGACACCATAATCTCAGTTTTTAATGAAAATTTTTTTTTCCTCAAATTAACGTTCTCATACAGGCTACTCTTATCGGCCTACCGTATACAAACATGATGACACCATAATTTCTGTTTTTACTGAAAATCTTTTTTTCTCAAATTAACGATCTTATACAGGCTACTCTTATCGGCCTACCGTATACAAACATGATGACACCAAAATTTAAGTTTTAACTGAAAATTTATTTTTTCTCAAATAAACGTTCTCATACAAGCTACTCTTATCGGCCTACCGTATACAAACATGATTACACCATAATTTCAGTTTTCACTGAAAATTTTTTTTTTTTAAAAGTAACGTTCTCATACAAGCTACACTTATCGGCCTACCGCATACAAACATGATGACACCATAATTTCAGTTTTTACTGGAATTTTTTTTATTTTTAAAGTAACGTTTTCATACAAGCTACACTTATCGGCCTACCGTATACAAACTTGATGACACTATAATTTCAGTTTTTACTGAATTTTTTTTTTCTCAAATTAACGTTCACATACAGGCTACTCTTATAGGCCTACCGTATACAAACATAATGACACCATAATTTCTGTTTTTACTGAAAATTTTTTTTTTCTCAAATTAACGTTCTTATACAAGCTACTCTTATCGGCCTACCGTATACAAACATGGTGACACCATAATTTCTGTTTTTACTGAAAATTTTTTTTTCTCAAATTAACGTTCTCATACAGGCTACTCTTATCGGCCTACCGTATACAAACATGATGATACCATAATTTCAGTTTTCACTGAAAATTTTTTTTTTCTCAAATTAACGTTCTTATACAAGCTACTCTTATCGGCCTACCGTATACAAACATGATGAAACCATAATTTCAGTTTTTACTGAATTTTTTTTTTTTTTTTTAAAGTAACGTTATCATACAGGCTACACTTATCGGCCTACCGTATACGAACATGGTGACACCATAATTTCAGTTTTTACTGAATATTTTTTTTTCCTCAAATTAACGTTCTCATACAGGCTACTCTTATCGGCCTACCGTATACAAACATGATGACACCATAATTTCAGTTTTTACTGAAAACTTTTTTTTTTGTCAAATTAACGTTCTCATACAAGCTACACTTATCGGCCTACCGTATACAAACATGATGACACCATAATTTCAGTTTTTACTGAATATTTTTTTTTCCTCAAATTAACGTTCTCATACAGGCTACTCTTATCGGCCTACCGTATACAAACATAATGACACCATAATTTCAGTTTTTACTGAAAACTTTTTTTTTTGTCAAATTAACGTTCTCATACAGACTACGCTTATCGGCGTACCGTATACAAACATGATGACACCATAATTTCTGTTTTTACTGAAAATCTTTTTTTCTCAAATTAACGTTCTTATACGAGCTACTCTTATCGGCCTACCGTATACAATCATGATGAAACCATAATTTCAGTTTTTACTGGAATTTTTTTTATTTTTAAAGTAACGTTTTCATACAAGCTACACTTATCGGCCTACCGTATACAAACTTGATGACACTATAATTTCAGTTTTTACTGAATTTTTTTTTTCTCAAATTAACGTTCTCATACAGGCTACTCTTATAGGCCTACCGTATACAAACATAATGACACCATAATTTCTGTTTTTACTGAAAATTTTCTTTTTCTCAAATTAACGTTCTTATACAAGCTACTCTTATCGGCCTACCGTATACAAACATGGTGACACCATAATTTCTGTTTTTACTGAAAATTTTTTTTTTTTAAAGTAACGTTCTCATACAAGCTACACTTATCGGCCTACCGTATACAAACATGGTGACACCATAATTTCTGTTTTTACTGAAAATTTTTTTTTCTCAAATTAACGTTCTCATACAGGCTACTCTTATCGGCCTACCGTATACAAACATAATGACACCATAATTTCAGTTTTTACTGAAAATTTTTTTTCTCTCAAATTAACGTTCTTATACAAGCTACTCTTATCGGCCTACCGTATACAAACATGATGAAACCATAATTTCAGTTTTTACTGAATTTTTTTTTTTTTTTTAAAGTAACGTTATCATACAGGCTACACTTATCGGCCTACCGTATACAAACATGATGACACCATAATTTCTGTTTTTACTGAAAATTTTTTTTTCTCAAAATAACGTTCAAATACAGGCTACTCTTATCGGCCAACCGTATACAAACATGATGATACCATAATTTCAGTTTTTACTGAAAATTTTTTTTCTCTCAAATTAACGTTCTTATACAAGCTACTCTTATCGGCCTACCGTATACAAACATGATGAAACCATAATTTCAGTTTTTACTGAAAATTTTTTTTTTCAAATTAACGTTCTCATACAAGCTACACTTATCGGCCTACCGTATACAAACATGATGACACCATAATTTCAGTTTTTACTGAATATTTTTTTTTCCTCAAATTAACCTTCTCATACAGGCTACTCTTATCGGCCTACCGTATACAAACATGACGACACCATAATTTCTGTTTTTACTGAAAATCTTTTTTTCTCAAATTAACGATCTTATACAGGCTACTCTTATCGGCCTACCGTATACAAACATGATGACACCATAATTTTAGTTTTTACTGCGAATTTTTTTGTTCTCAAATGAACGTTCTCATACAACCTACTCTTATCGGTCTACCGTATACAAACATGATGAAACCATAATTTCAGTTTTTACTGAATTTTTTTTTTTTTTTAAAGTAACGTTATCATACAGGCTACACTTATCGGCCTACCGTATACAAACATGGTGACACCATAATTTCTGTTTTTACTGAAAATTTTTTTTTCTCAAATTAACGTTCAAATACAGGCTACTCTTATCGGCCTACCGTATACAAACATGATGACACCATAATTGCAGTTTTTACTGAAAATTTTTTTTTCTCAAATGAACGTTCTCATACAAGCTTCTCTTATCGGCCTACCGTATACAAACATGATGACACCATAATCTCAGTTTTTAATGAAAATTTTTTTTTCCTCAAATTAACGTTCTCATACAGGCTACTCTTATCGGCCTACCGTATACAAACATGATGACACCATAATTTCTGTTTTTACTGAAAATCTTTTTTTCTCAAATTAACGATCTTATACAGGCTACTCTTATCGGCCTACCGTATACAAACATGATGACACCAAAATTTAAGTTTTAACTGAAAATTTATTTTTTCTCAAATAAACGTTCTCATACAAGCTACTCTTATCGGCCTACCGTATACAAACATGATTACACCATAATTTCAGTTTTCACTGAAAATTTTTTTTTTTTAAAAGTAACGTTCTCATACAAGCTACACTTATCGGCCTACCGAATACAAACATGATGACACCATAATTTCAGTTTTTACTGGAATTTTTTTTATTTTTAAAGTAACGTTTTCATACAAGCTACACTTATCGGCCTACCGTATACAAACTTGATGACACTATAATTTCAGTTTTTACTGAATTTTTTTTTTCTCAAATTAACGTTCACATACAGGCTACTCTTATAGGCCTACCGTATACAAACATAATGACACCATAATTTCTGTTTTTACTGAAAATTTTTTTTTTCTCAAATTAACGTTCTTATACAAGCTACTCTTATCGGCCTACCGTATACAAACATGGTGACACCATAATTTCTGTTTTTACTGAAAATTTTTTTTTCTCAAATTAACGTTCTCATACAGGCTACTCTTATCGGCCTACCGTATACAAACATGATGATACCATAATTTCAGTTTTCACTGAAAATTTTTTTTTTCTCAAATTAACGTTCTTATACAAGCTACTCTTATCGGCCTACCGTATACAAACATGATGAAACCATAATTTCAGTTTTTACTGAATTTTTTTTTTTTTTTTTAAAGTAACGTTATCATACAGGCTACACTTATCGGCCTACCGTATACGAACATGGTGACACCATAATTTCAGTTTTTACTGAATATTTTTTTTTCCTCAAATTAACGTTCTCATACAGGCTACTCTTATCGGCCTACCGTATACAAACATGATGACACCATAATTTCAGTTTTTACTGAAAACTTTTTTTTTTGTCAAATTAACGTTCTCATACAAGCTACACTTATCGGCCTACCGTATACAAACATGATGACACCATAATTTCAGTTTTTACTGAATATTTTTTTTTCCTCAAATTAACGTTCTCATACAGGCTACTCTTATCGGCCTACCGTATACAAACATAATGACACCATAATTTCAGTTTTTACTGAAAACTTTTTTTTTTGTCAAATTAACGTTCTCATACAGACTACGCTTATCGGCGTACCGTATACAAACATGATGACACCATAATTTCTGTTTTTACTGAAAATCTTTTTTTCTCAAATTAACGTTCTTATACGAGCTACTCTTATCGGCCTACCGTATACAATCATGATGAAACCATAATTTCAGTTTTTACTGGAATTTTTTTTATTTTTAAAGTAACGTTTTCATACAAGCTACACTTATCGGCCTACCGTATACAAACTTGATGACACTATAATTTCAGTTTTTACTGAATTTTTTTTTTCTCAAATTAACGTTCTCATACAGGCTACTCTTATAGGCCTACCGTATACAAACATAATGACACCATAATTTCTGTTTTTACTGAAAATTTTCTTTTTCTCAAATTAACGTTCTTATACAAGCTACTCTTATCGGCCTACCGTATACAAACATGGTGACACCATAATTTCTGTTTTTACTGAAAATTTTTTTTTCTCAAATTAACGTTCTCATACAGGCTACTCTTATCGGCCTACCGTATACAAACATGATGATACCATAATTTCAGTTTTCACTGAAAATTTTTTTTTTCTCAAATTAACGTTCTTATACAAGCTTCTCTTATCGGCCTACCGTATACAAACATGATGAAACCATAATTTCAGTTTTTACTGAATTTTTTTTTTTTTTTTTAAAGTAACGTTATCATACAGGCTACACTTATCGGCCTACCGTATACAAACATGGTGACACCATAATTTCTGTTTTTACTGAAATTTTGTTTTTCTCAAATTATTGTTCTCATACAGGCTACTCTTATCGGCCTACCGTATACAAACATGATGATACCATAATTTCAGTTTTCACTGAAAATTTTTTTTCTCTCAAATTAACGTTCTTATACAAGCTACTCTTATCGGCCTACCGTATACAAATATGATGAAACCATAATTTCAGTTTTTACTGAATTTTTGTTTTTTTTTTAAAGTAACGTTATCATACAGGCTACACTTATCGGCCTACCGTATACAAACATGATGACACCATAATTTCAGTTTTTACTGAAAATTTTTTTTTTCTCAAATTAACGTTCTCATACAAGCCACTCTTATCGGCCTACCGTATACAAACATGATGACACCATAATTTCAGTTTTTACTGAATTTTTTTTTTTTTTTAAAGTAACGTTCTCATACAAGCTACACTTATCGGCCTACCGTATACAAACATGATGACACCATATTTTCAGTTTTTACTGAAATTTTTTTTTTCTCAAATTAACGTTCTCATACAAGCTACTCTTATCGGCCTACCGTATACAAACATGATGAAACCATAATTTCAGTTTTTACTGAAAATTTTTATTTTCTCAAATTAATGTTCTCATACAGGCTACTCTTATCGGCCTACCGTATACAAACATGATGACACCATAATTTCAGTTTTTACTGAAAATTTTTTTTTCCTCAAATTAACGTTCTCATACAACCTACTCTTATCGGCCTACCGTATACAAACATGATGACACCATAATTGCTGTTTTTACTGAAAATTTTTTTTTCTCAAATGAACGTTCTCATACAAGCTTCTCTTATCGGCCTACCGTATACAAACATGATGACACCATAATCTCAGTTTTTAATGAAAATTTTGTTTTTTCTCAAATTAACGTTCTTATACAAGCTACTCTTATCGGCCTACCGTATACAAACATGATGACACCATAATTTTTGTTTTTACTGAAAATCTTTTTTTCTCAAATTAACGTTCTTATACAGGCTACTCTTATCGGCCTACCGTATACAAACATGATGACACCATAATTGCAGTTTTTACTGAAAATTTTTTTTTCTCAAATGAACGTTCTCATACAAGCTTCTCTTATCGGCCTACCGTAAACAAACATGATGACACCATAATCTCAGTTTTTAATGAAAATTTTTTTTTTTCAAATTAACGTTCTCATACAAGCTACACTTATCGGCCTACCGTATACAAACATGATGACACCATAATTTCAGTTTTTACTGAATATTTTTTTTTCCTCAAATTAACGTTCTCATACAGGCTACTCTTATCGGCCTACCGTATACAAACATGATGATACCATAATTTCTGTTTTTACTGAAAATCTTTTTTTCTCAAATTAACGTTCTTATACAAGCTACCCTTATCGGCCTACCGTGATGACACCATAATTTCAGTTTTTACTGAATTTTTTTTTTTTTTTTAAAGTAACGTTCTCATACAAGCTACTCTTATCGGCCTACCGTATACAAACATGATTACACCATAATTTCAGTTTTTACTGAAAATTTTTTTTTTTGTCAAATTAACGTTCTCATACAAGCTACACTTATCGGCCTACCGTATACAAACATGATGACACCTTAATTTCAGTTTTTACTGAATTTTTTTTTTTTTTTTTAAAGTAACGTTCTTATACAAGCTACTCTTATCGGCCTACCGTATACAAACATGATGACACCATAATTTCAGTTTTTACTGAAAATTTTTTTTTCTCAAATTAACCTTCTAATACAAGCTACTCTTATCGGCCTACCGTATACAAACATGATGACACCATAATTTCTGTTTTTACTGAAATTTTTTTTTCTCAAATTAACGTTCTCATACTAGTTACTCTTATCGGCCTACCGTATACATACATGATGACACCATAATTTCAGTTTTTACTGATTTTTTTTTTTTTTTTTAAAGTAACGTTCTCATACAAGCTACACTTATCGGCCTACCGTATACAAACATGATGACACCATAATTTCAGTTTTTACTGAATTTTTTTTTTTTTTTTTAAAGTAACGTTCTTATACAAGCTACTCTTATCGGCCTACCGTATACAAACATGATTACACCATAATTTCAGTTTTTACTGAAAATTTTTTTTTTTGTCAAATTAACGTTCTCATACAAGCTACTCTTATCGGCCTACCGTATACAAACATGATGACACCATAATTTCAGTTTTTACTGAATTTTTTTTTTTTTTTTAAAGTAAGGTTCTCATACAAGCTACACTTATCGGCCTACCGTATACAAACATGATGACACCATAATTTCAGTTTTTACTTAATTTTTTTTTTTTTTTTTAAAGTAACGTTCTTATACAAGCTACACTTATCGGCCTACCGTATACAAACATGATGACACCATAATTTCAGTTTTTACTGAAATTTTTTTTTCTCAAATTAACGTTCTCATACAAGCTACTCTTATCGGCCTACCGTATACAAACATGATTACACCATAATTTCAGTTTTTACTGAAAATTTTTTTTTTTGTCAAATTAACGTTCTCATACAAGCTACTCTTATCGGCCTACCGTATACAAACATGATGACACCATAATTTCAGTTTTTACTGATTTTTTTTTTTTTTTTAAAGTAACGTTCTCATACTAGCTACACTTATCGGCCTACCGTATACAAACATGATGACACCATAATTTCAGTTTTTACTGAACATTTTTTTTTTGTCAAATTAACGTTCTCATACAAGCTACTCTTATCGGCCTACCGTATACAAACATGATGACACCATAATTTCAGTTTTTACTGAATTTTTTTTTTTTTTTTAAAGTAACGTTCTCATACAAGCTACACTTATCGGCCTACCGTATACAAACATGATGACACCATAATTTCAGTTTTTACTGAAATTTTTTTTTCTCAAATTAACGTTCTCCTACAAGCTACTCTTATCGGCCTACCGTATACAAACATGATTACACCATAATTTCAGTTTTTACTGAAAATTTTTTTTTTTGTCAAATTAACGTTCTCATACAAGCTACTCTTATCGGCCTACCGTATACAAACATGATGACACCATAATTTCAGTTTTTACTGATTTTTTTTTTTTTTTTTAAAGTAACGTTCTCATACAAGCTACACTTATCGGCCTACCGTATACAAACATGATGACACCATAATTTCAGTTTTTACTGAATTTTTTTTTTTTTTTTTAAAGTAACGTTCTTATACAAGCTACACTTATCGGCCTACCGTATACAAACATGATGACACCATAATTTCAGTTTTTACTGAACATTTTTTTTTTGTCAAATTCACGTTCTCATACAAGCTACTCTTATCGGCCTACCGTATACATACATGATGACACCATAATTTCAGTTTTTACTGAAAATTTTTTTTTTTGTCAAATTAACGTTCTCATACAAGCTACTCTTATCGGCCTACCGTATACAAACATGATGACACCATAATTTCAGTTTTTACTGAAAATTTTTTTTTTTGTCAAATTAACGTTCTCATACAAGCTACTCTTATCGGCCTACCGTATACAAACATGATGACACCATAATTTCAGTTTTTACTGATTTTTTTTTTTTTTTTTAAAGTAACGTTCTCATACAAGCTACACTTATCGGGCTACCGTATACAAACATGATGACACCATAATTTCAGTTTTTACTGAACATTTTTTTTTTGTCAAATTAACGTTCTCATACAAGCTACTCTTATCGGCCTACCGTATACAAACATGATGACACCATAATTTCAGTTTTTACTGAAATTTTTTTTTCTCAAATTAACGTTCTCATACAAGCTACTCTTATCGGCCTACCGTATACAAACATGATTACACCATAATTTCAGTTTTTACTGAAAATTTTTTTTTTTGTCAAATTAACGTTCTCATACAAGCTACTCTTATCGGCCTACCGTATACAAACATGATGACACCATAATTTCAGTTTTTACTGATTTTTTTTTTTTTTTTAAAGTAACGTTCTCATACAAGCTACACTTATCGGCCTACCGTATACAAACATGATGACACCATAATTTCAGTTTTTACTGAATTTTTTTTTTTTTTTTTAAAGTAACGTTCTTATACAAGCTACACTTATCGGCCTACCGTATACAAACATGATGACACCATAATTTCAGTTTTTACTGAACATTTTTTTTTTGTCAAATTAACGTTCTCATACAAGCTACTCTTATCGGCCTACCGTATACAAACATGATGACACCATAATTTCAGTTTTTACTGATTTTTTTTTTTTTTTTTTAAAGTAACGTTCTCATACAAGCTACACTTATCGGCCTACCGTATACAAACATGATGACACCATAATTTCAGTTTTTACTGAAATTTTTTTTTCTCAAATTAACGTTCTCATACAAGCTACTCTTATCGGCCTACCGTATACAAACATGATTACACCATAATTTCAGTTTTTACTGAAAATTTTTTTTTTTGTCAAATTAACGTTCTCATACAAGCTACTCTTATCGGCCTACCGTATACAAACATGATGACACCATAATTTCAGTTTTTACTGATTTTTTTTTTTTTTTTTAAAGTAACGTTCTCATACAAGCTACACTTATCGGCCTACCGTATACAAACATGATGACACCATAATTTCAGTTTTTACTGAAATTTTTTTTTCTCAAATTAACGTTCTCATACAAGCTACACTTATCGGCCTACCGTATACAAACATGATGACACCATAATTTCAGTTTTTACTGAACATTTTTTTTTTGTCAAATTAACGTTCTCATACAAGCTACTCTTATCGGCCTACCGTATAAACATGATGACATAATAATTTCAGTTTTTACTGAATTTTTTTTTTTTTTTTTTTAAAGTAACGTTCTCATACAAGCTACACTTATCGGCCTACCGTATACAAACATGATGACACCATAATTTCAGTTTTTACTGAATTTTTTTTTTTTTTTTTTTAAGTAACGTTCTCATACAAGCTACACTTATCGGCCTACCGTAAACAAACATGATGACACCATAATTTCAGTTTTTACTGAAATTTTTTTTTCTCAAATTAACGTTCTCATACAAGCTACTCTTATCGGCCTACCGTATACAAACATGATTACACCATAATTTCAGTTTTTACTGAAATTTTTTTTTTTTGTCAAATTAACGTTCTCATACAAGCTACACTTATCGGCCTACCGTATACAAACATGATGACACCATAATTTCAGTTTTTAATGGAATTTTTTTTTTTTTTTAAAGTAACGTTCTCATACAAGCTACACTTATCGGCCTACCGTATACAGACATGATGACACCATAATTTCAGTTTTTACTGAAATTTTTTTTTCTCAAATTAACGTTCTCATACAAGCTACTCTTATCGGCCTACCGTAAACAAACATGATGACACCATAATTTCAGTTTTTACTGATTTTTTTTTTTTTTTTTAAAGTAACGTTCTCATACAAGCTACACTTATCGGCCTACCGTATACAAACATGTCGACACCATAATTTCAGTTTTTACTGAACATTTTTTTTTTGTCAAATTAACGTTCTCATACAAGCTACTCTTATCGGCCTACCGTATACAAACATGATGACACCATAATTTCAGTTTTTACTGAATTTTTTTTTTTTTTTTTAAAGTAACGTTCTCATACAAGCTACACTTATCGGCCTACCGTATACAAACATGATGACACCATAATTTCAGTTTTTACTGAAATTTTTTTTTCTCAAAATAACGTTCTCATACAAGCTACTCTTATCGGCCTACCGTATACAAACATGATTACACCATAATTTCAGTTTTTACTGAAAATTTTTTTTTTTGTCAAATTAACGTTCTCATACAAGCTACTCTTATCGGCCTACCGTATACAAACATGATGACACCATAATTTCAGTTTTTACTGATTTTTTTTTTTTTTTTTAAAGTAACGTTCTCATACAAGCTACACTTTTCGGCCTACCGTATACAAACATGATGACACCATAATTTCAGTTTTTACTGAATTTTTTTTTTTTTTTAAAGTAACGTTCTTATACAAGCTACACTTATCGGCCTACCGTATACAAACATGATGACACCATAATTTCAGTTTTTACTGAACATTTTTTTTTTGTCAAATTAACGTTCTCATACAAGCTACTCTTATCGGCCTACCGTATACAAACATGATGACACCATAATTTCAGTTTTTACTGAATTTTTTTTTTTTTTTTTAAAGTAACGTTCTCATACAAGCTACACTTATCGGCCTACCGTATACAAACATGATGACACCATAATTTCAGTTTTTACTGAAATTTTTTTTTCTCAAATTAACGTTCTCATACAAGCTACTCTTATCGGCCTACCGTATACAAACATGATTACACCTTAATTTCAGTTTTTACTGAAAAATTTTTTTTTTGTCAAATTAACGTTCTCATACAAGCTACTCTTATCGGCCTACCGTATACAAACATGATGACACCATAATTTCAGTTTTACTGATTTTTTTTTTTTTTTTTAAAGTAACGTTCTCATACAAGCTACACTTATCGGCCTACCGTATACAAACATGATGACACCATAATTTCAGTTTTTACTGAACATTTTTTTTTTGTCAAATTAACGTTCTCATACAAGCTACTCTTATCGGCCTACCGTATACAAACATGATGACACCATAATTTCAGTTTTTACTGAATTTTTTTTTTTTTTTTTAAAGTAACGTTCTCATACAAGCTACTCTTATCGGCCTACCGTATACAAACATGATTACACCATAATTTCAGTTTTTACTGAAAATTTTTTTTTTTGTCAAATTAACGTTCTCATACAAGCTACTCTTATCGGCCTACCGTATACAAACATGATGACACCATAATTTCAGTTTTTACTGAAAATTTTTTTTTTTGTCAAATTAACGTTCTCATACAAGCTACTCTTATCGGCCTACCGTATACAAACATGATGACACCATAATTTCAGTTTTTACTGATTTTTTTTTTTTTTTTTAAAGTAACGTTCTCATACAAGCTACACTTATCGGCCTACCGTATACAAACATGATGACACCATAATTTCAGTTTTTACTGAAATTTTTTTTCTCAAATTAACGTTCTCATACAAGCTACTCTTATCGGCCTACCGTATACAAACATGATTACACCATAATTTCAGTTTTTACTGAAAATTTTTTTTTTTGTCAAATTAACGTTCTCATACAAGCTACTCTTATCGGCCTACCGTATACAAACATGATGACACCATAATTTCAGTTTTTACTGATTTTTTTTTTTTTTTTTAAAGTAACGTTCTTATACAAGCTACACTTATCGGCCTACCGTATACAAACATGATGACACCATAATTTCAGTTTTTACTGAACATTTTTTTTTTGTCAAATTAACGTTCTCATACAAGCTACTCTTATCGGCCTACCGTATACAAACATGATGACACCATAATTTCAGTTTTTACTGAATTTTTTTTTTTTTTTTAAAGTAACGTTCTCATACAAGCTACACTTATCGGCCTACCGTATACAAACATGATGACACCATAATTTCAGTTTTTACTGAAATTTTTTTTTCTCAAATTAACGTTCTCATACAAGCTACTCTTATCGGCCTACCGTATACAAACATGATTACACCATAATTTCAGTTTTTACTGAAAATTTTTTTTTTTGTCAAATTAACGTTCTCATACAAGCTACTCTTATCGGCCTACCGTATACAAACATGATGACACCATAATTTCAGTTTTTACTGATTTTTTTTTTTTTTTTTAAAGTAACGTTCTCATACAAGCTACACTTATCGGCCTACCGTATACAAACATGATGACACCATAATTTCAGTTTTTACTGAACATTTTTTTTTTGTCAAATTAACGTTCTCATACAAGCTACTCTTATCGGCCTACCGTATACAAACATGATGACACCATAATTTCAGTTTTTACTGAATTTTTTTTTTTTTTTTTAAAGTAACGTTCTCATACAAACTACACTTATCGGCCTACCGTATACAAACATGATGACACCATAATTTCAGTTTTTACTGAAAATTTTTTTTTTGTCAAATTAACGTTCTCATACAAGCTACTCTTATCGGCCTACCGTATACAAACATGATTACACCATAATTTCAGTTTTTACTGAAAATTTTTTTTTTTGTCAAATTAACGTTCTCATACAAGCTACTCTTATCGGCCTACCGTATACAAACATGATGACACCATAATTTCAGTTTTTACTGGAAATTTTTTTTTTTGTCAAATTAACGTTCTCATACAACCTACTCTTATCGGCCTACCGTATACAAACATGATGACACCATAATTTCAGTTTTTACTGATTTTTTTTTTTTTTTTTAAAGTAACGTTCTCATACAAGCTGCACTTATCGGCCTACCGTATACAAACATGATGACACCATAATTTCAGTTTTTACTGAAATTTTTTTTTCTCAAATTAACGTTCTCATACAAGCTACTCTTATCGGCCTACCGTATACAAACATGATTACACCATAATTTCAGTTTTTACTAAAAATTTTTTTTTTTGTCAAATTAACGTTCTCATACAAGCTACTCTTATCGGCCTACCGTATACAAACATGATGACACCATAATTTCAGTTTTTACTGATTTTTTTTTTTTTTTTTAAAGTAACGTTCTCATACAAGCTACACTTATCGGCCTACCGTATACAAACATGATGACACCATTATTTCAGTTTTTACTGAATTTTTTTTTTTTTTTTTAAAGTAACGTTCTTATACAAGCTACACTTATCGGCCTAACGTATACAAACATGATGACACCATAATTTCAGTTTTTACTGAACATTTTTTTTTTGTCAAATTAACGTTCTCATACAAGCTACTCTTATCGGCCTACCGTATACAAACATGATGACACCATAATTTCAGTTTTTACTGAAATTTTTTTTTCTCAAATTAACGTTCTCATACAAGCTACTCTTATCGGCCTACCGTATACAAACATGATTACACCATAATTTCAGTTTTTACTGAAAATTTTTTTTTTTGTCAAATTAACGTTCTCATACAAGCTACTCTTATCGGCCTACCGTATACAAACATGATGACACCATAATTTCAGTTTTTACTGATTTTTTTTTTTTTTTTTAAAGTAACGTTCTCATACAAGCTACACTTATCGGCCTACCGTATACAAACATGATGACACCATAATTTCAGTTTTTACTGAATTTTTTTTTTTTTTTTTAAAGTAACGTTCTCATACAAGCTACTCTTATCGGCCTACCGTATAAACATGATGACACCATAATTTCAGTTTTTACTGAATTTTTTTTTTTTTTTTTTTAAAGTAACGTTCTCATACAAGCTACACTTATCGGCCTACCGTATACAAACATGATGACACCATAATTTCAGTTTTTACTGAATTTTTTTTTTTTTTTTTTAAAGTAACGTTCTCATACAAGCTACACTTATCGGCCTACCGTATACAAACATGATGACACCATAATTTCAGTTTTTACTGAATTTTTTTTTTTTTTTTTTAAAGTAACGTTCTCATACAAGCTACACTTATCGGCCTACCGTATACAAACATGATGACACCATAATTTCAGTTTTTACTGAAATTTTTTTTTTTTGTCGAATTAACGTTCTCATACAAGCTACACTTATCGGCCTACCGTATACAAACATGATGACACCATAATTTCAGTTTTTACTGAAATTTTTTTTTTTTGTCAAATTAACGTTCTCATACAAGCTACTCTTATCGGCCTACCGTATACAAACATGATGACACCATAATTTCAGTTTTTACTGATTTTTTTTTTTTTTTTTAAAGTAACGTAATCATACAAGCTACACTTATCGGCCTACCGTATACAAACATGATGACACCATAATTTCAGTTTTTACTGAACATTTTTTTTTTGTCAAATTAACGTTCTCATACAAGCTACTCTTATCGGCCTACCGTATACAAACATGATGACACCATAATTTCAGTTTTTACTGAATTTTTTTTTTTTTTTTTAAAGTAACGTTCTCATACAAGCTACACTTATCGGCCTACCGTATACAAACATGATGACACCATAATTTCAGTTTTTACTGAAATTTTTTTTTCTCAAATTAACGTTCTCATACAAGCTACTCTTATCGGCCTACCGTATACAAACATGATTACACCATAATTTCAGTTTTTACTGAAAATTTTTTTTTTTGTCAAATTAACGTTGTCATACAAGCTACTCTTATCGGCCTACCGTATACAAACATGATGACACCATAATTTCAGTTTTTACTGATTTTTTTTTTTTTTTTTAAAGTAACGTTCTCATACAAGCTACACTTATCGGCCTACCGTATACAAACATGATGACACCATAATTTCAGTTTTTACTGAATTTTTTTTTTTTTTTTTAAAGTAACGTTCTTATACAAGCTACACTTATCGGCCTACCGTATACAAACATGATGACACCATAATTTCAGTTTTTACTGAACATTTTTTTTTTGTCAAATTAACGTTCTCATACAAGCTACTCTTATCGGCCTACCGTATACAAACATGATGACACCATAATTTCAGTTTTTACTGAATTTTTTTTTTTTTTTTTAAAGTAACGTTCTCATACAAGCTACACTTATCGGCCTACCGTATACAAACATGATGACACCATAATTTCAGTTTTTACTGAAATTTTTTTTTCTCAAATTAACGTTCTCATACAAGCTACTCTTATCGGCCTACCGTATACAAACATGATGACACCATAATTTCAGTTTTTACTGAAATTTTTTTTTTTTGTCAAATTAACGTTCTCATACAAGCTACACTTATCGGCCTACCGTATACAAACATGATGACACCATAATTTCAGTTTTTACTGAAATTTTTTTTTCTCAAATTAACGTTCTCATACAAGCTACTCTTATCGGCCTACCGTATACAAACATGATTACACCATAATTTCAGTTTTTACTGAAATTTTTTTTTTTTGTCAAATTAACGTTCTCATACAAGCTACACTTATCGGCCTACCGTATACAAACATGATGACACCATAATTTCAGTTTTTACTGAACATTTTTTTTTTGTCAAATTAACGTTCTCATACAAGCTACTCTTATCGGCCTACCGTATACAAACATGATGACTCCATAATTTCAGTTTTTACTGAATTTTTTTTTTTTTTTTTTAAAGTAACGTTCTCATACAAGCTACACTTATCGGCCTACCGTATACAAACATGATGACACCATAATTTCAGTTTTTACTGAAATTTTTTTTTCTCAAATTACCGTACTCATACAAGCTACTCTTATCGGCCTACCGTATACAAACATGATTACACCATAATTTCAGTTTTTACTGAAATTTTTTTTTTTTGTCAAATTAACGTTCTCATACAAGCTACACTTATCGGCCTACCGTATACAAACATGATGACACCATAATTTCAGTTTTTACTGAATTTTTTTTTTTTTTTTTTAAAGTAACGTTCTCATACAAGCTACACTTATCGGCCTACCGTATACAAACATGATGACACCATAATTTCAGTTTTTACTGAAATTTTTTTTTCTCAAATTAACGTTCTCATACAAGCTACTCTTATCGGCCTACCGTATACAAATATGATTACACCATAATTTCAGTTTTTACTGAAATTTTTTTTTTTTGTCAAATTAACGTTCTCATACAAGCTACACTTATCGGCCTACCGTATACAAACATGATGACACCATAATTTCAGTTTTTACTGAAATTGTTTTTTTTTTTAAAGTAACGTTCTCATACAAGCTACACTTATCGGCCTACCGTATACAGACATGATGACACCATAATTTCAGTTTTTACTGAAATTTTTTTTTCTCAAATTAACGTTCTCATACAAGCTACTCTTATCGGCCTACCGTATACAAACATGATGACACCATAATTTCAGTTTTTACTGAATTTTTTTTTTTGTCAAATTAACGTTCTCATACAAGCTACTCTTATCGGCCTACCGTATACAAACATGATGACACCATAATTTCAGTTTTTACTGAATTTTTTTTTTTTTTTTTAAAGTAACGTTCTCATACAAGCTACTCTTATCGGCCTACCGTATACAAATATGATTACACCATAATTTCAGTTTTTACTGAAATTTTTTTTTTTTGTCAAATTAACGTTCTCATACAAGCTACACTTATCGGCCTACCGTATACAAACATGATGACACCATAATTTCAGTTTTTACTGAAATTTTTTTTTCTCAAATTAACGTTCTCATACAAGCTACTCTTATCGGCCTACCGTATACAGACATGATTACACCATAATTTCAGTTTTTACTGAAAATTTTTTTTTTTGTCAAATTAACGTTCTCATACAAGCTACTCTTATCGGCCTACCGTATACAAACATGATGACACCATAATTTCAGTTTTTACTGAAAATTTTTTTTTTTGTCAAATTAACGTTCTCATACAAGCTACTCTTATCGGCCTACCGTATACAAACATGATGACACCATAATTTCAGTTTTTACTGAACATTTTTTTTTTGTCAAATTAACGTTCTCATACAAGCTACTCTTATCGGCCTACCGTATACAAACATGATGACACCATTATTTCAGTTTTTACAGAATTTTTTTTTTTTTTTTTAAAGTAACGTTCTCATACAAGCTACACTTATCGGCCTACCGTATACAAACATGATGACACCATAATTTCAGTTTTTACTGAAATTTTTTTTTCTCAAATTAACGTTCTCATACAAGCTACTCTTATCGGCCTACCGTATACAAACATGATTACACCATAATTTCAGTTTTTACTGAAAATTTTTTTTTTTGTCAAATTAACGTTCTCATACAAGCTACTCTTATCGGCCTACCGTATACAAACATGATGACACCATAATTTCAGTTTTTACTGATTTTTTTTTTTTTTTTTAAAGTAACGTTCTCATACAAGCTACACTTATCGGCCTACCGTATACAAACATGATGACACCATAATTTCAGTTTTTACTGAATTTTTTTTTTTTTTTTTAAAGTAACGTTCTCATACAAGCTACACTTATCGGCCTACCGTATACAAACATGATGACACCATAATTTCAGTTTTTACTGAAAATTTTTTTTTTTGTCAAATTAACGTTCTCATACAAGCTACTCTTATCGGCCTACCGTATACAAACATGATGACACCATAATTTCAGTTTTTACTGAACATTTTTTTTTTGTCAAATTAACGTTCTCATACAAGCTACTCTTATCGGCCTACCGTATACAAACATGATGACACCATAATTTCAGTTTTTACAGAATTTTTTTTTTTTTTTTTAAAGTAACGTTCTCATACAAGCTACTCTTATCGGCCTACCGTATACAAACATGATTACACCATAATTTCAGTTTTTACTGAAAATTTTTTTTTTTGTCAAATTAACGTTCTCATACAAGCTACACTTATCGGCCTACCGTATACAAACATGATGACACCTTAATTTCAGTTTTTACTGAATTTTTTTTTTTTTTTTTAAAGTAACGTTCTTATACAAGCTACTCTTATCGGCCTACCGTATACAAACATGATGACACCATAATTTCAGTTTTTACTGAAAATTTTTTTTTCTCAAATTAACCTTCTAATACAAGCTACTCTTATCGGCCTACCGTATACAAACATGATTACACCATAATTTCAGTTTTTACTGAAAATTTTTTTTTTTGTCAAATTAACGTTCTCATACAAGCTACTCTTATCGGCCTACCGTATACAAACATGATGACACCATAATTTCAGTTTTTACTGATTTTTTTTTTTTTTTTAAAGTAACGTTCTCATACAAGCTACACTTATCGGCCTACCGTATACAAACATGATGACACCATAATTTCAGTTTTTACTGAACATTTTTTTTTTGTCAAATTAACGTTCTCATACAAGCTACTCTTATCGGCCTACCGTATACAAACATGATGACACCATAATTTCAGTTTTTACTGAATTTTTTTTTTTTTTTTTAAAGTAACGTTCTCATACAAGCTACACTTATCGGCCTACCGTATACAAACATGATGACACCATAATTTCAGTTTTTACTGAAATTTTTTTTTCTCAAATTAACGTTCTCATACAAGCTACTCTTATCGGCCTACCGTATACAAACATGATTACACCATAATTTCAGTTTTTACTGAAATTTTTTTTTTTTGTCAAATTAACGTTCTCATACAAGCTACTCTTATCGGCCTACCGTATACAAACATGATGACACCATAATTTCAGTTTTTACTGAAAATTTTTTTTTTGTCAAATTAACGTTCTCATACAAGCTACTCTTATCGGCCTACCGTATACAAACATGATGACAACATAATTTCAGTTTTTACTGAATTTTTTTTTTTTTTTTTAAAGTAACGTTCTCATACAAGCTACACTTATCGGCCTACCGTATACAAACATGATGACACCATAATTTCAGTTTTTACTGAAATTTTTTTTTCTCAAATTAACGTTCTCATACAAGCTACTCTTATCGGCCTACCGTATACAAACATGATTACACCATAATTTCAGTTTTTACTGAAAATTTTTTTTTTTGTCAAATTAACGTTCTCATACAAGCTACTCTTATCGGCCTACCGTATACAAACATGATGACACCATAATTTCAGTTTTTACTGAAAATTTTTTTTTTTGTCAAATTAACGTTCTCATACAAGCTACTCTTATCGGCCTACCGTATACAAACATGATGACACCATAATTTCAGTTTTTACTGATTTTTTTTTTTTTTTTTAAAGTAACGTTCTCATACAAGCTACACTTATCGGCCTACCGTATACAAACATGATGACACCATAATTTCAGTTTTTACTGAATTTTTTTTTTTTTTTTTAAAGTAACGTTCTCATACAAGCTACACTTATCGGCCTACCGTATACAAACATGATGACACCATAATTTCAGTTTTTACTGAAATTTTTTTTTCTCAAATTAACGTTCTCATACAAGCTACTCTTATCGGCCTACCGTATACAAACATGATTACACCATAATTTCAGTTTTTACTGAAAATTTTTTTTTTTGTCAAATTAACGTTCTCATACAAGCTACTCTTATCGGCCTACCGTATACAAACATGATGACACCATAATTTCAGTTTTTACTGAAAATTTTTTTTTTTGTCAAATTAACGTTCTCATACAAGCTACTCTTATCGGCCTACCGTATACAAACATGATGACACCATAATTTCAGTTTTTACTGATTTTTTTTTTTTTTTTTAAAGTAACGTTCTCATACAAGCTACTCTTATCGGCCTACCGTATACAAACATGATTACACCATAATTTCAGTTTTTACTGAAAATTTTTTTTTTTGTCAAATTAACGTTCTCATACAAGCTACTCTTATCGGCCTACCGTATACAAACATGATGACACCATAATTTCAGTTTTTACTGAAAATTTTTTTTTTTGTCAAATTAACGTTCTCATACAAGCTACTCTTATCGGCCTACCGTATACAAACATGATGACACCATAATTTCAGTTTTTACTGATTTTTTTTTTTTTTTTTAAAGTAACGTTCTCATACAAGCTACACTTATCGGCCTACCGTATACAAACATGATGACACCATAATTTCAGTTTTTACTGAAATTTTTTTTTCTCAAATTAACGTTCTCATACAAGCTACTCTTATCGGCCTACCGTATACAAACATGATTACACCATAATTTCAGTTTTTACTGAAATTTTTTTTTTTGTCAAATTAACGTTCCCATACAAGCTACACTTATCGGCCTACCGTATACAAACATGATGACACCATAATTTCAGTTTTTACTGAAATTTTTTTTTTTGTCAAATTAACGTTCTCATACAAGCTACACTTATCGGCCTACCGTATACAGACATGATGACACCATAATTTCAGTTTTTACTGAAAATTTTTTTTTTTGTCAAATTAACGTTCTCATACAAGCTACACTTATCGGCCTACCGTATACAAACATGATGACACCATAATTTCAGTTTTTACTGAAATTTTTTTTTTTTTTAAAGTAACGTTCTCATACAAGCTACACTTTTCGGCCTACCGTATACAAACATGATGACACCATAATTTCAGTTTTTACTGAAATTTTTTTTTCTCAAATTAACGTTCTCATACAAACTACACTTATCGGCCTACCGTATACAAACATGATGACACCATAATTTCAGTTTTTACTGAATTTTTTTTTTTTTTTTTAAAGTAACGTTCTCATACAAGCTACACTTATCGGCCTACCGTATACAAACATGATGACACCATAATTTCAGTTTTTACTGAATTTTTTTTTTTTTTTTTAAAGTAACGTTCTCATACAAGCTACACTTATCGGCCTACCGTATACAAACATGATGACACCATAATTTCAGTTTTTACTGAAATTTTTTTTTCTCAAATTAACGTTCTCATACAAGCTACTCTTATCGGCCTACCGTATACAAACATGATTACACCATAATTTCAGTTTTTACTGAAAATTTTTTTTTTTGTCAAATTAACGTTCTCATACAAGCTACTCTTATCGGCCTACCATATACAAACATGATGACACCATAATTTCAGTTTTTACTGAACATTTTTTTTTTGTCAAATTAACGTTCTCATACAAGCTACTCTTATCGGCCTACCGTATAAACATGATGACACCATAATTTCAGTTTTTACTGAATTTTTTTTTTTTTTTTTTTAAAGTAACGTTCTCATACAAGCTACACTTATCGGCCTACCGTATACAAACATGATGACACCATAATTTCAGTTTTTACTGAATTTTTTTTTTTTTTTTTAAAGTAACGTTCTTATACAAGCAACACTTATCGGCCTACCGTATACAAACATGATGACACCATAATTTCAGTTTTTACTGAAATTTTTTTTTCTCAAATTAACGTTCTCATACAAGCTACTCTTATCGGCCTACCGTATACAAACATGATTACACCATAATTTCAGTTTTTACTGAAATTTTTTTTTTTTTGTCAAATTAACGTTCTCATACAAGCTACACTTATCGGCCTACCGTATACAAACATGATGACACCATAATTTCAGTTTTTACTGAAATTTTTTTTTTTTTTAAAGTAACGTTCTCATACAATCTACACTTATCGGCCTACCGTATACAGACATGATGACACCATAATTTCAGTTTTTACTGAAATTTTTTTTTTTTAAAGTAACGTTCTCATACAAGCTACTCTTATCGGCCTACCGTATACAAACATGATTACACCATAATTTCAGTTTTTACTGAAAATTTTTTTTTTTGTCAAATTAACGTTCTCATACAAGCTACTCTTATCGGCCTACCGTATACAAACATGATGACACCATAATTTCAGTTTTTACTGAAATTTTTTTTTCTCAAATTAACGTTCTCATACAAGCTACTCTTATCGGCCTACCGTATACAAACATGATTACACCATAATTTCAGTTTTTACTGAAATTTTTTTTTTTTGTCAAATTAACGTTCTCATACAAGCTACTCTTATCGGCCTACCGTATACAAACATGATGACACCATAATTTCAGTTTTTACTGAAAATTTTTTTTTTTGTCAAATTAACGTTCTCATACAAGCTACTCTTATCGGCCTACCGTATACAAACATGATGACACCATAATTTCAGTTTTTACTGAATTTTTTTTTTTTTTTTTAAAGTAACGTTCTCATACAAGCTACACTTATCGGCCTACCGTATACAAACATGATGACACCATAATTTCAGTTTTTACTGAAATTTTTTTTTCTCAAATTAACGTTCTCATACAAGCTACTCTTATCGGCCTACCGTATACAAACATGATTACACCATAATTTCAGTTTTTACTGAAAATTTTTTTTTTTGTCAAATTAACGTTCTCATACAAGCTACTCTTATCGGCCTACCGTATACAAACATGATGACACCATAATTTCAGTTTTTACTGAAAATTTTTTTTTTTGTCAAATTAACGTTCTCATACAAGCTACTCTTATCGGCCTACCGTATACAAACATGATTACACCATAATTTCAGTTTTTACTGAAAATTTTTTTTTTTGTCAAATTAACGTTCTCATACAAGCTACTCTTATCGGCCTACCGTATACAAACATGATGACACCATAATTTCAGTTTTTACTGATTTTTTTTTTTTTTTTTAAAGTAACGTTCTCATACAAGCTACACTTATCGGCCTACCGTATACAAACATGATGACACCATAATTTCAGTTTTTACTGAATTTTTTTTTTTTTTTTTAAAGTAACGTTCTCATACAAGCTACACTTATCGGCCTACCGTATACAAACATGATGACACCATAATTTCAGTTTTTACTGAACATTTTTTTTTTGTCAAATTAACGTTCTCATACAAGCTACTCTTATCGGCCTACCGTATACAAACATGATGACACCATAATTTCAGTTTTTACTGAAATTTTTTTTTCTCAAATTAACGTTCTCATACAAGCTACTCTTATCGGCCTACCGTATACAAACATGATTACACCATAATTTCAGTTTTTACTGAAAATTTTTTTTTTTGTCAAATTAACGTTCTCATACAAGCTACTCTTATCGGCCTACCGTATACAAACATGATGACACCATAATTTCAGTTTTTACTGAAAATTTTTTTTTTTGTCAAATTAACGTTCTCATACAAGCTACTCTTATCGGCCTACCGTATACAAACATGATGACACCATAATTTCAGTTTTTACTGATTTTTTTTTTTTTTTTAAAGTAACGTTCTCATACAAGCTACTCTTATCGGCCTACCGTATACAAACATGATTACACCATAATTTCAGTTTTTACTGAAAATTTTTTTTTTTGTCAAATTAACGTTCTCATACAAGCTACTCTTATCGGCCTACCGTATACAAACATGATGACACCATAATTTCAGTTTTTACTGAAAATTTTTTTTTTTGTCAAATTAGCGTTCTCATACAAGCTACTCTTATCGGCCTACCGTATACAAACATGATGACACCATAATTTCAGTTTTTACTGATTTTTTTTTTTTTTTTTAAAGTAACGTTCTCATACAAGCTACACTTATCGGCCTACCGTATACAAACATGATGACACCATAATTTCAGTTTTTACTGAAATTTTTTTTTTTTTTTTTTAAAGTAACGTTCTCATACAAGCTACACTTATCGGCCTACCGTATACAAACATGATGACACCATAATTTCAGTTTTTACTGAATTTTTTTTTTTTTTTAAAAGTAACGTTCTCATACAAGCTACACTTATCGGCCTACCGTATACAAACATGATGACACCATAATTTAAGTTTTTACTGAAATTTTTTTTTCTCAAATTAACGTTCTCATACAAGCTACACTTATCGGCCTACCGTATACAAACATGATGACACCATAATTTCAGTTTTTACTGAATTTTTTTTTTTTTTTTAAAGTAACGTTCTCATACAAGCTACACTTATCGGCCTACCGTATACAAACATGATGACACCATAATTTCAGTTTTTACTGAATTTTTTTTTTTTTTTTTAAAGTAACGTTCTCATACAAGCTACACTTATCGGCCTACCGTATACAAACATGATGACACCATAATTTCAGTTTTTACTGAACATTTTTTTTTTGTCAAATTAACGTTCTCATACAAGCTACTCTTATCGGCCTACCGTATAAACATGATGACACCATAATTTCAGTTTTTAATGAATTTTTTTTTTTTTTTTTTTAAAGTAACGTTCTCATACAAGCTACACTTATCGGCCTACCGTATACAAACATGATGACACCATAATTTCAGTTTTTACTGAATTTTTTTTTTTTTTTTTTAAAGTAACGTTCTCATACAAGCAACACTTATCGGCCTACCGTATACAAACATGATGACACCATAATTTCAGTTTTTACTGAAATTTTTTTTTCTCAAATTAACGTTCTCATACAAGCTACTCTTATCGGCCTACCGTATACAAACATGATTACACCATAATTTCAGTTTTTACTGAAATTTTTTTTTTTTTGTCAAATTAACGTTCTCATACAAGCTACACTTATCGGCCTACCGTATACAAACATGATGACACCATAATTTCAGTTTTTACTGAAATTTTTTTTTTTTTTAAAGTAACGTTCTCATACAAGCTACACTTATCGGCCTACCGTATACAGACATGATGACACCATAATTTCAGTTTTTACTGAAATTTTTTTTTCTCAAATTAACGTTCTCATACAAGCTACTCTTATCGGCCTACCGTATACAAACATGATTACACCATAATTTCAGTTTTTACTGAAATTTTTTTTTCTCAAATTAACGTTCTCATACAAGCTACTCTTATCGGCCTACCGTATACAAACATGATTACACCATAATTTCAGTTTTTACTGAAATTTTTTTTTTTTTGTCAAATTAACGTTCTCATACAAGCTACTCTTATCGGCCTACCTTATACAAACATGATGACACCATAATTTCAGTTTTTACTGAATTTTTTTTTTTTTTTTTAAAGTAACGTTCTCATACAAGCTACACTTATCGGCCTACCGTATACAAACATGATGACACCATAATTTCAGTTTTTACTGAAATTTTTTTTTCTCAAATTAACGTTCTCATACAAGCTACTCTTATCGGCCTACCGTATACAAACATGATTACACCATAATTTCAGTTTTTACTGAAAAATTTTTTTTTTGTCAAATTAACGTTCTCATACAAGCTACTCTTATCGGCCTACCGTATACAAACATGATGACACCATAATTTCAGTTTTTACTGAAAATTTTTTTTTTTGTCAAATTAACGTTCTCATACAAGCTACTCTTATCGGCCTACCGTATACAAACATGATGACACCATAATTTCAGTTTTTACTGATTTTTTTTTTTTTTTTTAAAGTAACGTTCTCATACAAGCTACACTTATCGCCCTACCGTATACAAACATGATGACACCATAATTTCAGTTTTTACTGAACATTTTTTTTTTGTCAAATTAACGTTCTCATACAAGCTACTCTTATCGGCCTACCGTATACAAACATGATGACACCATAATTTCAGTTTTTACAGAATTTTTTTTTTTTTTTTTAAAGTAACGTTCTCATACAAGCTACACTTATCGGCCTACCGTATACAAACATGATGACACCATAATTTCAGTTTTTACTGATTTTTTTTTTTTTTTTTAAAGTAACGTTCTCATACAAGCTACTCTTATCGGCCTACCTTATACAAACATGATGACACCATAATTTCAGTTTTTACTGAATTTTTTTTTTTTTTTTTAAAGTAACGTTCTCATACAAGCTACACTTATCGGCCTACCGTATACAAACATGATGACACCATAATTTCAGTTTTTACTGAAATTTTTTTTTCTCAAATTAACGTTCTCATACAAGCTACTCTTATCGGCCTACCGTATACAAACATGATTACACCATAATTTCAGTTTTTACTGAAAAATTTTTTTTTTGTCAAATTAACGTTCTCATACAAGCTACTCTTATCGGCCTACCGTATACAAACATGATGACACCATAATTTCAGTTTTTACTGATTTTTTTTTTTTTTTTTAAAGTAACGTTCTCATACAAGCTACACTTATCGGCCTACCGTATACAAACATGATGACACCATAATTTCAGTTTTTACTGAACATTTTTTTTTTGTCAAATTAACGTTCTCATACAAGCTACTCTTATCGGCCTACCGTATACAAACATGATGACACCATAATTTCAGTTTTTACAGAATTTTTTTTTTTTTTTTAGAGTAACGTTCTCATACAAGCTACACTTATCGGCCTACCGTATACAAACATGATGACACCATAATTTCAGTTTTTACTGAAATTTTTTTTTCTCAAATTAACGTTCTCATACAAAATACTCTTATCGGCCTACCGTATACAAACATGATTACACCATAATTTCAGTTTTTACTGAAAATTTTTTTTTTTGTCAAATTAACGTTCTCATACAAGCTACTCTTATCGGCCTACCGTATACAAACATGATGACACCATAATTTCAGTTTTTACTGATTTTTTTTTTTTTTTTTAAAGTAACGTTCTCATACAAGCTACACTTATCGGCCTACCGTATACAAACATGATGACACCATAATTTCAGTTTTTACTGAATTTTTTTTTTTTTTTTTAAAGTAACGTTCTTATACAAGCTACACTTATCGGCCTACCGTATACAAACATGATGACACCATAATTTCAGTTTTTACTTAACATTTTTTTTTTTGTCAAATTAACGTTCTCATACAAGCTACTCTTATCGGCCTACCGTATACAAACATGATGACACCATAATTTCAGTTTTTACTGAATTTTTTTTTTTTTTTTTAAAGTAACGTTCTCATACAAGCTACACTTATCGGCCTACCGTATACAAACATGATGACACCATAATTTCAGTTTTTACTGAAATTTTTTTTTCTCAAATTAACGTTCTCATACAAGCTACTCTTATCGGCCTACCGTATACAAACATGATTACACCATAATTTCAGTTTTTACTGAAAATTTTTTTTTTTGTCAAATTAACGTTCTCATACAAGCTACTCTTATCGGCCTACCGTATACAAACATGATGACACCATAATTTCAGTTTTTACTGATTTTTTTTTTTTTTTTAAAGTAACGTTCTCATACAAACTACACTTATCGGCCTACCGTATACAAACATGATGACACCATAATTTCAGTTTTTACTGAACATTTTTTTTTTTGTCAAATTAACGTTCTCATACAAGCTACTCTTATCGGCCTACCGTATACAAACATGATGACACCATAATTTCAGTTTTTACTGAATTTTTTTTTTTTTTTTTAAAGTAACGTTCTCATACAAGCTACACTTATCGGCCTACCGTATACAAACATGATGACACCATAATTTCAGTTTTTACTGAAATTTTTTTTTCTCAAATTAACGTTCTCATACAAGCTACTCTTATCGGCCTACCGTATACAAACATGATTACACCATAATTTCAATTTTTACTGATTTTTTTTTTTTTTTTTAAAGTAACGTTCTCATACAAGCTACACTTATCGGCCTACCGTATACAAACATGATGACACCATAATTTCAGTTTTTACTGAAATTTTTTTTTCTCAAATTAACGTTCTCATACAAGCTACTCTTATCGGCCTACCGTATACAAACATGATGACACCATAATTTCAGTTTTTACTGATTTTTTTTTTTTTTTTTAAAGTAACGTTCTCATACAAGCTACACTTATCGGCCTACCGTATACAAACATGATGACACCATAATTTCAGTTTTTACTGAACATTTTTTTTTTGTCAAATTAACGTTCTCATACAAGCTACTCTTATCGGCCTACCGTATACAAACATGATGACACCATAATTTCAGTTTTTACAGAATTTTTTTTTTTTTTTTTAAAGTAACGTTCTCATACAAGCTACACTTATCGGCCTACCGTATACAAACATGATGACACCATAATTTCAGTTTTTACTGAAATTTTTTTTTCTCAAATTAACGTTCTCATACAAAATACTCTTATCGGCCTACCGTATACAAACATGATTACACCATAATTTCAGTTTTTACTGAAAATTTTTTTTTTTGTCAAATTAACGTTCTCATACAAGCTACTCTTATCGGCCTACCGTATACAAACATGATGACACCATAATTTCAGTTTTTACTGATTTTTTTTTTTTTTTTTAAAGTAACGTTCTCATACAAGCTACTCTTATCGGCCTACCTTATACAAACATGATGACACCATAATTTCAGTTTTTACTGAATTTTTTTTTTTTTTTTTAAAGTAACGTTCTCATACAAGCTACACTTATCGGCCTACCGTATACAAACATGATGACACCATAATTTCAGTTTTTACTGAAATTTTTTTTTCTCAAATTAACGTTCTCATACAAGCTACTCTTATCGGCCTACCGTATACAAACATGATTACACCATAATTTCAGTTTTTACTGAAAAATTTTTTTTTTGTCAAATTAACGTTCTCATACAAGCTACTCTTATCGGCCTACCGTATACAAACATGATGACACCATAATTTCAGTTTTTACTGATTTTTTTTTTTTTTTTTAAAGTAACGTTCTCATACAAGCTACACTTATCGGCCTACCGTATACAAACATGATGACACCATAATTTCAGTTTTTACTGAACATTTTTTTTTTGTCAAATTAACGTTCTCATACAAGCTACTCTTATCGGCCTACCGTATACAAACATGATGACACCATAATTTCAGTTTTTACAGAATTTTTTTTTTTTTTTTTAGAGTAACGTTCTCATACAAGCTACACTTATCGGCCTACCGTATACAAACATGATGACACCATAATTTCAGTTTTTACTGAAATTTTTTTTTCTCAAATTAACGTTCTCATACAAAATACTCTTATCGGCCTACCGTATACAAACATGATTACACCATAATTTCAGTTTTTACTGAAAATTTTTTTTTTTGTCAAATTAACGTTCTCATACAAGCTACTCTTATCGGCCTACCGTATACAAACATGATGACACCATAATTTCAGTTTTTACTGATTTTTTTTTTTTTTTTTAAAGTAACGTTCTCATACAAGCTACACTTATCGGCCTACCGTATACAAACATGATGACACCATAATTTCAGTTTTTACTGAATTTTTTTTTTTTTTTTTTAAAGTAACGTTCTTATACAAGCTACACTTATCGGCCTACCGTATACAAACATGATGACACCATAATTTCAGTTTTTACTGAAAATTTTTTTTTTTGTCAAATTAACGTTCTCATACAAGCTACTCTTATCGGCCTACCGTATACAAACATGATGACACCATAATTTCAGTTTTTACTGAATTTTTTTTTTTTTTTTTAAAGTAACGTTCTCATACAAGCTACACTTATCGGCCTACCGTATACAAACATGATGACACCATAATTTCAGTTTTTACTGAAATTTTTTTTTCTCAAATTAACGTTCTCATACAAGCTACTCTTATCGGCCTACCGTATACAAACATGATTACACCATAATTTCAGTTTTTACTGAAAATTTTTTTTTTTGTCAAATTAACGTTCTCATACAAGCTACTCTTATCGGCCTACCGTATACAAACATGATGACACCATAATTTCAGTTTTTACTGATTTTTTTTTTTTTTTTAAAGTAACGTTCTCATACAAACTACACTTATCGGCCTACCGTATACAAACATGATGACACCATAATTTCAGTTTTTACTGAACATTTTTTTTTTTGTCAAATTAACGTTCTCATACAAGCTACTCTTATCGGCCTACCGTATACAAACATGATGACACCATAATTTCAGTTTTTACTGAATTTTTTTTTTTTTTTTTAAAGTAACGTTCTCATACAAGCTACACTTATCGGCCTACCGTATACAAACATGATGACACCATAATTTCAGTTTTTACTGAAATTTTTTTTTCTCAAATTAACGTTCTCATACAAGCTACTCTTATCGGCCTACCGTATACAAACATGATTACACCATAATTTCAATTTTTACTGAAAATTTTTTTTTTTGTCAAATTAACGTTCTCATACAAGCTACTCTTATCGGCCTACCGTATACAAACATGATGACACCATAATTTCAGTTTTTACTGATTTTTTTTTTTTTTTTTAAAGTAACGTTCTCATACAAGCTACACTTATCGGCCTACCGTATACAAACATGATGACACCATAATTTCAGTTTTTACTGAACATTTTTTTTTTGTCAAATTAACGTTCTCATACAAGCTACTCTTATCGGCCTACCGTATACAAACATGATGACACCATAATTTCAGTTTTTACTGAATTTTTTTTTTTTTTTTTAAAGTAACGTTCTCATACAAGCTACACTTATCGGCCTACCGTATACAAACATGATGACACCATAATTTCAGTTTTTACTGAAATTTTTTTTTCTCAAATTAACGTTCTCATACAAGCTACTCTTATCGGCCTACCGTATACAAACATGATTACACCATAATTTCAGTTTTTACTGAAATTTTTTTTTTTTGTCAAATTAACGTTCTCATACAAGCTACTCTTATCGGCCTACCGTATACAAACATGATGACACCATAATTTCAGTTTTTACTGAAAATTTTTTTTTTTGTCAAATTAACGTTCTCATACAAGCTACTCTTATCGGCCTACCGTATACAAACATGATGACACCATAATTTCAGTTTTTACTGAATTTTTTTTTTTTTTTTTAAAGTAACGTTCTCATACAAGCTACACTTATCGGCCTACCGTATACAAACATGATGACACCATAATTTCAGTTTTTACTGAAATTTTTTTTTCTCAAATTAACGTTCTCATACAAGCTACTCTTATCGGCCTACCGTATACAAACATGATTACACCATAATTTCAGTTTTTACTGAAAATTTTTTTTTTTGTCAAATTAACGTTCTCATACAAGCTACTCTTATCGGCCTACCGTATACAAACATGATGACACCATAATTTCAGTTTTTACTGAAAATTTTTTTTTTTGTCAAATTAACGTTCTCATACAAGCTACTCTTATCGGCCTACCGTATACAAACATGATGACACCATAATTTCAGTTTTTACTGAACATTTTTTTTTTTGTCAAATTAACGTTCTCATACAAGCTACTCTTATCGGCCTACCGTATACAAACATGATGACACCATAATTTCAGTTTTTACTGAATTTTTTTTTTTTTTTTTAAAGTAACGTTCTCATACAAGCTACACTTATCGGCCTACCGTATACAAACATGATGACACCATAATTTCAGTTTTTACTGAAATTTTTTTTTCTCAAATTAACGTTCTCATACAAGCTACACTTATCGGCCTACCGTATACAAACATGATGACACCATAATTTCAGTTTTTACTGAATTTTTTTTTTTTTTTTTAAAGTAACGTTCTCATACAAGCTACACTTATCGGCCTACCGTATACAAACATGATGACACCATAATTTCAGTTTTTACTGAATTTTTTTTTTTTTTTTTAAAGTAACGTTCTCATACAAGCTACACTTATCGGCCTACCGTATACAAACATGATGACACCATAATTTCAGTTTTTACTGAAATTTTTTTTTCTCAAATTAACGTTCTCATACAAGCTACTCTTATCGGCCTACCGTATACAAACATGATTACACCATAATTTCAGTTTTTACTGAAAATTTTTTTTTTTGTCAAATTAACGTTCTCATACAAGCTACTCTTATCGACCTACCGTATACAAACATGATGACACCATAATTTCAGTTTTTACTGAACATTTTTTTTTTGTCAAATTAACGTTCTCATACAAGCTACTCTTATCGGCCTACCGTATAAACATGATGACACCATAATTTCAGTTTTTACTGAATTTTTTTTTTTTTTTTTTTAAAGTAACGTTCTCATACAAGCTACACTTATCGGCCTACCGTATACAAACATGATGACACCATAATTTCAGTTTTTACTGAATTTTTTTTTTTTTTTTTTAAAGTAACGTTCTCATACAAGCAACACTTATCGGCCTACCGTATACAAACATGATGACACCATAATTTCAGTTTTTACTGAAATTTTTTTTTCTCAAATTAACGTTCTCATACAAGCTACTCTTATCGGCCTACCGTATACAAACATGATTACACCATAATTTCAGTTTTTACTGAAATTTTTTTTTTTTTGTCAAATTAACGTTCTCATACAAGCTACACTTATCGGCCTACCGTATACAAACATGATGACACCATAATTTCAGTTTTTACTGAACATTTTTTTTTTTTTTAAAGTAACGTTCTCATACAAGCTACACTCATCGGCCTACCGTATACAGACATGATGACACCATAATTTCAGTTTTTACTGAAATTTTTTTTTCTCAAATTAACGTTCTCATACAAGCTACTCTTATCGGCCTACCGTATACAAACATGATTACACCATAATTTCAGTTTTTACTGAAATTTTTTTTTCTCAAATTAACGTTCTCATACAAGCTACTCTTATCGGCCTACCGTATACAAACATGATTACACCATAATTTCAGTTTTTACTGAAAATTTTTTTTTTGTCAAATTAACGTTCTCATACAAGCTACTCTTATCGGCCTACCTTATACAAACATGATGACACCATAATTTCAGTTTTTACTGAATTTTTTTTTTTTTTTTTAAAGTAACGTTCTCATACAAGCTACACTTATCGGCCTACCGTATACAAACATGATGACACCATAATTTCAGTTTTTACTGAAATTTTTTTTTCTCAAATTAACGTTCTCATACAAGCTACTCTTATCGGCCTACCGTATACAAACATGATTACACCATAATTTCAGTTTTTACTGAAAAATTTTTTTTTTGTCAAATTAACGTTCTCATACAAGCTACTCTTATCGGCCTACCGTATACAAACATGATGACACCATAATTTCAGTTTTTACTGAAAATTTTTTTTTTTGTCAAATTAACGTTCTCATACAAGCTACTCTTATCGGCCTACCGTATACAAACATGATGACACCATAATTTCAGTTTTTACTGATTTTTTTTTTTTTTTTTAAAGTAACGTTCTCATACAAGCTACACTTATCGGCCTACCGTATACAAACATGATGACACCATAATTTCAGTTTTTACTGAACATTTTTTTTTTGTCAAATTAACGTTCTCATACAAGCTACTCTTATCGGCCTACCGTATACAAACATGATGACACCATAATTTCAGTTTTTACAGAATTTTTTTTTTTTTTTTTAAAGTAACGTTCTCATACAAGCTACACTTATCGGCCTACCGTATACAAACATGATGACACCATAATTTCAGTTTTTACTGAAATTTTTTTTTCTCAAATTAACGTTCTCATACAAGCTACTCTTATCGGCCTACCGTATACAAACATGATTACACCATAATTTCAGTTTTTACTGAAAATTTTTTTTTTTGTCAAATTAACGTTCTCATACAAGCTACTCTTATCGGCCTACCGTATACAAACATGATGACACCATAATTTCAGTTTTTACTGATTTTTTTTTTTTTTTTTAAAGTAACGTTCTCATACAAGCTACACTTATCGGCCTACCGTATACAAACATGATGACACCATAATTTCAGTTTTTACTGAATTTTTTTTTTTTTTTTAAAGTAACGTTCTTATACAAGCTACACTTATCGGCCTACCGTATACAAACATGATGACACCATAATTTCAGTTTTTACTGAACATTTTTTTTTTTGTCAAATTAACGTTCTCATACAAGCTACTCTTATCGGCCTACCGTATACAAACATGATGACACCATAATTTCAGTTTTTACTGAATTTTTTTTTTTTTTTTTAAAGTAACGTTCTCATACAAGCTACACTTATCGGCCTACCGTATACAAACATGATGACACCATAATTTCAGTTTTTACTGAAATTTTTTTTTCTCAAATTAACGTTCTCATACAAGCTACTCTTATCGGCCTACCGTATACAAACATGATTACACCATAATTTCAGTTTTTACTGAAAATTTTTTTTTTTGTCAAATCAACGTTCTCATACAAGCTACTCTTATCGGCCTACCGTATACAAACATGATGACACCATAATTTCAGTTTTTACTGATTTTTTTTTTTTTTTTAAAGTAACGTTCTCATACAAGCTACACTTATCGGCCTACCGTATACAAACATGATGACACCATAATTTCAGTTTTTACTGAACATTTTTTTTTTTGTCAAATTAACGTTCTCATACAAGCTACTCTTATCGGCCTACCGTATACAAACATGATGACACCATAATTTCAGTTTTTACTGAATTTTTTTTTTTTTTTTTAAAGTAACGTTCTCATACAAGCTACACTTATCGGCCTACCGTATACAAACATGATGACACCATAATTTCAGTTTTTACTGAAATTTTTTTTTCTCAAATTAACGTTCTCATACAAGCTACTCTTATCGGCCTACCGTATACAAACATGATTACACCATAATTTCAGTTTTTACTGAAAATTTTTTTTTTTGTCAAATTAACGTTCTCATACAAGCTACTCTTATCGGCCTACCGTATACAAACATGATGACACCATAATTTCAGTTTTTACTGATTTTTTTTTTTTTTTTAAAGTAACGTTCTCATACAAGCTACACTTATCGGCCTACCGTATACAAACATGATGACACCATAATTTCAGTTTTTACTGAACATTTTTTTTTTGTCAAATTAACGTTCTCATACAAGCTACTCTTATCGGCCTACCGTATACAAACATGATGACACCATAATTTCAGTTTTTACTGAATTTTTTTTTTTTTTTTAAAGTAACGTTCTCATACAAGCTACACTTATCGGCCTACCGTATACAAACATGATGACACCATAATTTCAGTTTTTACTGAAATTTTTTTTTCTCAAATTAACGTTCTCATACAAGCTACTCTTATCGGCCTACCGTATACAAACATGATTACACCATAATTTCAGTTTTTACTGAAATTTTTTTTTTTTGTCAAATTAACGTTCTCATACAAGCTACTCTTATCGGCTTACCGTATACAAACATGATGACACCATAATTTCAGTTTTTACTGAAATTTTTTTTTTTTGTCAAATTAACGTTCTCATACAAGCTACTCTTATCGGCCTACCGTATACAAACATGATGACACCATAATTTCAGTTTTTACTGATTTTTTTTTTTTTTTTAAAGTAACGTTCTCATACAAGCTACACTTATCGGCCTACCGTATACAAACATGATGACACCATAATTTCAGTTTTTACTGAACATTTTTTTTTTTGTCAAATTAACGTTCTCATACAAGCTACTCTTATCGGCCTACCGTATACAAACATGATGACACCATAATTTCAGTTTTTACTGAATTTTTTTTTTTTTTTTTAAAGTAACGTTCTCATACAAGCTACACTTATCGGCCTACCGTATACAAACATGATGACACCATAATTTCAGTTTTTACTGAAATTTTTTTTTCTCAAATTAACGTTCTCATACAAGCTACTCTTATCGGCCTACCGTATACAAACATGATTACACCATAATTTCAGTTTTTACTGAAAATTTTTTTTTTTGTCAAATTAACGTTCTCATACAAGCTACTCTTTTCGGCCTACCGTATACAAACATGATGACACCATAATTTCAGTTTTTACTGATTTTTTTTTTTTTTTTAAAGTAACGTTCTCATACAAGCTACACTTATCGGCCTACCGTATACAAACATGATGACACCATAATTTCAGTTTTTACTGAACATTTTTTTTTTGTCAAATTAACGTTCTCATACAAGCTACTCTTATCGGCCTACCGTATACAAACATGATGACACCATAATTTCAGTTTTTACTGAATTTTTTTTTTTTTTTTAAAGTAACGTTCTCATACAAGCTACACTTATCGGCCTACCGTATACAAACATGATGACACCATAATTTCAGTTTTTACTGAAATTTTTTTTTCTCAAATTAACGTTCTCATACAAGCTACTCTTATCGGCCTACCGTATACAAACATGATTACACCATAATTTCAGTTTTTACTGAAATTTTTTTTTTTTGTCAAATTAACGTTCTCATACAAGCTACTCTTATCGGCCTACCGTATACAAACATGATGACACCATAATTTCAGTTTTTACTGAAATTTTTTTTTTTTGTCAAATTAACGTTCTCATACAAGCTACTCTTATCGGCCTACCGTATACAAACATGATGACACCATAATTTCAGTTTTTACTGAATTTTTTTTTTTTTTTTTAAAGTAACGTTCTCATACAAGCTACACTTATCGGCCTACCGTATACAAACATGATGACACCATAATTTCAGTTTTTACTGAAATTTTTTTTTCTCAAATTAACGTTCTCATACAAGCTACTCTTATCGGCCTACCGTATACAAACATGATTACACCATAATTTCAGTTTTTACTGAAAATTTTTTTTTTTGTCAAATTAACGTTCTCATACAAGCTACTCTTATCGGCCTACCGTATACAAACATGATGACACCATAATTTCAGTTTTTACTGAAAATTTTTTTTTTTGTCAAATTAACGTTCTCATACAAGCTACTCTTATCGGCCTACCGTATACAAACATGATGACACCATAATTTCAGTTTTTACTGATTTTTTTTTTTTTTTTTAAAGTAACGTTCTCATACAAGCTACACTTATCGGCCTACCGTATACAAACATGATGACACCATAATTTCAGTTTTTACTGATTTTTTTTTTTTTTTTTAAAGTAACGTTCTCATACAAGCTACTCTTATCGGCCTACCGTATACAAACATGATTACACAATAATTTCAGTTTTTACTGAAATTTTTTTTTTTTTTCAAAGTAACGTTCTCATACAAGCTACTCTTATCGGCCTACCGTATACAAACATGATGACACCATAATTTCAGTTTTTACTGATTTTTTTTTTTTTTTTAAAGTAACGTTCTCATACAAGCTACACTTATCGGCCTACCGTATACAAACATGATGACACCATAATTTCAGTTTTTACTGAACATTTTTTTTTTTGTCAAATTAACGTTCTCATACAAGCTACTCTTATCGGCCTACCGTATACAAACATGATGACACCATAATTTCAGTTTTTACTGAATTTTTTTTTTTTTTTTTAAAGTAACGTTCTCATACAAGCTACACTTATCGGCCTACCGTATACAAACATGATGACACCATAATTTCAGTTTTTACTGAAATTTTTTTTTCTCAAATTAACGTTCTCATACAAGCTACTCTTATCGGCCTACCGTATACAAACATGATTACACCATAATTTCAGTTTTTACTGAAAATTTTTTTTTTTGTCAAATTAACGTTCTCATACAAGCTACTCTTATCGGCCTACCGTATACAAACATGATGACACCATAATTTCAGTTTTTACTGATTTTTTTTTTTTTTTTAAAGTAACGTTCTCATACAAGCTACACTTATCGGCCTACCGTATACAAACATGATGACACCATAATTTCAGTTTTTACTGAACATTTTTTTTTTGTCAAATTAACGTTCTCATACAAGCTACTCTTATCGGCCTACCGTATACAAACATGATGACACCATAATTTCAGTTTTTACTGAATTTTTTTTTTTTTTTTTAAAGTAACGTTCTCATACAAGCTACTCTTATCGGCCTACCGTATACAAACATGATTACACCATAATTTCAGTTTTTACTGAAAATTTTTTTTCTCAAATTAACGTTCTCATACAAGCTACTCTTATCGGCCTACCGTATACAAACATGATTACACCATAATTTCAGTTTTTACTGAAATTTTTTTTTTTTGTCAAATTAACGTTCTCATACAAGCTACTCTTATCGGCCTACCGTATACAAACATGATGACACCATAATTTCAGTTTTTACTGAAAATTTTTTTTTTTGTCAAATTAACGTTCTCAGACAAGCTACTCTTATCGGCCTACCGTATACAAACATGATGACACCATAATTTCAGTTTTTACTGATTTTTTTTTTTTTTTTTAAAGTAACGTTCTCATACAAGCTACACTTATCGGCCTACCGTATACAAACATGATGACACCATAATTTCAGTTTTTACTGAAATTTTTTTTTCTCAAATTAACGTTCTCATACAAGCTACACTTATCGGCCTACCGTATACAAACATGATGACACCATAATTTCAGTTTTTACTGAACATTTTTTTTTTGTCAAATTAACGTTCTCATACAAGCTACTCTTATCGGCCTACCGTATACAAACATGATGACACCATAATTTCAGTTTTTACTGAATTTTTTTTTTTTTTTTTAAAGTAACGTTCTCATACAAGCTACACTTATCGGCCTACCGTATACAAACATGATGACACCATAATTTCAGTTTTTACTGAAATTTTTTTTTCTCAAATTAACGTTCTCATACAAGCTACTCTTATCGGCCTACCGTATACAAACATGATTACACCATAATTTCAGTTTTTACTGAAAATTTTTTTTTTTGTCAAATTAACGTTCTCATACAAGCTACTCTTATCGGCCTACCGTATACAAACATGATGACACCATAATTTCAGTTTTTACTGATTTTTTTTTTTTTTTTTAAAGTAACGTTCTCATACAAGCTACACTTATCGGCCTACCGTATACAAACATGATGACACCATAATTTCAGTTTTTACTGATTTTTTTTTTTTTTTTTAAAGTAACGTTCTCATACAAGCTACACTTATCGGCCTACCGTATACAAACATGATGACACCATAATTTCAGTTTTTACTGAACATTTTTTTTTTGTCAAATTAACGTTCTCATACAAGCTACTCTTATCGGCCTACCGTATACAAACATGATGACACCATAATTTCAGTTTTTACTGAATTTTTTTTTTTTTTTTAAAGTAACGTTCTCATACAAGCTACACTTATCGGCCTACCGTATACAAACATGATGACACCATAATTTCAGTTTTTACTGAATTTTTTTTTTTTTTTTTAAAGTAACGTTCTCATACAAGCTACACTTATCGGCCTACCGTATACAAACATGATGACACCATAATTTCAGTTTTTACTGAAAATTTTTTTTTTGTCAAATTAACGTTCTCATACAAGCTACACTTATCGGCCTACCGTATACAAACATGATGACACCATAATTTCAGTTTTTACTGAATTTTTTTTTTTTTTTAAAGTAACGTTCTCATACAAGCTACTCTTATCGGCCTACCGTATACAAACATGATTACACCATAATTTCAGTTTTTACTGAAAATTTTTTTTTTTGTCAAATTAACGTTCTCATACAAGCTACTCTTATCGGCCTACCGTATACAAACATGATGACACCATAATTTCAGTTTTTACTGGAAATTTTTTTTTTTGTCAAATTAACGTTCTCATACAAGCTACTCTTATCGGCCTACCGTATACAAACATGATGACACCATAATTTCAGTTTTTACTGATTTTTTTTTTTTTTTTTAAAGTAACGTTCTCATACAAGCTACACTTATCGGCCTACCGTATACAAACATGATGACACCATAATTTCAGTTTTTAGTGAAATTTTTTTTTCTCAAATTAACGTTCTCATACAAGCTACTCTTATCGGCCTACCGTATACAAACATGATTACACCATAATTTCAGTTTTTACTGAAAATTTTTTTTTTTGTCAAATTAACGTTCTCATACAAGCTACTCTTATCGGCCTACCGTATACAAACATGATGACACCATCATTTAAGTTTTTACTGATTTTTTTTTTTTTTTTTAAAGTAACGTTCTCATACAAGCTACACTTATCGGCCTACCGTATACAAACATGATGACACCATAATTTCAGTTTTTACTGAAATTTTTTTTTCTCAAATTAACGTTCTCATACAAGCTACTCTTATCGGCCTACCGTATACAAACATGATGACACCATAATTTCAGTTTTTACTGATTTTTTTTTTTTTTTTAAAGTAACGTTCTCATACAAGCTACACTTATCGGCCTACCGTATACAAACATGATGACACCATAATTTCAGTTTTTACTGAACATTTTTTTTTTGTCAAATTAACGTTCTCATACAAGCTACTCTTATCGGCCTACCGTATACAAACATGATGACACCATAATTTCAGTTTTTACTGAATTTTTTTTTTTTTTTTAAAGTAACGTTCTCATACAAGCTACACTTATCGGCCTACCGTATACAAACATGATGACACCATAATTTCAGTTTTTACTGAAATTTTTTTTTCTCAAATTAACGTTCTCATACAAGCTACTCTTATCGGCCTACCGTATACAAACATGATTACACCATAATTTCAGTTTTTACTGAAATTTTTTTTTTTTGTCAAATTAACGTTCTCATACAAGCTACTCTTATCGGCCTACCGTATACAAACATGATGACACCATAATTTCAGTTTTTACTGAACATTTTTTTTTTTGTCAAATTAACGTTCTCATACAAGCTACTCTTATCGGCCTACCGTATACAAACATGATGACACCATAATTTCAGTTTTTACTGAATTTTTTTTTTTTTTTTTAAAGTAACGTTCTCATACAAGCTACACTTATCGGCCTACCGTATACAAACATGATGACACCATAATTTCAGTTTTTACTGAAATTTTTTTTTCTCAAATTAACGTTCTCATACAAGCTACTCTTATCGGCCTACCGTATACAAACATGATTACACCATAATTTCAGTTTTTACTGAAAATTTTTTTTTTTGTCAAATTAACGTTCTCATACAAGCTACTCTTATCGGCCTACCGTATACAAACATGATGACACCATAATTTCAGTTTTTACTGAAAATTTTTTTTTTTGTCAAATTAACGTTCTCATACAAGCTACTCTTATCGGCCTACCGTATACAAACATGATGACACCATAATTTCAGTTTTTACTGAAATTTTTTTTTCTCAAATTAACGTTCTCATACAAGCTACTCTTATCAGCCTACCGTATACAAACATGATTACACCATAATTTCAGTTTTTACTGAAAATTTTTTTTTTTGTCAAATTAACGTTCTCATACAAGCTACTCTTATCGGCCTACCGTATACAAACATGATGACACCATAATTTCAGTTCTTACTGATTTTTTTTTTTTTTTTAAAGTAACGTTCTCATACAAGCTACACTTATCGGCCTACCGTATACAAACATGATGACACCATAATTTCAGTTTTTACTGAACATTTTTTTTTTTGTCAAATTAACGTTCTCATACAAGCTACTCTTATCGGCCTACCGTATACAAACATGATGACACCATAATTTCAGTTTTTACTGAATTTTTTTTTTTTTTTTTAAAGTAACGTTCTCATACAAGCTACACTTATCGGCCTACCGTATACAAACATGATGACACCATAATTTCAGTTTTTACTGAAATTTTTTTTTCTCAAATTAACGTTCTCATACAAGCTACTCTTATCGGCCTACCGTATACAAACATGATTACACCATAATTTCAGTTTTTACTGAAAATTTTTTTTTTTGTCAAATTAACGTTCTCATACAAGCTACTCTTATCGGCCTACCGTATACAAACATGATGACACCATAATTTCAGTTTTTACTGATTTTTTTTTTTTTTTTAAAGTAACGTTCTCATACAAGCTACACTTATCGGCCTACCGTATACAAACATGATGACACCATAATTTCAGTTTTTACTGAACATTTTTTTTTTGTCAAATTAACGTTCTCATACAAGCTACTCTTATCGGCCTACCGTATACAAACATGATGACACCATAATTTCAGTTTTTACTGAATTTTTTTTTTTTTTTTTAAAGTAACGTTCTCATACAAGCTACACTTATCGGCCTACCGTATACAAACATGATGACACCATAATTTCAGTTTTTACTGATTTTTTTTTTTTTTTTAAAGTAACGTTCTCATACAAGCTACACTTATCGGCCTACCGTATACAAACATGATGACACCATAATTTCAGTTTTTACTGAAATTTTTTTTTCTCAAATTAACGTTCTCATACAAGCTACTCTTATCGGCCTACCGTATACAAACATGATTACACCATAATTTCAGTTTTTACTGAAAATTTTTTTTTTTGTCAAATTAACGTTCTCATACAAGCTACTCTTATCGGCCTACCGTAGACAAACATGATGACACCATAATTTCAGTTTTTACTGAAATTTTTTTTTTTTGTCAAATTAACGTTCTCATACAAGCTACTCTTATCGGCCTACCGTATACAAACATGATGACACCATAATTTCAGTTTTTACTGAAAATTTTTTTTTTTGTCAAATTAACGTTCTCATACAAGCTACTCTTATCGGCCTACAGTATACAAACATGATGACACCATAATTTCAGTTTTTACTGAATTTTTTTTTTTTTTTTTAAAGTAACGTTCTCATACAAGCTACACTTATCGGCCTACCGTATACAAACATGATGACACCATAATTTCAGTTTTTACTGAAATTTTTTTTTCTCAAATTAACGTTCTCATACAAGCTACTCTTATCGGCCTACCGTATACAAACATGATTACACCATAATTTCAGTTTTTACTGAAAATTTTTTTTTTTGTCAAATTAACGTTCTCATACAAGCTACTCTTATCGGCCTACCGTATACAAACATGATGACACCATAATTTCAGTTTTTACTGAAAATTTTTTTTTTTGTCAAATTAACGTTCTCATACCAGCTACTCTTATCGGCCTACCGTATACAAACATGATGACACCATAATTTCAGTTTTTACTGATTTTTTTTTTTTTTTTTAAAGTAACGTTCTCATACAAGCTACACTTATCGGCCTACCGTATACAAACATGATGACACCATAATTTCAATTTTTACTGAACATTTTTTTTTTGTCAAATTAACGTTCTCATACAAGCTACTCTTATCGGCCTACCGTATACAAACATGATGACACCATAATTTCAGTTTTTACTGAATTTTTTTTTTTTTTTTTAAAGTAACGTTCTCATACAAGCTACACTTATCGGCCTACCGTATACAAACATGATGACACCATAATTTCAGTTTTTACTGAATTTTTTTTTTTTTTTTTAAAGTAACGTTCTCATACAAGCTACACTTATCGGCCTACCGTATACAAACATGATGACACCATAATTTCAGTTTTTACTGAAATTTTTTTTTCTCAAATTAACGTTCTCATACAAGCTACTCTTATCGGCCTACCGTATACAAACATGATTACACCATAATTTCAGTTTTTACTGAAAATTTTTTTTTTTGTCAAATTAACGTTCTCATACAAGCTACTCTTATCGGCCCACCGTATACAAACATGATGACACCATAATTTCAGTTTTTACTGATTTTTTTTTTTTTTTTTAAAGTAACGTTCTCATACAAGCTACACTTATCGGCCTACCGTATACAAACATGATGACACCATAATTTCAGTTTTTACTGATTTTTTTTTTTTTTTTTAAAGTAACGTTCTCATACAAGCTACACTTATCGGCCTACCGTATACAAACATGATGACACCATAATTTCAGTTTTTACTGAACATTTTTTTTTTGTCAAATTAACGTTCTCATACAAGCTACTCTTATCGGCCTACCGTATACAAACATGATGACACCATAATTTCAGTTTTTACTGAATTTTTTTTTTTTTTTTAAAGTAACGTTCTCATACAAGCTACACTTATCGGCCTACCGTATACAAACATGATGACACCATAATTTCAGTTTTTACTGAAATTTTTTTTTCTCAAATTAACGTTCTCATACAAGCTACTCTTATCGGCCTACCGTATACAAACATGATAACACCATAATTTCAGGTTTTACTGAAAATTTTTTTTTTTGTCAAATTAACGTTCTCATACAAGCTACTCTTATCGGCCTACCGTATACAAACATGATGACACCATAATTTCAGTTTTTACTGAAAATTTTTTTTTTTGTCAAATTAACGTTCTCATACAAGCTACTCTTATCGGCCTACCGTATACAAACATGATGACACCATAATTTCAGTTTTTACTGATTTTTTTTTTTTTTTTTAAAGTAACGTTCTCATACAAGCTACACTTATCGGCCTACCGTATACAAACATGATGACACCATAATTTCAGTTTTTACTGAAATTTTTTTTTCTCAAATTAACGTTCTCATACAAGCTACTCTTATCGGCCTACCGTATACAAACATGATTACACCATAATTTCAGTTTTTACTGAAAATTTTTTTTTTTTGTCAAATTAACGTTCTCAGACAAGCTACTCTTATCGGCCTACCGTATACAAACATGATGACACCATAATTTCAGTTTTTACTGATTTTTTTTTTTTTTTTTAAAGTAACGTTCTCATACAAGCTACACTTATCGGCCTACCGTATACAAACATGATGACACCATAATTTCAGTTTTTACTGAATTTTTTTTTTTTTTTTTAAAGTAACGTTCTTATACAAGCTACACTTATCGGCCTACCGTATACAAACATGATGACACCATAATTTCAGTTTTTACTGAACATTTTTTTTTTGTCAAATTAACGTTCTCATACAAGCTACTCTTATCGGCCTACCGTATACAAACATGATGACACCATAATTTCAGTTTTTACTGAACATTTTTTTTTTGTCAAATTAACGTTCTCATACAAGCTACTCTTATCGGCCTACCGTATACAAACATGATGACACCATAATTTCAGTTTTTACTGAAATTTTTTTTTTTCAAATTAACGTTCTCATACAAGCTACTCTTATCGGCCTACCGTATACAAACATGATGACACCATAATTTCAGTTTTTACTGATTTTTTTTTTTTTTTTTAAAGTAACGTTCTCATACAAGCTACACTTATCGGCCTACCGTATACAAACATGATGACACCATAATTTCAGTTTTTACTGAATTTTTTTTTTTTTTTTTAAAGTAACGTTCTCATACAAGCTACACTTATCGGCCTACCGTATACAAACATGATGACACCATAATTTCAGTTTTTACTGAAATTTTTTTTTCTCAAATTAACGTTCTCATACAAGCTACTCTTATCGGCCTACCGTATACAAACATGATTACACCATAATTTCAGTTTTTACTGAAATTTTTTTTTTTTGTCAAATTAACGTTCTCATACAAGCTACACTTATCGGCCTACCGTATACAATCATGATGACACCATAATTTCAGTTTTTACTGAAATTTTTTTTTCTCAAATTAACGTTCTCATACAAGCTACTCTTATCGGCCTACCGTATACAAACATGATTACACCATAATTTCAGTTTTTACTGAAATTTTTTTTTTTGTCAAATTAACGTTCTCATACAAGCTACACTTATCGGCCTACCGTATACAAACATGATGACACCATAATTTCAGTTTTTACTGAAATTTTTTTTTTTTAAAGTAACGTTCTCATACAAGCTACACTTATCGGCCTACCGTATACAGACATGATGACACCATAATTTCAGTTTTTACTGAAAATTTATTTTTTTGTAAAATTAACGTTCTCATACAAGCTACACTTATCGGCCTACCGTATACAAACATGATGACACCATAATTTCAGTTTTTACTGAAATTTTTTTTTTTTTTAAAGTAACGTTCTCATACAAGCTACACTTATCGGCCTACCGTATACAAACATGATGACACCATAATTTCAGTTTTTACTGGAATTTTTTTTTCTCAAATTAACGTTCTCATACAAGCTACACTTATCGGCCTACCGTATACAAACATGATGACACCATAATTTCAGTTTTTACTGAATTTTTTTTTTTTTTTTTAAAGTAACGTTCTCATACAAGCTACACTTATCGGCCTACCGTATACAAACATGATGACACCATAATTTCAGTTTTTACTGAATTTTTTTTTTTTTTTTTAAAGTAACGTTCTCATACAAGCTACACTTATCGGCCTACCGTATACAAACATGATGACACCATAATTTCAGTTTTTACTGAAATTTTTTTTTCTCAAATTAACGTTCTCATACAAGCTACTCTTATCGGCCTACCGTATACAAACATGATTACACCATAATTTCAGTTTTTACTGAAAATTTTTTTTTTTGTCAAATTAACGTTCTCATACAAGCTACTCTTATCGGCCTACCGTATACAAACATGATGACACCATAATTTCAGTTTTTACTGAACATTTTTTTTTTGTCAAATTAACGTTCTCATACAAGCTACTCTTATCGGCCTACCGTATAAACATGATGACACCATAATTTCAGTTTTTACTGAATTTTTTTTTTTTTTTTTTAAAGTAACGTTCTCATACAAGCTACACTTATCGGCCTACCGTATACAAACATGATGACACCATAATTTCAGTTTTTACTGATTTTTTTTTTTTTTTTTAAAGTAACGTTCTCATACAAGCTACACTTATCGGCCTACCGTATACAAACATGATGACACCATAATTTCAGTTTTTACTGAATTTTTTTTTTTTTTTTAAAGTAACGTTCTTATACAAGCTACACTTATCGGCCTACCGTATACAAACATGATGACACCATAATTTCAGTTTTTACTGAACATTTTTTTTTTTGTCAAATTAACGTTCTCATACAAGCTACTCTTATCGGCCTACCGTATACAAACATGATGACACCATAATTTCAGTTTTTACTGAATTTTTTTTTTTTTTTTAAAGTAACGTTCTCATACAAGCTACACTTATCGGCCTACCGTATACAAACATGATGACACCATAATTTCAGTTTTTACTGAAATTTTTTTTTCTCAAATTAACGTTCTCATACAAGCTACTCTTATCGGCCTACCGTATACAGACATGATGACACCATAATTTCAGTTTTTACTGAAAATTTTTTTTTTTGTCAAATTAACGTTCTCATACAAGCTACACTTATCGGCCTACCGTATACAAACATGATGACACCATAATTTCAGTTTTTACTGAAATTTTTTTTTTTTTTAAAGTAACGTTCTCATACAAGCTACACTTATCGGCCTACCGTATACAAACATGATGACACCATAATTTCAGTTTTTACTGAAATTTTTTTTTCTCAAATTAACGTTCTCATACAAGCTACTCTTATCGGCCTACCGTATACAAACATGATGACACCATAATTTCAGTTTTTACTGAATTTTTTTTTTTTTTTTTAAAGTAACGTTCTCATACAAGCTACACTTATCGGCCTACCGTATACAAACATGATGACACCATAATTTCAGTTTTTACTGAAAATTTTTTTTTTTGTCAAATTAACGTTCTCATACAAGCTACTCTTATCGGCCTACCGTATACAAACATGATGACACCATAATTTCAGTTTTTACTGATTTTTTTTTTTTTTTTTAAAGTAACGTTCTCATACAAGCTACACTTATCGGCCTACCGTATACAAACATGATGACACCATAATTTCAGTTTTTACTGAACATTTTTTTTTTGTCAAATTAACGTTCTCATACAAGCTACTCTTATCGGCCTACCGTATACAAACATGATGACACCATAATTTCAGTTTTTACTGAATTTTTTTTTTTTTTTTTAAAGTAACGTTCTCATACAAGCTACACTTATCGGCCTACCGTATACAAACATGATGACACCATAATTTCAGTTTTTACTGAAATTTTTTTTTCTCAAATTAACGTTCTCATACAAGCTACTCTTATCGGCCTACCGTATACAAACATGATTACACCATAATTTCAGTTTTTACTGAAAATTTTTTTTTTTGTCAAATTAACGTTCTCATACAAGCTACTCTTATCGGCCTACCGTATACAGACATGATGACACCATAATTTCAGTTTTTACTGAAAATTTTTTTTTTTGTCAAATTAACGTTCTCATACAAGCTACAGTTATCGGCCTACCGTATACAAACATGATGACACCATAATTTCAGTTTTTACTGAATTTTTTTTTTTTTTTTTAAAGTAACGTTCTCATACAAGCTACACTTATCGGCCTACCGTATACAAACATGATGACACCATAATTTCAGTTTTTACTGAATTTTTTTTTTTTTTTTTTAAAGTAACGTTCTCATACAAGCTACACTTATCGGCCTACCGTATAAAACATGATGACACCATAATTTCAGTTTTTACTGAAAATTTTTTTTTTTGTCAAATTAACGTTCTCATACAAGCTAAACTTATCGGCCTACCGTATACAAACATGATGACACCATAATTTCAGTTTTTACTAAAATTTTTTTTTTTTTTAAAGTAACGTTCTCATACAAGCTACACTTATTGGCCTACCGTATACAAACATGATGACACCATAATTTCAATTTTTACTGAATTTTTTTTTTTTTTTTTTAAAGTAACGTTCTCATACAAGCTACACTTATCGGCCTACCGTATACAAACATGATGACACCATAATTTCAGTTTTTACTGAATTTTTTTTTTTTTTTTTTAAAGTAACGTTCTCATACAAGCTACACTTATCGGCCTACCGTATACAAACATGATGACACCATAATTTCAGTTTTTACTGAAAATTTTTTTTTTTGTCAAATTAACGTTCTCATACAAGCTACTCTTATCGGCTTACCGTATACAAACATGATGACACCATAATTTCAGTTTTTACTGAATTTTTTTTTTTTTTTTTAAAGTAACGTTCTCATACAAGCTACACTTATCGGCCTACCGTATACAAACATGATTACACCATAATTTCAGTTTTTACTGAAAATTTTTTTTTTTGTCAAATTAACGTTCTCATACAAGCTACTCTTATCGGCCTACCGTATACAAACATGATGACACCATAATTTCAGTTTTTACTGATTTTTTTTTTTTTTTTTAAAGTAACGTTCTCATACAAGCTACACTTATCGGCCTACCGTATACAAACATGATGACACCATAATTTCAGTTTTTACTGAATTTTTTTTTTTTTTTTAAAGTAACGTTCTTATACAAGCTACACTTATCGGCCTACCGTATACAAACATGATGACACCATAATTTCAGTTTTTACTGAACATTTTTTTTTTGTCAAATTAACGTTCTCATACAAGCTACTCTTATCGGCCTACCGTATACAAACATGATGACACCATAATTTCAGTTTTTACTGAATTTTTTTTTTTTTTTTTAAAGTAGCGTTCTCATACAAGCTACACTTATCGGCCTACCGTATACAAACATGATGACACCATAATTTCAGTTTTTACTGAAATTTTTTTTTCTCAAATTAAGGTTCTCATACAAGCTACTCTTATCGGCCTACCGTATACAAACATGATTACACCATAATTTCAGTTTTTACTGAAAATTTTTTTTTTTGTCAAATTAACGTTCTCATACAAGCTACTCTTATCGGCCTACCGTATACAAACATGATGACACCATAATTTCAGTTTTTACTGATTTTTTTTTTTTTTTTAAAGTAACGTTCTCATACAAGCTACACTTATCGGCCTACCGTATACAAACATGATGACACCATAATTTCAGTTTTTACTGAACATTTTTTTTTTGTCAAATTAACGTTCTCATACAAGCTACTCTTATCGGCCTACCGTATACAAACATGATGACACCATAATTTCAGTTTTTACTGATTTTTTTTTTTTTTTTTTAAAGTAACGTTCTCATACAAGCTACACTTATCGGCCTACCGTATACAAACATGATGACACCATAATTTCAGTTTTTACTGAAATTTTTTTTTCTCAAATTAACGTTCTCATACAAGCTACTCTTATCGGCCTACCGTATACAAACATGATTACACCATAATTTCAGTTTTTACTGAAAATTTTTTTTTTTGTCAAATTAACGTTCTCATACAAGCTACTCTTATCGGCCTACCGTATACAAACATGATGACACCATAATTTCAGTTTTTACTGAAAATTTTTTTTTTTGTCAAATTAACGTTCTCATACAAGCTACTCTTATCGGCCTACCGTATACAAACATGATGACACCATAATTTCAGTTTTTACTGATTTTTTTTTTTTTTTTTAAAGTAACGTTCTCATACAAGCTACACTTATCGGCCTACCGTATACAAACATGATGACACCATAATTTCAGTTTTTACTGAACATTTTTTTTTTGTCAAATTAACGTTCTCATACAAGCTACTCTTATCGGCCTACCGTATACAAACATGATGACACCATAATTTCAGTTTTTACTGAATTTTTTTTTTTTTTTTAAAGTAACGTTCTCATACAAGCTACACTTATCGGCCTACCGTATACAAACATGATGACACCATAATTTCAGTTTTTACTGAAATTTTTTTTTCTCAAATTAACGTTCTCATACAAGCTACTCTTATCGGCCTACCGTATACAAACATGATTACACCATAATTTCAGTTTTTACTGAAAATTTTTTTTTTTGTCAAATTAACGTTCTCATACAAGCTACTCTTATCGGCCTACCGTATACAAACATGATGACACCATAATTTCAGTTTTTACTGATTTTTTTTTTTTTTTTAAAGTAACGTTCTCATACAAGCTACACTTATCGGCCTACCGTATACAAACATGATGACACCATAATTTCAGTTTTTACTGAATTTTTTTTTTTTTTTTTAAAGTAACGTTCTCATACAAGCTACACTTATCGGCCTACCGTATACAAACATGATGACACCATAATTTCAGTTTTTACTGAAATTTTTTTTTCTCAAATTAACGTTCTCATACAAGCTACTCTTATCGGCCTACCGTATACAAACATGATTACACCATAATTTCAGTTTTTACTGAAAATTTTTTTTTTTGTCAAATTAACGTTCTCATACAAGCTACTCTTATCGGCCTACCGTATACAAACATGATGACACCATAATTTCAGTTTTTACTGATTTTTTTTTTTTTTTTAAAGTAACGTTCTCATACAAGCTACACTTATCGGCCTACCGTATACAAACATGATGACACCATAATTTCAGTTTTTACTGAACATTTTTTTTTTGTCAAATTAACGTTCTCATACAAGCTACTCTTATCGGCCTACCGTATACAAACATGATGACACCATAATTTCAGTTTTTACTGAATTTTTTTTTTTTTTTTTAAAGTAACGTTCTCATACAAGCTACACTTATCGGCCTACCGTATACAAACATGATGACACCATAATTTCAGTTTTTACTGAAATTTTTTTTTCTCAAATTAACGTTCTCATACAAGCTACTCTTATCGGCCTACCGTATACAAACATGATTACACCATAATTACAGTTATTACTGAAATTTTTTTTTTTTGTCAAATTAACGTTCTCATACAAGCTACTCTTATCGGCCTACCGTATACAAACATGATGACACCATTATTTCAGTTTTTACTGAAAATTTTTTTTTTTGTCAAATTAACGTTCTCATACAAGCTACTCTTATCGGCCTACCGTATACAAACATGATGACACCATAATTTCAGTTTTTACTGAATTTTTTTTTTTTTTTTAAAGTAACGTTCTCATACAAGCTACACTTATCGGCCTACCGTATACAAACATGATGACACCATAATTTCAGTTTTTACTGATATTTTTTTTTCTCAAATAAACGTTCTCATACAAGCTACTCTTATCGGCCTACCGTATACAAACATGATTACACCATAATTTCAGTTTTTACTGAAAATTTTTTTTTTTGTCAAATTAACGTTCTCATACAAGCTACTCTTATCGGCCTACCGTATACAAACATGATTACACCATAATTTCAGTTTTTACTGATTTTTTTTTTTTTTTTTAAAGTAACGTTCTCATACAAGCTACACTTATCGGCCTACCGTATACAAACATGATGACACCATAATTTCAGTTTTTACTGAATTTTTTTTTTTTTTTTAAAGTAACGTTCTCATACAAGCTACACTTATCGGCCTACCGTATACAAACATGATGACACCATAATTTCAGTTTTTACTGAACATTTTTTTTTTGTCAAATTAACGTTCTCATACAAGCTACTCTTATCGGCCTACCGTATACAAACATGATGACACCATAATTTCAGTTTTTACTGAAATTTTTTTTTCTCAAATTAACGTTCTCATACAAGCTACTCTTATCGGCCTACCGTATACAAACATGATTACACCATAATTTCAGTTTTTACTGAAAATTTTTTTTTTTAAAGTAACGTTCTCATACAAGCTACTCTTATCGGCCTACCGTATACAAACATGATGACACCATAATTTCAGTTTTTACTGAATTTTTTTTTTTTTTTTTTAAAGTAACGTTCTCATACAAGCTACACTTATCGGCCTACCGTATACAAACATGATGACACCATAATTTCAGTTTTTACTGAAATTTTTTTTTCTCAAATTAACGTTCTCATACAAGCTACTCTTATCGGCCTACCGTATACAAACATGATTACACCATAATTTCAGTTTTTACTGAAAATTTTTTTTTTTGTCAAATTAACGTTCTCATACAAGCTACTCTTATCGGCCTACCGTATACAAACATGATGACACCATAATTTCAGTTTTTACTGATTTTTTTTTTTTTTTTAAAGTAACGTTCTCATACAAGCTACACTTATCGGCCTACCGTATACAAACATGATGACACCATAATTTCAGTTTTTACTGAAAATTTTTTTTTTGTCAAATTAACGTTCTCATACAAGCTACTCTTATCGGCCTACCGTATACAAACATGATGACACCATAATTTCAGTTTTTACTGAATTTTTTTTTTTTTTTTTTAAAGTAACGTTCTCATACAAGCTACACTTATCGGCCTACCGTATACAAACATGATGACACCATAATTTCAGTTTTTACTGAAATTTTTTTTTCTCAAATTAACGTTCTCATACAAGCTACTCTTATCGGCCTACCGTATACAAACATGATTACACCATAATTTCAGTTTTTACTGAAATTTTTTTTTTTTGTCAAATTAACGTTCTCATACAAGCTACTCTTATCGGCCTACCGTATACAAACATGATGACACCATAATTTCAGTTTTTACTGAAAATTTTTTTTTTTGTCAAATTAACGTTCTCATACAAGCTACTCTTATCGGCCTACCGTATACAAACATGATGACACCATAATTTCAGTTTTTACTGATTTTTTTTTTTTTTTTTAAAGTAACGTTCTCATACAAGCTACACTTATCGGCCTACCGTATACAAACATGATGACACCATAATTTCAGTTTTTACTGAACATTTTTTTTTTTGTCAAATTAACGTTCTCATACAAGCTACTCTTATCGGCCTACCGTATACAAACATGATGACACCATAATTTCAGTTTTTACTGAATTTTTTTTTTTTTTTTAAAGTAACGTTCTTATACAAGCTACACTTATCGGCCTACCGTATACAAACATGATGACACCATAATTTCAGTTTTTACTGAAATTTTTTTTTCTCAAATTAACGTTCTCATACAAGCTACTCTTATCGGCCTACCTTATACAAACATGATTACACCATAATTTCAGTTTTTACTGAAAATTTTTTTTTTTGTCAAATTAACGTTCTCATACAAGCTACTCTTATCGGCCTACCGTATACAAACATGATGACACCATAATTTCAGTTTTTACTGAATTTTTTTTTTTTTTTTTTAAAGTAACGTTCTTATACAAGCTACACTTATCGGCCTACCGTATACAAACATGATGACACCATAATTTCAGTTTTTACTGAACATTTTTTTTTTGTCAAATTAACGTTCTCATACAAGCTACTCTTATCGGCCTACCGTATACAAACATTATGACACCATAATTTCAGTTTTTACTGAATTTTTTTTTTTTTTTTTTAAAGTAACGTTCTCATACAAGCTACACTTATCGGCCTACCGTATACAAACATGATGACACCATAATTTCAGTTTTTACTGAAATTTTTTTTTCTCAAATTAACGTTCTCATACAAGCTACTCTTATCGGCCTACCGTATACAAACATGATGATACCATAATTTCAGTTTTTACTGAAAATTTTTTTTTTTTTTTTAAAGTAACGTTCTCATACAAGCTACACTTATCGGCCTACCGTATACAAACATGATGACACCATAATTTCAGTTTCTACTGAATTTTTTTTTTTTCTTAAATTAACGTTCTTATACAGGCTACTCTTATCGGCCTACCGTATACAAACATGATGACACCATAATTTCAGTTTTTACTGATTTTTTTTTTTTTCTTAAATTAACGTTCTTATACAGGCTACTCTTATCGGCCTACCGTATACAAACATGATGACACCATAATTTCAGTTTTTACTGAATTTTTTTTTTTCTTAAATTAACGTTCTTATACAGGTTTTTACTGAAATTTTTTTTTTTTTTTAAAGTAACGTTCTTATACAAGCTACACTTATCGGCCTACCGTATACAAACATGATGACACCATAATTTCAGTTTTTACTGAACATTTTTTTTTTTTTTTTAAGTAACGTTCTCATACAAGCTACACTTATCGGCCTACCGTATACAAACATGATGACACCATAATTTCAGTTTTTACTGAATTTTTTTTTTTTTTTTTTAAAGTAACGTTCTCATACAAGCTTCACTTATCGGCCTACCGTATACAAACATGATGACACAATAATTTCAGTTTTTACTGAATTTTTTTTTTTTTTTTTTAAAGTAGCGTTCTCATACAAGCTACACTTATCGGCCTACCGTATACAAACATGATGACACATTAATTTCAGTTTTTACTGAAAATTTTTTTTTTTGTCAAATTAACGTTCTCATACAAGCTACTCTTATCGGCCTACCGTATACAAACATGATGACACCATAATTTCAGTTTTTACTGAATTTTTTTTTTTTTTTTTAAAGTAACGTTCTCATACAAGCTACACTTATCGGCCTACCGTATACAAACATGATGACACCATAATTTCAATTTTTACTGAATTTTTTTTTTTTTTTTTTTAAGTAACGTTCTCATACAAGCTACACTTATCGGCCTACCGTATACAAACATGATGACACCATAATTTCAGTTTTTACTGAATTTTTTTTTTTTTTTTTTAAAGTAACGTTCTCATACAAGCTACACTTATCGGCCTACCGTATACAAACATGATGACACCATAATTTCAGTTTTTACTGAATTTTTTTTTTTTTTTTTTAAATTAACGTTCTCATACAAGCTACACTTATCGGCCTACCGTATACAGACATGATGACACCATAATTTCAGTTTTTACTGAAAATTTTTTTTTTTGTCAAATTAACGTTCTCATACGAGCTACACTTATCGGCCTACCGTATACAAACATGATGACACCATAATTTCAGTTTTTACTGAAATTTTTTTTTTTTTAAAGTAACGTTCTCATACAAGCTACACTTATCGGCCTACCGTATACAAACATGATGACACCATAATTTCAGTTTTTACTGAAATTTTTTTTTCTCAAATTAACGTTCTCATACAAGCTACACTTATCGGCCTACCGTATACAAACATGATGACACCATAATTTCAGTTTTTACTGAATTTTTTTTTTTTTTTTAAAGTAACGTTCTCATACAAGCTACACTTATCGGCCTACCGTATACAAACATGATGACACCATAATTTCAGTTTTTACTGAATTTTTTTTTTTTTTTTTTAAAGTAACGTTCTCATACAAGCTACACTTATCGGCCTACCGTATACAAACATGATGACACCATAATTTCAGTTTCTACTGAAAATTTTTTTTTTTGTCAAATTAACGTTCTCATACAAGCTACACTTATCGGCCTACCGTATACAAACATGATGACACCATAATTTCAGTTTTTACTGAAATTTTTTTTTTTTTTAAAGTAACGTTCTCATACAAGCTACACTTATCGGCCTACCGTATACAAACATGATGACACCATAATTTCAATTTTTACTGAATTTTTTTTTTTTTTTTTTAAAGTAACGTTCTCATACAAGCTACACTTATCGGCCTACCGTATACAAACATGATGACACCATAATTTCAGTTTTTACTGAATTTTTTTTTTTTTTTTTTAAAGTAACGTTCTCATACAAGCTACACTTATCGGCCTACCGTATACAAACATGATGACACCATAATTTCAGTTTTTACTGAAATTTTTTTTTTTGTCAAATTAACGTTCTCATACAAGCTACTCTTATCGGCCTACCGTATACAAACATGATGACACCATAATTTCAGTTTTTACTGAATTTTTTTTTTTTTTTTAAAGTAACGTTCTCATACAAGCTACTCTTATCGGCCTACCGTATACAAACATGATTACACCATAATTTCAGTTTTTACTGAAAATTTTTTTTTTTGTCAAATTAACGTTCTCATACAAGCTACTCTTATCGGCCTACCGTATACAAACATGATGACACCATAATTTCAGTTTTTACTGATTTTTTTTTTTTTTTTAAAGTAACGTTCTCATACAAGCTACACTTATCGGCCTACCGTATACAAACATGATGACACCATAATTTCAGTTTTTACTGAACATTTTTTTTTTGTCAAATTAACGTTCTCATACAAGCTACTCTTATCGGCCTACCGTATACAAACATGATGACACCATAATTTCAGTTTTTACTGAATTTTTTTTTTTTTTTTTAAAGTAACGTTCTCATACAAGCTACACTTATCGGCCTACCGTATACAAACATGATGACACCATAATTTCAGTTTTTACTGAAATTTTTTTTTCTCAAATTAACGTTCTCATACAAGCTACTCTTATCGGCCTACCGTATACAAACATGATTACACCATAATTTCAGTTTTTACTGAAAATTTTTTTTTTTGTCAAATTAACGTTCTCATACAAGCTACTCTTATCGGCCTACCGTATACAAACATGATGACACCATAATTTCAGTTTTTACTGATTTTTTTTTTTTTTTTGTAAAGTAACGTTCTCATACAAGCTACACTTATCGGCCTACCGTATACAAACATGATGACACCATAATTTCAGTTTTTACTGAACATTTTTTTTTTGTCAAATTAACGTTCTCATACAAGCTACTCTTATCGGCCTACCGTATACAAACATGATGACACCATAATTTCAGTTTTTACTGAATTTTTTTTTTTTTTTTTAAAGTAACGTTCTCATACAAGCTACACTTATCGGCCTACCGTATACAAACATGATGACACCATAATTTCAGTTTTTACTGAAATTTTTTTTTCTCAAATTAACGTTCTCATACAAGCTACTCTTATCGGCCTACCGTATACAAACATGATTACACCATAATTTCAGTTTTTACTGAACATTTTTTTTTTTGTCAAATTAACGTTCTCATACAAGCTACTCTTATCGGCCTACCGTATACAAACATGATGACACCATAATTTCAGTTTTTACTGAATTTTTTTTTTTTTTTTTAAAGTAACGTTCTCATACAAGCTACACTTATCGGCCTACCGTATACAAACATGATGACACCATAATTTCAGTTTTTACTGAATTTTTTTTTTTTTTTTTTAAAGTAACGTTCTCATACAAGCTTTTCTTATCGGCCTACCGTATACAAACATGATGACACCATAATTTCAGTTTTTACTGATTTTTTTTTTTTTTTTTAAAGTAACGTTCTCATACAAGCTACTCTTATCGGCCTACCGTATACAAACATGATGACACCATAATTTCAGTTTTTACTGAATTTTTTTTTTTTTTTTTAAAGTAACGTTCTCATACAAGCTACACTTATCGGCCTACCGTATACAAACATGATTACACCATAATTTCAGTTTTTACTGAAAATTTTTTTTTTTGTCAAATTAACGTTCTCATACAAGCTACTCTTATCGGCCTACCGTATACAAACATGATGACACCATAATTTCAGTTTTTACTGAACATTTTTTTTTTGTCAAATTAACGTTCTCATACAAGCTACTCTTATCGGCCTACCGTATACAAACATGATGACACCATAATTTCAGTTTTTACTGAATTTTTTTTTTTTTTTTTAAAGTAACGTTCTCATACAAGCTACACTTATCGGCCTACCGTATACAAACATGATGACACCATAATTTCAGTTTTTACTGAAATTTTTTTTTCTCAAATTAACGTTCTCATACAAGCTACTCTTATCGGCCTACCGTATACAAACATGATTACACCATAATTTCAGTTTTTACTGAAAATTTTTTTTTTTGTCAAATTAACGTTCTCATACAAGCTACTCTTATCGGCCTACCGTATACAAACATGATGACACCATAATTTCAGTTTTTACTGATTTTTTTTTTTTTTTTTAAAGTAACGTTCTCATACAAGCTACACTTATCGGCCTACCGTATACAAACATGATGACACCATAATTTCAGTTTTTACTGAACATTTTTTTTTTGTCAAATTAACGTTCTCATACAAGCTACTCTTATCGGCCTACCGTATACAAACATGATGACACCATAATTTCAGTTTTTACTGAATTTTTTTTTTTTTTTTTAAAGTAAAGTTCTCATACAAGCTACACTTATCGGCCTACCGTATACAAACATAATGACACCATAATTTCAGTTTTTACTGAAATTTTTTTTTCTCAAATTAACGTTCTCATACAAGCTACTCTTATCGGCCTACCGTATACAAACATGATTACACCATAATTTCAGTTTTTACTGAAAATTTTTTTTTTTGTCAAATTAACGTTCTCATACAAGCTACTCTTATCGGCCTACCGTATACAAACATGATGACACCATAATTTCAGTTTTTACTGATTTTTTTTTTTTTTTTTAAAGTAACGTTCTCATACAAGCTACACTTATCGGCCTACCGTATACAAACATGATGACACCATAATTTCAGTTTTTACTGAACATTTTTTTTTTGTCAAATTAGCGTTCTCATACAAGCTACTCTTATCGGCCTACCGTATACAAACATGATGACACCATAATTTCAGTTTTTACTGAATTTTTTTTTTTTTTTTTAAAGTAACGTTCTCATACAAGCTACACTTATCGGCCTACCGTATACAAACATGATGACACCATAATTTCAGTTTTTACTGAAATTTTTTTTTCTCAAATTAACGTTCTCATACAAGCTACTCTTATCGGCCTACCGTATACAAACATGATTACACCATAATTTCAGTTTTTACTGAAAATTTTTTTTTTTGTCAAATTAACGTTCTCATACAAGCTACTCTTATCGGCCTACCGTATACAAACATGATGACACCATAATTTCAGTTTTTACTGATTTTTTTTTTTTTTTTTAAAGTAACGTTCTCATACAAGCTACACTTATCGGCCTACCGTATACAAACATGATGACACCATAATTTCAGTTTTTACTGAACATTTTTTTTTTGTCAAATTAACGTTCTCATACAAGCTACTCTTATCGGCCTACCGTATACAAACATGATGACACCATAATTTCAGTTTTTACTGAATTTTTTTTTTTTTTTTTAAAGTAACGTTCTCATATAAGCTACACTTATCGGCCTACCGTATACAAACATGATGACACCATAATTTCAGTTTTTACTGAAATTTTTTTTTCTCAAATTAACGTTCTCATACAAGCTACTCTTATCGGCCTACCGTATACAAACATGATTACACCATAATTTCAGTTTTTACTGAAAATTTTTTTTTTTGTCAAATTAACGTTCTCATACAAGCTACTCTTATCGGCCTACCGTATACAAACATGATGACACCATAATTTCAGTTTTTACTGATTTTTTTTTTTTTTTTTAAAGTAACGTTCTCATACAAGCTACACTTATCGGCCTACCGTATACAAACATGATGACACCATAATTTCAGTTTTTACTGAACATTTTTTTTTTGTCAAATTAACGTTCTCATACAAGCTACTCTTATCGGCCTACCGTATACAAACATGATGACACCATAATTTCAGTTTTTACTGAATTTTTTTTTTTTTTTTTAAAGTAACGTTCTCATACAAGCTACACTTATCGGCCTACCGTATACAAACATGATGACACCATAATTTCAGTTTTTACTGAAATTTTTTTTTCTCAAATTAACGTTCTCATACAAGCTACTCTTATCGGCCTACCGTATACAAACATGATTACACCATAATTTCAGTTTTTACTGAAAATTTTTTTTTTTGTCAAATTAACGTTCTCATACAAGCTACTCTTATCGGCCTACCGTATACAAACATGATGACACCATAATTTCAGTTTTTACTGATTTTTTTTTTTTTTTTTTAAAGTAACGTTCTCATACAAGCTACACTTATCGGCCTACCGTATACAAACATGATGACACCATAATTTCAGTTTTTACTGAACATTTTTTTTTTGTCAAATTAACGTTCTCATACAAGCTACTCTTATCGGCCTACCGTATACAAACATGATGACACCATAATTTCAGTTTTTACTGATTTTTTTTTTTTTTTGTCAAATTAACGTTCTCATACAAGCTACTCTTATCGGCCTACCGTATACAAACATGATGACACCATAATTTCAGTTTTTACTGATTTTTTTTTTTTTTTTTAAAGTAACGTTCTCATACAAGCTACACTTATCGGCCTACCGTATACAAACATGATGACACCATAATTTCAGTTTTTACTGAATTTTTTTTTTTTTTTTTAAAGTAACGTTCTCATACAAGCTACACTTATCGGCCTACCGTATACAAACATGATGAGACCATAATTTCAGTTTTTACTGAAAATTTTTTTTTTTGTCAAATTAACGTTCTCATACAAGCTACACTTATCGGCCTACCGTATACAAACATGATGACACCATAATTTCAGTTTTTACTGATTTTTTTTTTTTTTTTTAAAGTAACGTTCTCATACAAGCTAGTCTTATCGGCCTACCGTATACAAACATGATGACACCATAATTTCAGTTTTTACTGATTTTTTTTTTTTTTTTTAAAGTAACGTTCTCATACAAGCTACACTTATCGGCCTACCGTATACAAACATGATGACACCATAATTTCAGTTTTTACTGAACATTTTTTTTTTGTCAAATTAACGTTCTCATACAAGCTACTCTTATCGGCCTACCGTATACAAACATGATGACACCATAATTTCAGTTTTTACTGAATTTTTTTTTTTTTTTTTAAAGTAACGTTCTCATACAAGCTACACTTATCGGCCTACCGTATACAAACATGATGACACCATAATTTCAGTTTTTACTGAAATTTTTTTTTCTCAAATTAACGTTCTCATACAAGCTACTCTTATCGGCCTACCGTATACAAACATGATTACACCATAATTTCAGTTTTTACTGAAAATTTTTTTTTTTGTCAAATTAACGTTCTCATACAAGCTACTCTTATCGGCCTACCGTATACAAACATGATGACACCATAATTTCAGTTTTTACTGAAAATTTTTTTTTTTGTCAAATTAACGTTCTCATACAAGCTACTCTTATCGGCCTACCGTATACAAACATGATGACACCATAATTTCAGTTTTTACTGATTTTTTTTTTTTTTTTTAAAGTAACGTTCTCATACAAGCTACACTTATCGGCCTACCGTATACAAACATGATGACACCATAATTTCAGTTTTTACTGAATTTTTTTTTTTTTTTTTAAAGTAACGTTCTCATACAAGCTACACTTATCGGCCTACCGTATACAAACATGATGACACCATAATTTCAGTTTTTACTGAAATTTTTTTTTCTCAAATTAACGTTCTCATACAAGCTACTCTTATCGGCCTACCGTATACAAACATGATGACACCATAATTTCAGTTTTTACTGAATTTTTTTTTTTTTTTTAAAGTAACGTTCTCATACAAGCTACACTTATCGGCCTACCGTATACAAACATGATGACACCATAATTTCAGTTTTTACTGAAATTTTTTTTTCTCAAATTAACGTTCTCATACAAGCTACTCTTATCGGCCTACCGTATACAAACATGATTACACCATAATTTCAGTTTTAACTGAAAATTTTTTTTTTTGTCAAATTAACGTTCTCATACAAGCTACTCTTATCGGCCTACCGTATACAAACATGATGACACCATAATTTCAGTTTTTACTGATTTTTTTTTTTTTTTTAAAGTAACGTTCTCATACAAGCTACACTTATCGGCCTACCGTATACAAACATGATGACACCATAATTTCAGTTTTTACTGAACATTTTTTTTTTGTCAAATTAACGTTCTCATACAAGCTACTCTTATCGGCCTACCGTATACAAACATGATGACACCATAATTTCAGTTTTTACTGAATTTTTTTTTTTTTTTTTAAAGTAACGTTCTCATACAAGCTACACTTATCGGCCTACCGTATACAAACATGATGACACCATAATTTCAGTTTTTACTGAAATTTTTTTTTCTCAAATTAACGTTCTCATACAAGCTACTCTTATCGGCCTACCGTATACAAACATGATTACACCATAATTTCAGTTTTTACTGAAAATTTTTTTTTTTGTCAAATTAACGTTCTCATACAAGCTACTCTTATCGGCCTACCATATACAAACATGATGACACCATAATTTCAGTTTTTACTGATTTTTTTTTTTTTTTTAAAGTAACGTTCTCATACAAGCTACACTTATCGGCCTACCGTATACAAACATGATGACACCATAATTTCAGTTTTTACTGAACATTTTTTTTTTTGTCAAATTAACGTTCTCATACAAGCTACTCTTATCGGCCTACCGTATACAAACATGATGACACCATAATTTCAGTTTTTACTGAATTTTTTTTTTTTTTTTTAACGTAACGTTCTCATACAAGCTACACTTATCGGCCTACCGTATACAAACATGATGACACCATAATTTCAGTTTTTACTGAAATTTTTTTTTCTCAAATTAACGTTCTCATACAAGCTACTCTTATCGGCCTACCGTATACAAACATGATTACACCATAATTTCAGTTTTTACTGAAAATTTTTTTTTTTGTCAAATTAACGTTCTCATACAAGCTACTCTTATCGGCCTACCGTATACAAACATGATGACACCATAATTTCAGTTTTTACTGATTTTTTTTTTTTTTTTTAAAGTAACGTTCTCATACAAGCTACACTTATCGGCCTACCGTATACAAACATGATGACACCATAATTTCAGTTTTTACTGAAAATTTTTTTTTTTGTCAAATTAACGTTCTCATACAAGCTACTCTTATCGGCCTACCGTATACAAACATGATGACACCATAATTTCAGTTTTTACTGATTTTTTTTTTTTTTTTTAAAGTAACGTTCTCATACAAGCTACACTTATCGGCCTACCGTATACAAACATGATGACACCATAATTTCAGTTTTTACTGAAAATTTTTTTTTTTGTCAAATTAACGTTCTCATACAAGCTACTCTTATCGGCCTACCGTATACAAACATGATGACACCATAATTTCAGTTTTTACTGATTTTTTTTTTTTTTTTTAAAGTAACGTTCTCATACAAGCTACACTTATCGGCCTACCGTATACAAACATGATGACACCATAATTTCAGTTTTTACTGAACATTTTTTTTTTGTCAAATTAACGTTCTCATACAAGCTACACTTATCGGCCTACCGTATACAAACATGATGACACCATAATTTCAGTTTTTACTGAACTTTTTTTTTTTGTCAAATTAACGTTCTCATACAAGCTACTCTTATCGGCCTACCGTATACAAACATGATGACACCATAATTTCAGTTTTTACTGAATTTTTTTTTTTTTTTTTAAAGTAACGTTCTCATACAAGCTACTCTTATCGGCCTACCGTATACAAACATGATGACACCATAATTTCAGTTTTTACTGAAAATTTTTTTTTTTGTCAAATTAACGTTCTCATACAAGCTACTCTTATCGGCCTACCGTATACAAACATGATGACACCATAATTTCAGTTTTTACTGATTTTTTTTTTTTTTTTTAAAGTAACGTTCTCATACAAGCTACACTTATCGGCCTACCGTATACAAACATGATGACACCATAATTTCAGTTTTTACTGAACATTTTTTTTTTGTCAAATTAACGTTCTCATACAAGCTACTCTTATCGGCCTACCGTATACAAACATGATGACACCATAATTTCAGTTTTTACTGAATTTTTTTTTTTTTTTTTAAAGTAACGTTCTCATACAAGCTACTCTTATCGGCCTACCGTATACAAACATGATGACACCATAATTTCAGTTTTTACTGAAAATTTTTTTTTTTGTCAAATTAACGTTCTCATACAAGCTACTCTTATCGGCCTACCGTATACAAACATGATGACACCATAATTTCAGTTTTTACTGATTTTTTTTTTTTTTTTTAAAGTAACGTTCTCATACAAGCTACACTTATCGGCCTACCGTATACAAACATGATGACACCATAATTTCAGTTTTTACTGAAATTTTTTTTTCTCAAATTAACGTTCTCATACAAGCTACTCTTATCGGCCTACCGTATACAAACATGATGACACCATAATTTCAGTTTTTACTGATTTTTTTTTTTTTTTTTAAAGTAACGTTCTCATACAAGCTACACTTATCGGCCTACCGTATACAAACATGATGACACCATAATTTCAGTTTTTACTGAACATTTTTTTTTTGTCAAATTAACGTTCTCATACAAGCTACTCTTATCGGCCTACCGTATACAAACATGATGACACCATAATTTCAGTTTTTACTGAATTTTTTTTTTTTTGTCAAATTAACGTTCTCATACAAGCTACTCTTATCGGCCTACCGTATACAAACATGATGACACCATAATTTCAGTTTTTACTGAATTTTTTTTTTTTTTTTTAAAGTAACGTTCTCATACAAGCTACACTTATCGGCCTACCGTATACAAACATGATGACACCATAATTTCAGTTTTTACTGAAATTTTTTTTTCTCAAATTAACGTTCTCATACAAGCTACTCTTATCGGCCTACCGTATACAAACATGATTACACCATAATTTCAGTTTTTACTGAAAATTTTTTTTTTTGTCAAATTAACGTTCTCATACAAGCTACTCTTATCGGCCTACCGTATACAAACATGATGACACCATAATTTCAGTTTTTACTGATTTTTTTTTTTTTTTTTTTAAAGTAACGTTCTCATACAAGCTACACTTATCGGCCTACCGTATACAAACATGATGACACCATAATTTCAGTTTTTACTGAACATTTTTTTTTTGTCAAATTAACGTTCTCATACAAGCTACTCTTATCGGCCTACCGTATACAAACATGATGACACCATAATTTCAGTTTTTACTGAATTTTTTTTTTTTTTTTTAAAGTAACGTTCTCATACAAGCTACACTTATCGGCCTACCGTATACAAACATGATGACACCATAATTTCAGTTTTTACTGAAATTTTTTTTTCTCAAATTAACGTTCTCATACAAGCTACTCTTATCGGCCTACCGTATACAAACATGATTACACCATAATTTCAGTTTTTACTGAAAATTTTTTTTTTTGTCAAATTAACGTTCTCATACAAGCTACTCTTATCGGCCTACCGTATACAAACATGATGACACCATAATTTCAGTTTTTACTGATTTTTTTTTTTTTTTTCAAAGTAACGTTCTCATACAAGCTACACTTATCGGCCTACCGTATACAAACATGATGACACCATAATTTCAGTTTTTACTGAATTTTTTTTTTTTTTTTTAAAGTAACGTTCTCATACAAGCTACACTTATCGGCCTACCGTATACAAACATGATGACACCATAATTTCAGTTTTTACTGAAATTTTTTTTTCTCAAATTAACGTTCTCATACAAGCTACTCTTATCGGCCTACCGTATACAAACATGATTACACCATAATTTCAGTTTTTACTGAAAATTTTTTTTTTTGTCAAATTAACGTTCTCATACAAGCTACTCTTATCGGCCTACCGTATACAAACATGATGACACCATAATTTCAGTTTTTACTGATTTTTTTTTTTTTTTTTAAAGTAACGTTCTCATACAAGCTACACTTATCGGCCTACCGTATACAAACATGATGACACCATAATTTCAGTTTTTACTGAACATTTTTTTTTTGTCAAATTAACGTTCTCATACAAGCTACTCTTATCGGCCTACCGTATACAAACATGATGACACCATAATTTCAGTTTTTACTGAATTTTTTTTTTTTTTTTTAAAGTAACGTTCTCATACAAGCTACACTTATCGGCCTACCGTATACAAACATGATGACACCATAATTTCAGTTTTTACTGAAATTTTTTTTTCTCAAATTAACGTTCTCATACAAGCTACTCTTATCGGCCTACCGTATACAAACATGATTACACCATAATTTCAGTTTTTACTGAAAATTTTTTTTTTTGTCAAATTAACGTTCTCATACAAGCTACTCTTATCGGCCTACCGTATACAAACATAATGACACCATAATTTCAGTTTTTACTGATTTTTTTTTTTTTTTTTAAAGTAACGTTCTCATACAAGCTACACTTATCGGCCTACCGTATACAAACATGATGACACCATAATTTCAGTTTTTACTGAACATTTTTTTTTTGTCAAATTAACGTTCTCATACAAGCTACTCTTATCGGCCTACCGTATACAAACATGATGACACCATAATTTCAGTTTTTACTGAATTTTTTTTTTTTTTTTTAAAGTAACGTTCTCATACAAGCTACACTTATCGGCCTACCGTATACAAACATGATGACACCATAATTTCAGTTTTTACTGAATTTTTTTTTTTTTTTTTTAAAGTAACGTTCTCATACAAGCTACACTTATCGGCCTACCGTATACAAACATGATGACACAATAATTTCAGTTTTTACTGAATTTTTTTTTTTTTTTTTTAAAGTAGCGTTCTCATACAAGCTACACTTATCGGCCTACCGTATACAAACATGATGACACCATAATTTCAGTTTTTACTGATTTTTTTTTTTTTTTTAAAGTAACGTTCTCATACAAGCTACACTTATCGGCCTACCGTATACAAACATGATGACACCATAATTTCAGTTTTTACTGATTTTTTTTTTTTTTTTTAAAGTAACGTTCTTATACAAGCTACTCTTATCGGCCTACCGTATACAAACATGATGACACCATAATTTCAGTTTTTACTGAACATTTTTTTTTTGTCAAATTAACGTTCTCATACAAGCTACTCTTATCGGCCTACCGTATACAAACATGATGACACCATAATTTCAGTTTTTACTGAATTTTTTTTTTTTTTTTTTAAAGTAACGTTCTCATACAAGCTACACTTATCGGCCTACCGTATACAAACATGATGACACCATAATTTCAGTTTTTACTGAAATTTTTTTTTCTCAAATTAACGTTCTCATACAAGCTACTCTTATCGGCCTACCGTATACAAACATGATTACACCATAATTTCAGTTTTTACTGAAAATTTTTTTTTTTGTCAAATTAACGTTCTCATACAAGCTACTCTTATCGGCCTACCGTATACAAACATGATGACACCATAATTTCAGTTTTTACTGATTTTTTTTTTTTTTTTCAAAGTAACGTTCTCATACAAGCTACACTTATCGGCCTACCGTATACAAACATGATGACACCATAATTTCAGTTTTTACTGAATTTTTTTTTTTTTTTTTAAAGTAACGTTCTCATACAAGCTACACTTATCGGCCTACCGTATACAAACATGATGACACCATAATTTCAGTTTTTACTGAAATTTTTTTTTCTCAAATTAACGTTCTCATACAAGCTACTCTTATCGGCCTACCGTATACAAACATGATTACACCATAATTTCAGTTTTTACTGAAAATTTTTTTTTTTGTCAAATTAACGTTCTCATACAAGCTACTCTTATCGGCCTACCGTATACAAACATGATGACACCATAATTTCAGTTTTTACTGATTTTTTTTTTTTTTTTTAAAGTAACGTTCTCATACAAGCTACACTTATCGGCCTACCGTATACAAACATGATGACACCATAATTTCAGTTTTTACTGAACATTTTTTTTTTGTCAAATTAACGTTCTCATACAAGCTACTCTTATCGGCCTACCGTATACAAACATGATGACACCATAATTTCAGTTTTTACTGAATTTTTTTTTTTTTTTTTAAAGTAACGTTCTCATACAAGCTACACTTATCGGCCTACCGTATACAAACATGATGACACCATAATTTCAGTTTTTACTGAAATTTTTTTTTCTCAAATTAACGTTCTCATACAAGCTACTCTTATCGGCCTACCGTATACAAACATGATTACACCATAATTTCAGTTTTTACTGAAAATTTTTTTTTTTGTCAAATTAACGTTCTCATACAAGCTACTCTTATCGGCCTACCGTATACAAACATAATGACACCATAATTTCAGTTTTTACTGATTTTTTTTTTTTTTTTTAAAGTAACGTTCTCATACAAGCTACACTTATCGGCCTACCGTATACAAACATGATGACACCATAATTTCAGTTTTTACTGAACATTTTTTTTTTGTCAAATTAACGTTCTCATACAAGCTACTCTTATCGGCCTACCGTATACAAACATGATGACACCATAATTTCAGTTTTTACTGAATTTTTTTTTTTTTTTTTAAAGTAACGTTCTCATACAAGCTACACTTATCGGCCTACCGTATACAAACATGATGACACCATAATTTCAGTTTTTACTGAAATTTTTTTTTCTCAAATTAACGTTCTCATACAAGCTACTCTTATCGGCCTACCGTATACAAACATGATTACACCATAATTTCAGTTTTTACTGAAAATTTTTTTTTTTGTCAAATTAACGTTCTCATACAAGCTACTCTTATCGGCCTACCGTATACAAACATGATGACACCATAATTTCAGTTTTTACTGATTTTTTTTTTTTTTTTTAAAGTAACGTTCTCATACAAGCTACACTTATCGGCCTACCGTATACAAACATGATGACACCATAATTTCAGTTTTTACTGAACATTTTTTTTTTGTCAAATTAACGTTCTCATACAAGCTACTCTTATCGGCCTACCGTATACAAACATGATGACACCATAATTTCAGTTTTTACTGAATTTTTTTTTTTTTTTTCTTAAAGTAACGTTCTCATACAAGCTACACTTATCGGCCTACCGTATACAAACATGATGACACCATAATTTCAGTTTTTACTGAAATTTTTTTTTCTCAAATTAACGTTCTCATACAAGCTACTCTTATCGGCCTACCGTATACAAACATGATTACACCATAATTTCAGTTCTTACTGAAAATTTTTTTTTTTGTCAAATTAACGTTCTCATACAAGCTACTCTTATCGGCCTACCGTATACAAACATGATGACACCATAATTTCAGTTTTTACTGATTTTTTTTTTTTTTTTTAAAGTAACGTTCTCATACAAGCTACACTTATCGGCCTACCGTATACAAACATGATGACACCATAATTTCAGTTTTTACTGAACATTTTTTTTTTGTCAAATTAACGTTCTCATAGAAGCTACTCTTATCGGCCTACCGTATACAAACATGATGACACCATAATTTCAGTTTTTACTGAATTTTTTTTTTTTTTTTTAAAGTAACGTTCTCATACAAGCTACACTTATCGGCCTACCGTATACAAACATGATGACACCATAATTTCAGTTTTTACTGAAATTTTTTTTTCTCAAATTAACGTTCTCATACAAGCTACTCTTATCGGCCTACCGTATACAAACATGATTACACCATAATTTCAGTTTTTACTGAAAATTTTTTTTTTTGTCAAATTAACGTTCTCATACAAGCTACTCTTATCGGCCTACCGTATACAAACATGATGACACCATAATTTCAGTTTTTACTGATTTTTTTTTTTTTTTTAAAGTAACGTTCTCATACAAGCTACACTTATCGGCCTACCGTATACAAACATGATGACACCATAATTTCAGTTTTTACTGAACATTTTTTTTTTGTCAAATTAACGTTCTCATACAAGCTACTCTTATCGGCCTACCGTATACAAACATGATGACACCATAATTTCAGTTTTTACTGAATTTTTTTTTTTTTTTTTAAAGTAACGTTCTCATACAAGCTACACTTATCGGCCTACCGTATACAAACATGATGACACCATAATTTCAGTTTTTACTGAAATTTTTTTTTCTCAAATTAACGTTCTCATACAAGCTACTTTTATCGGCCTACCGTATACAAACATGATTACACCATAATTTCAGTTTTTACTGAACATTTTTTTTTTGTCAAATTAACGTTCTCATACAAGCTACTCTTATCGGCCTACCGTATACAAACATGATGACACCATAATTTCAGTTTTTACTGAAATTTTTTTTTCTCAAATTAACGTTCTCATACAAGCTACTCTTATCGGCCTACCGTATACAAACATGATTACACCATAATTTCAGTTTTTACTGAAAATTTTTTTTGTTGTCAAATTAACGTTCTCATACAAGCTACTCTTATCGGCCTACCGTATACAAACATGATGACACCATAATTTCAGTTTTTACTGATTTTTTTTTTTTTTTTTAAAGTAACGTTCTCATACAAGCTACACTTATCGGCCTACCGTATACAAACATGATGACACCATAATTTCAGTTTTTACTGAAAATTTTTTTTTTGTCAAATTAACGTTCTCATACAAGCTACTCTTATCGGCCTACCGTATACAAACATGATGACACCATAATTTCAGTTTTTACTGAAAATTTTTTTTTTTGTCAAATTAACGTTCTCATACAAGCTACTCTTATCGGCCTACCGTATACAAACATGATGACACCATAATTTCAGTTTTTACTGATTTTTTTTTTTTTTTTTTAAAGTAACGTTCTCATACAAGCTACACTTATCGGCCTACCGTATACAAACATGATGACACCATAATTTCAGTTTTTACTGAATTTTTTTTTTTTTTTTTTAAAGTAACGTTCTTATACAAGCTACACTTATCGGCCTACCGTATACAAACATGATGACACCATAATTTCAGTTTTTACTGAACATTTTTTTTTTGTCAAATTAACGTTCTCATACAAGCTACTCTTATCGGCCTACCGTATACAAACATGATGACACCATAATTTCAGTTTTTACTGAATTTTTTTTTTTTTTTTTAAAGTAACGTTCTCATACAAGCTACACTTATCGGCCTACCGTATACAAACATGATGACACCATAATTTCAGTTTTTACTGAAATTTTTTTTTCTCAAATTAACGTTCTCATACAAGCTACTCTTATCGGCCTACCGTATACAAACATGATGATACCATAATTTCAGTTTTTACTGAAAATTTTTTTTTTCTCAAATTAACGTTCTCATACAAGCTACACTTATCGGCCTACCGTATACAAACATGATGACACCATAATTTCAGTTTTTACTGAATTTTTTTTTTTCTTAAATTAACGTTCTTATACAGGCTACTCTTATCGGCCTACCGTATACAAACATGATGACACCATAATTTCAGTTTTTACTGAAAATTTTTTTTTTTGTCAAATTAACGTTCTCATACAAGCTACTCTTATCGGCCTACCGTATACAAACATGATGACACCATAATTTCAGTTTTTACTGAAAATTTTTTTCTTCTTAAATTAACGTTCTTATACAGGCTACTCTTATCGGCCTACCGTATACAAACATGATGACACCATAATTTCAGTTTTTACTGAATTTTTTTTTTTCTTAAATTAACGTTCTTATACAGGCTACTCTTATCGGCCTACCGTATACAAACATGATGACACCATAATTTCAGTTTTTACTGAATTTTTTTTTTTTTTTTTAAAGTAACGTTCTCATACAAGCTACACTTATCGGCCTACCGTATACAAACATGATGACACCATAATTTCAGTTTTTACTGAAATTTTTTTTTTTTTTTAAAGTAACGTTCTCATACAAGCTACACTTATCGGCCTACCGTATACAAACATGATGACACCATAATTTCAGTTTTTACTGAAATTTTTTTTTCTCAAATTACCGTTCTCATACAAGCTACTCTTATCGGCCTACCGTATACAAACATGATGACACCATAATTTCAGTTTTTACTGAAATTTTTTTTTTTTTTAAAGTAACGTTCTCATACAAGCTACACTTATCGGCCTACCGTATACAAACATGATGACACCATAATTTCAGTTTTTACTGAAAATTTTTTTTTTTGTCAAATTAACGTTCTCATACAAGCTACACTTATCGGCCTACCGTATACAAACATGATGACACCATAATTTCAGTTTTTACTGAATTTTTTTTTTTTTTTTTAAAGTAACGTTCTCATACAAGCTACACTTATCGGCCTACCGTATACAAACATGATGACACCATAATTTCAGTTTTTACTGAAATTTTTTTTTCTCAAATTACCGTTCTCATACAAGCTACTCTTATCGGCCTACCGTATACAAACATGATGACACCATAATTTCAGTTTTTACTGAATTTTTTTTTTTTTTTTTAAAGTAACGTTCTCATACAAGCTACACTTATCGGCCTACCGTATACAAACATGATGACACCATAATTTCAGTTTTTACTGAAATTTTTTTTTTTTTTTAAAGTAACGTTCTCATACAAGCTACACTTATCGGCCTACCGTATACAAACATGATGACACCATAATTTCAGTTTTTACTGAAATTTTTTTTTCTCAAATTACCGTTCTCATACAAGCTACTCTTATCGGCCTACCGTATACAAACATGATGACACCATAATTTCAGTTTTTACTGAACATTTTTTTTTTTTTTTTAAGTAACGTTCTCATACAAGCTACACTTATCGGCCTACCGTATACAAACATGATGACACCATAATTTCAGTTTTTACTGAATTTTTTTTTTTTTTTTTAAAGTAACGTTCTCATACAAGCTACACTTATCGGCCTACCGTATACAAACATGATGACACAATAATTTCAGTTTTTACTGAATTTTTTTTTTTTTTTTTTAAAGTAGCGTTCTCATACAAGCTACACTTATCGGCCTACCGTATACAAACATGATGACACCATAATTTCAGTTTTTACTGAAAATTTTTTTTTTTGTCAAATTAACGTTCTCATACAAGCTACACTTATCGGCCTACCGTATACAAACATGATGACACCATAATTTCAGTTTTTACTGAAATTTTTTTTTTTTTTAAAGTAACGTTCTCATACAAGCTACACTTATTGGCCTACCGTATACAAACATGATGACACCATAATTACAATTTTTACTGAATTTTTTTTTTTTTTTTTAAAGTAACGTTCTCATACAAGCTACACTTATCGGCCTACCGTATACAAACATGATGACACCATAATTTCAGTTTTTACTGAATTTTTTTTTTTTTTTTTTAAAGTAACGTTCTCATACAAGCTACACTTATCGGCCTACCGTATACAAACATGATGACACCATAATTTCAGTTTTTACTGAAAATTTTTTTTTTTGTCAAATTAACGTTCTCATACAAGCTACTCTTATCGGCCTACCGTATACAAACATGATGACACCATAATTTCAGTTTTTACTGAAATTTTTTTTTTTTTTAAAGTAACGTTCTCATACAAGCTACACTTATCGGCCTACCGTATACAAACATGATGACACCATAATTTCAGTTTTTACTGAATTTTTTTTTTTTTTTTTTAAAGTAACGTTCTCATACAAGCTACACTTATCGGCCTACCGTATACAAACATGATGACACCATAATTTCAGTTTTTACTGAATTTTTTTTTTTTTTTTTTAAAGTAACGTTCTCATACAAGCTACACTTATCGGCCTACCGTATACAAACATGATGACACAATAATTTCAGTTTTTACTGAATTTTTTTTTTTTTTTTTTTAAAGTAGCGTTCTCATACAAGCTACACTTATCGGCCTACCGTATACAAACCTGATGACACCATAATTTCAGTTTTTACTGAAAATTTTTTTTTTTGTCAAATTAACGTTCTCATACAAGCTACACTTATCGGCCTACCGTATACAAACATGATGACACCATAATTTCAGTTTTTACTGAAATTTTTTTTTTTTTTAAAGTAACGTTCTCATACAAGCTACACTTATCGGCCTACCGTATACAAACATGATGACACCATAATTACAATTTTTACTGAATTTTTTTTTTTTTTTTTTAAAGTAACGTTCTCATACAAGCTACACTTATCGGCCTACCGTATACAAACATGATGACACCATAATTTCAGTTTTTACTGAATTTTTTTTTTTTTTTTTTAAAGTAACGTTCTCATACAAGCTACACTTATCGGCCTACCGTATACAAACATGATGACACCATAATTTCAGTTTTTACTGAAAATTTTTTTTTTTGTCAAATTAACGTTCTCATACAAGCTACTCTTATCGGCCTACCGTATACAAACATGATGACACCATAATTTCAGTTTTTACTGAATTTTTTTTTTTTTTTTTAAAGTAACGTTCTCATACAAGCTACACTTATCGGCCTACCGTATACAAACATGATTACACCATAATTTCAGTTTTTACTGAAAATTTTTTTTTTTGTCAAATTAATGTTCTCATACAAGCTACTCTTATCGGGCTACCGTATACAAACATGATGACACCATAATTTCAGTTTTTACTGATTTTTTTTTTTTTTTTTAAAGTAACGTTCTCATACAAGCTACACTTATCGGCCTACCGTATACAAACATGATGACACCATAATTTCAGTTTTTACTGAATTTTTTTTTTTTTTTTTAAAGTAACGTTCTTATACAAGCTACACTTATCGGCCTACCGTATACAAACATGATGACACCATAATTTCAGTTTTTACTGAACATTTTTTTTTTGTCAAATTAACGTTCTCATACAAGCTACTCTTATCGGCCTACCGTATACAAACATGATGACACCATAATTTCAGTTTTTACTGAATTTTTTTTTTTTTTTTTAAAGTAACGTTCTCATACAAGCTACACTTATCGGCCTACCGTATACAAACATGATGACACCATAATTTCAGTTTTTACTGAAATTTTTTTTTCTCAAATTAACGTTCTCATACAAGCTACTCTTATCGGCCTACCGTATATAAACATGATTACACCATAATTTCAGTTTTTACTGAAAATTTTTTTTTTTGTCAAATTAACGTTCTCATACAAGCTACTCTTATCGGCCTACCGTATACAAACATGATGACACCATAATTTCAGTTTTTACTGATTTTTTTTTTTTTTTTTAAAGTAACGTTCTCATACAAGCTACACTTATCGGCCTACCGTATACAATCATGATGACACCATAATTTCAGTTTTTACTGAACATTTTTTTTTTGTCAAATTAACGTTCTCATACAAGCTACTCTTATCGGCCTACCGTATACAAACATGATGACACCATAATTTCAGTTTTTACTGAATTTTTTTTTTTTTTTTTAAAGTAACGTTCTCATACAAGCTACACTTATCGGCCTACCGTATACAAACATGATGACACCATAATTTCAGTTTTTACTGAAATTTTTTTTTCTCAAATTAACGTTCTCATACAAGCTACTCTTATCGGCCTACCGTATACAAACATAATTTCAGTTTTTACTGAAAATTTTTTTTTTTGTCAAATTAACGTTCTCATACAAGCTACTCTTATCGGCCTACCGTATACAAACATGATGACACCATAATTTCAGTTTTTACTGAAAATTTTTTTTTTTGTCAAATTAACGTTCTCATACAAGCTACTCTTATCGGCCTACCGTATACAAACATGATGACACCATAATTTCAGTTTTTACTGATTTTTTTTTTTTTTTTAAAGTAACGTTCTCATACAAGCTACACTTATCGGCCTACCGTATACAAACATGATGACACCATAATTTCAGTTTTTACTGAACATTTTTTTTTGTCAAATTAACGTTCTCATACAAGCTACTCTTATCGGCCTACCGTATACAAACATGATGACACCATAATTTCAGTTTTTACTGAATTTTTTTTTTTTTTTTTAAAGTAACGTTCTCATACAAGCTACACTTATCGGCCTACCGTATACAAACATGATGACACCATAATTTCAGTTTTTACTGAAATTTTTTTTTCTCAAATTAACGTTCTCATACAAGCTACTCTTATCGGCCTACCGTATACAAACATGATTACACCATAATTTCAGTTTTTACTGAAAATTTTTTTTTTGTCAAATTAACGTTCTCATACAAGCTACTCTTATCGGCCTACCGTATACAAACATGATGACACCATAATTTCAGTTTTTACTGATTTTTTTTTTTTTTTTTTAAAGTAACGTTCTCATACAAGCTACACTTATCGGCCTACCGTATACAAACATGATGACACCATAATTTCAGTTTTTACTGAATTTTTTTTTTTTTTTTTAAAGTAACGTTCTTATACAAGCTACACTTATCGGCCTACCGTATACAAACATGATGACACCATAATTTCAGTTTTTACTGAACATTTTTTTTTGTCAAATTAACGTTCTCATACAAGCTACTCTTATCGGCCTACCGTATACAAACATGATGACACCATAATTTCAGTTTTTACTGAATTTTTTTTTTTTTTTTTAAAGTAACGTTCTCATACAAGCTACACTTATCGGCCTACCGTATACAAACATGATGACACCATAATTTCAGTTTTTACTGAAATTTTTTTTTCTCAAATTAACGTTCTCATACAAGCTACTCTTATCGGCCTACCGTATACAAACATTATTACACCATAATTTCAGTTTTTACTGAAAATTTTTTTTTTTGTCAAATTAACGTTTTCATAAAAGCTACTCTTATCGGCCTACCGTATACAAACATGATGACACCATAATTTCAGTTTTTACTGATTTTTTTTTTTTTTTTTAAAGTAACGTTCTCATACAAGCTACACTTATCGGCCTACCGTATACAAACATGATGACACCATAATTTCAGTTTTTACTGAAATTTTTTTTTCTCAAATTAACGTTCTCATACAAGCTACTCTTATCGGCCTACCGTATACAAACATGATGACACCATAATTTCAGTTTGTACTGAATTTTTTTTTTTTTTTTTAAAGTAACGTTCTCATACAAGCTACTCTTATCGGCCTACCGTATACAAACATGATGACACCATAATTTCAGTTTTTACTGATTTTTTTTTTTTTTTTTAAAGTAACGTTCTCATACAAGCTACACTTATCGGCCTACCGTATACAAACATGATGACACAATAATTTCAGTTTTTACTGAATTTTTTTTTTTTTTTTTTAAAGTAGCGTTCTCATACAAGCTACACTTATCGGCCTACCGTATACAAACATGATGACACCATAATTTCAGTTTTTACTGAAAATTTTTTTTTTTGTCAAATTAACGTTCTCATACAAGCTACTCTTATCGGCCTACCGTATACAAACATGATGACACCATAATTTCAGTTTTTACTGAATTTTTTTTTTTTTTTTTAAAGTAACGTTCTCATACAAGCTACACTTATCGGCCTACCGTATACAAACATAATGACACCATAATTTCAATTTTTACTGAATTTTTTTTTTTTTTTTTTAAGTAACGTTCTCATACAAGCTACACTTATCGGCCTACCGTATACAAACATGATGACACCATAATTTCAGTTTTTACTGAATTTTTTCTTTTTTTTTTTTAAAGTAACGTTCTCATACAAGCTACACTTATCGGCCTACCGTATACAAACATGATGACACCATAATTTCAGTTTTTACTGAATTTTTTTTTTTTTTTTTTAAAGTAACGTTCTCATACAAGCTACACTTATCGGCCTACCGTATACAAACATGATGACACCATAATTTCAGTTTTTACTGAATTTTTTTTTTTTTTTTTTAAAGTAACGTTCTCATACAAGCTACAATTATCGGCCTACCGTATACAGACATGATGACACCATAATTTCAGTTTTTACTGAAAATTTTTTTTTTTGTCAAATTAACGTTCTCATACAAGCTACACTTATCGGCCTACCGTATACAAACATGATGACACCATAATTTCAGTTTTTACTGAACATTTTTTTTTTGTCAAATTAACGTTCTCATAGAAGCTACTCTTATCGGCCTACCGTATACAAACATGATGACACCATAATTTCAGTTTTTACTGAAATTTTTTTTTTTTTTAAAGTAACGTTCTCATACAAGCTACACTTATCGGCCTACCGTATACAAACATGATGACACCATAATTTCAATTTTTACTGAATTTTTTTTTTTTTTTTTTAAAGTAACGTTCTCATACAAGCTACACTTATCGGCCTACCGTATACAAACATGATGACACCATAATTTCAGTTTTTACTGATTTTTTTTTTTTTTTTTAAAGTAACGTTCTCATACAAGCTACACTTATCGGCCTACCGTATACAAACATGATGACACCATAATTTCAGTTTTTACTGAAAATTTTTTTTTTTGTCAAATTAACGTTCTCATACAAGCTACTCTTATCGGCCTACCGTATACAAACATGATGACACCATAATTTCAGTTTTTACTGAATTTTTTTTTTTTTTTTAAAGTAACGTTCTCATACAAGCTACACTTATCGGCCTACCGTATACAAACATGATTACACCATAATTGCAGTTTTTACTGAAAATTTTTTTTTTTGTCAAATTAACGTTCTCCTACAAGCTACTCTTATCGGCCTACCGTATACAAACATGATGACACCATAATTTCAGTTTTTACTGATTTTTTTTTTTTTTTTTAAAGTAACGTTCTCATACAAGCTACACTTATCGGCCTACCGTATACAAACATGATGACACCATAATTTCAGTTTTTACTGATTTTTTTTTTTTTTTTTAAAGTAACGTTCTTATACAAGCTACACTTATCGGCCTACCGTATACAAACATGATGACACCATAATTTCAGTTTTTACTGAACCTTTTTTTTTTTGTCAAATAAACGTTCTCATACAAGCTACTCTTATCGGCCTACCGTATACAAACATGATGACACCATAATTTCAGTTTTTACTGAATTTTTTTTTTTTTTTTTAAAGTAACGTTCTCATACAAGCTACACTTATCGGCCTACCGTATACAAACATGATGACACCATAATTTCAGTTTTTACTGAAATTTTTTTTTCTCAAATTAACGTTCTCGTACAAGCTACTCTTATCGGCCTACCGTATACAAACATGATTACACCATAATTTCAGTTTTTACTGAAAATTTTTTTTTTGTCAAATTAACGTTCTCATACAAGCTACTCTTATCGGGCTACCGTATACAAACATGATGACACCATAATTTCAGTTTTTACTGATTTTTTTTTTTTTTTTAAAGTAACGTTCTCATACAAGCTACACTTATCGGCCTACCGTATACAAACATGATGACACCATAATTTCAGTTTTTACTGAATTTTTTTTTTTTTTTTTAAAGTAACGTTCTTATACAAGCTACACTTATCGGCCTACCGTATACAAACATGATGACACCATAATTTCAGTTTTTACTGAACATTTTTTTTTTGTCAAATTAACGTTCTCATACAAGCTACTCTTATCGGCCTACCGTATACAAACATGATGACACCATAATTTCAGTTTTTACTGAAAATTTTTTTTTTTGTCAAATTAACGTTCTCATACAAGCTACTCTTATCGGCCTACCGTATACAAACATGATGACACCATAATTTCAGTTTTTACTGAAATTTTTTTTTTTTTTAAAGTAACGTTCTCATACAAGCTACACTTATCGGCCTACCGTATACAAACATGATGACACCATAATTACAATTTTTACTGAATTTTTTTTTTTTTTTTTTAAAGTAACGTTCTCATACAAGCTACACTTATCGGCCTACCGTATACAAACATGATGACACCATAATTTCAGTTTTTACTGAATTTTTTTTTTTTTTTTTTAAAGTAACGTTCTCATACAAGCTACACTTATCGGCCTACCGTATACAAACATGATGACACCATAATTTCAGTTTTTACTGAAAATTTTTTTTTTTGTCAAATTAACGTTCTCATACAAGCTACTCTTATCGGCCTACCGTATACAAACATGATGACACCATAATTTCAGTTTTTACTGAATTTTTTTTTTTTTTTTAAAGTAACGTTCTCATACAAGCTACACTTATCGGCCTACCGTATACAAACATGATTACACCATAATTTCAGTTTTTACTGAAAATTTTTTTTTTTGTCAAATTAACGTTCTCATACAAGCTACTCTTATCGGGCTACCGTATACAAACATGATGACACCATAATTTCAGTTTTTACTGATTTTTTTTTTTTTTTTTAAAGTAACGTTCTCATACAAGCTACACTTATCGGCCTACCGTATACAAACATGATGACACCATAATTTCAGTTTTTACTGAACATTTTTTTTTTGTCAAATTAACGTTCTCATACAAGCTACTCTTATCGGCCTACCGTATACAAACATGATGACACCATAATTTCAGTTTTTACTGAATTTTTTTTTTTTTTTTTAAAGTAACGTTCTCATACAAGCTACACTTATCGGCCTACCGTATACAAACATGATGACACCATAATTTCAGTTTTTACTGAAATTTTTTTTTCTCAAATTAACGTTCTCATACAAGCTACTCTTATCGGCCTACCGTATACAAACATGATTACACCATAATTTCAGTTTTTACTGAACATTTTTTTTTTGTCAAATTAACGTTCTCATACAAGCTACTCTTATCGGCCTACCGTATACAAACATGATGACACCATAATTTCAGTTTTTACTGAAAATTTTTTTTTTTGTCAAATTAACGTTCTCATACAAGCTACTCTTATCGGCCTACCGTATACAAACATGATGACACCATAATTTCAGTTTTTACTGAAATTTTTTTTTTTTTTAAAGTAACGTTCTCATACAAGCTACACTTATCGGCCTACCGTATACAAACATGATGACACCATAATTACAATTTTTACTGAATTTTTTTTTTTTTTTTTTAAAGTAACGTTCTCATACAAGCTACACTTATCGGCCTACCGTATACAAACATGATGACACCATAATTTCAGTTTTTACTGAATTTTTTTTTTTTTTTTTTAAAGTAACGTTCTCATACAAGCTACACTTATCGGCCTACCGTATACAAACATGATGACACCATAATTTCAGTTTTTACTGAAAATTTTTTTTTTTGTCAAATTAACGTTCTCATACAAGCTACTCTTATCGGCCTACCGTATACAAACATGATGACACCATAATTTCAGTTTTTACTGAATTTTTTTTTTTTTTTTAAAGTAACGTTCTCATACAAGCTACACTTATCGGCCTACCGTATACAAACATGATTACACCATAATTTCAGTTTTTACTGAAAATTTTTTTTTTTGTCAAATTAACGTTCTCATACAAGCTACTCTTATCGGCCTACCGTATACAAACATGATGACACCATAATTTCAGTTTTTACTGAATTTTTTTTTTTTTTTTAAAGTAACGTTCTCATACAAGCTACACTTATCGGCCTACCGTATACAAACATGATGACACCATAATTTCAGTTTTTACTGAATTTTTTTTTTTTTTTTAAAGTAACGTTCTCATACAAGCTACTCTTATCGGGCTACCGTATACAAACATGATGACACCATAATTTCAGTTTTTACTGATTTTTTTTTTTTTTTTTAAAGTAACGTTCTCATACAAGCTACACTTATCGGCCTACCGTATACAAACATGATGACACCATAATTTCAGTTTTTACTGAATTTTTTTTTTTTTTTTTAAAGTAACGTTCTTATACAAGCTACACTTATCGGCCTACCGTATACAAACATGATGACACCATAATTTCAGTTTTTACTGAACATTTTTTTTTTGTCAAATTAACGTTCTCATACAAGCTACTCTTATCGGCCTACCGTATACAAACATGATGACACCATAATTTCAGTTTTTACTGAATTTTTTTTTTTTTTTTTAAAGTAACGTTCTCATACAAGCTACACTTATCGGCCTACCGTATACAAACATGATGACACCATAATTTCAGTTTTTACTGAAATTTTTTTTTCTCAAATTAACGTTCTCATACAAGCTACTCTTATCGGCCTACCGTATACAAACATGATTACACCATAATTTCAGTTTTTACTGAAAATTTTTTTTTTTGTCAAATTAACGTTCTCATACAAGCTACTCTTATCGGCCTACCGTATACAAACATGATGACACCATAATTACAATTTTTACTGAATTTTTTTTTTTTTTTTTTAAAGTAACGTTCTCATACAAGCTACACTTATCGGCCTACCGTATAAAATCATGATGACACCATAATTTCAGTTTTTACTGAACATTTTTTTTTTGTCAAATTAACGTTCTCATACAAGCTACTCTTATCGGCCTACCGTATACAAACATGATGACACCATAATTTCAGTTTTTACTGAATTTTTTTTTTTTTTTTTAAAGTAACGTTCTCATACAAGCTACACTTATCGGCCTACCGTATACAAACATGATGACACCATAATTTCAGTTTTTACTGAAATTTTTTTTTCTCAAATTAACGTTCTCATACAAGCTACTCTTATCGGCCTACCGTATACAAACATGATTACACCATAATTTCAGTTTTAACTGAAAATTTTTTTTTTTGTCAAATTAACGTTCTCATACAAGCTACTCTTATCGGCCTACCGTATACAAACATGATGACACCATAATTTCAGTTTTTACTGAAAATTTTTTTTTTTGTCAAATTAACGTTCTCATACAAGCTACTCTTATCGGCCTACCGTATACAAACATGATGACACCATAATTTCAGTTTTTACTGATTTTTTTTTTTTTTTTTAAAGTAACGTTCTCATACAAGCTACACTTATCGGCCTACCGTATACAAACATGATGACACCATAATTTCAGTTTTTACTGAACATTTTTTTTTGTCAAATTAAAGTTCTCATACAAGCTACTCTTATCGGCCTACCGTATACAAACATGATGACACCATAATTTCAGTTTTTACTGAATTTTTTTTTTTTTTTTTAAAGTAACGTTCTCATACAAGCTACACTTATCGGCCTACCGTATACAAACATGATGACACCATAATTTCAGTTTTTACTGAAATTTTTTTTTCTCAAATTAACGTTCTCATACAAGCTACTCTTATCGGCCTACCGTATACAAACATGATTACACCATAATTTCAGTTTTTACTGAAAATTTTTTTTTTGTCAAATTAACGTTCTCATACAAGCTACTCTTATCGGCCTACCGTATACAAACATGATGACACCATAATTTCAGTTTTTACTGATTTTTTTTTTTTTTTAAAGTAACGTTCTCATACAAGCTACACTTATCGGCCTACCGTATACAAACATGATGACACCATAATTTCAGTTTTTACTGAATTTTTTTTTTTTTTTTTAAAGTAACGTTCTTATACAAGCTACACTTATCGGCCTACCGTATACAAACATGATGACACCATAATTTCAGTTTTTACTGAACATTTTTTTTTGTCAAATTAACGTTCTCATACAAGCTACTCTTATCGGCCTACCGTATACAAACATGATGACACCATAATTTTAGTTTTTACTGAATTTTTTTTTTTTTTTTTAAAGTAACGTTCTCATACAAGCTACACTTATCGGCCTACCGTATACAAACATGATGACACCATAATTTCAGTTTTTACTGAAATTTTTTTTTCTCAAATTAACGTTCTCATACAAGCTACTCTTATCGGCCTACCGTATACAAACATTATTACACCATAATTTCAGTTTTTACTGAAAATTTTTTTTTTTGTCAAATTAACGTTCTCATAAAAGCTACTCTTATCGGCCTACCGTATACAAACATGATGACACCATAATTTCAGTTTTTACTGATTTTTTTTTTTTTTTTTAAAGTAACGTTCTCATACAAGCTACACTTATCGGCCTACCGTATACAAACATGATGACACCATAATTTCAGTTTTTACTGAAATTTTTTTTTCTCAAATTAACGTTCTCATACAAGCTACTCTTATCGGCCTACCGTATACAAACATGATTACACCATAATTTCAGTTTTTACTGAAAATTTTTTTTTTTGTCAAATTAACGTTCTCATACAAGCTACTCTTATCGGCCTACCGTATACAAACATGATGACACCATAATTTCAGTTTTTACTGAAAATTTTTTTTTTTGTCAAATTAACGTTCTCATACAAGCTACTCTTATCGGCCTACCGTATACAAACATGATGACACCATAATTTCAGTTTTTACTGATTTTTTTTTTTTTTTTTAAAGTAACGTTCTCATACAAGCTACACTTATCGGCCTACCGTATACAAACATGATGACACCATAATTTCAGTTTTTACTGAAAATTTTTTTTTGTCAAATTAACGTTCTCATACAAGCTACTCTTATCGGCCTACCGTATACAAACATGATGACACCATAATTTCAGTTTTTACTGAATTTTTTTTTTTTTTTTTAAAGTAACGTTCTCATACAAGCTACACTTATCGGCCTACCGTATACAAACATGATGACACCATAATTTCAGTTTTTACTGAAATTTTTTTTTCTCAAATTAACGTTCTCATACAAGCTACTCTTATCGGCCTACCGTATACAAACATGATGACACCATAATTTCAGTTTTTACTGATTTTTTTTTTTTTTTTTAAAGTAACGTTCTCATACAAGCTACACTTATCGGCCTACCGTATACAAACATGATGACACCATAATTTCAGTTTTTACTGAATTTTTTTTTTTTTTTTTAAAGTAACGTTCTTATACAAGCTACACTTATCGGCCTACCGTATACAAACATGATGACACCATAATTTCAGTTTTTACTGAACATTTTTTTTTTGTCAAATTAACGTTCTCATACAAGCTACTCTTATCGGCCTACCGTATACAAACATGATGACACCATAATTTCAGTTTTTACTGAATTTTTTTTTTTTTTTTTAAAGTAACGTTCTCATACAAGCTACACTTATCGGCCTACCGTATACAAACATGATGACACCATAATTTCAGTTTTTACTGAAATTTTTTTTTCTCAAATTAACGTTCTCATACAAGCTACTCTTATCGGCCTACCGTATACAAACATTATTACACCATAATTTCAGTTTTTACTGAAAATTTTTTTTTTTGTCAAATTAACGTTCTCATAAAAGCTACTCTTATCGGCCTACCGTATACAAACATGATGACACCATAATTTCAGTTTTTACTGATTTTTTTTTTTTTTTTTAAAGTAACGTTCTCATACAAGCTACACTTATCGGCCTACCGTATACAAACATGATGACACCATAATTTCAGTTTTTACTGAAATTTTTTTTTCTCAAATTAACGTTCTCATACAAGCTACTCTTATCGGCCTACCGTATACAAACATGATGACACCATAATTTCAGTTTTTACTGAATTTTTTTTTTTTTTTTTAAAGTAACGTTCTCATACAAGCTACTCTTATCGGCCTACCGTATACAAACATGATGACACCATAATTTCAGTTTTTACTGATTTTTTTTTTTTTTTTTAAAGTAACGTTCTCATACAAGCTACACTTATCGGCCTACCGTATACAAACATGATGACACAATAATTTCAGTTTTTACTGAATTTTTTTTTTTTTTTTTTAAAGTAGCGTTCTCATACAAGCTACACTTATCGGCCTACCGTATACAAACATGATGACACCATAATTTCAGTTTTTACTGAAAATTTTTTTTTTTTGTCAAATTAACGTTCTCATACAAGCTACACTTATCGGCCTACCGTATACAAACATGATGACACCATAATTTCAGTTTTTACTGAATTTTTTTTTTTTTTTTAAAGTAACGTTCTCATACAAGCTACACTTATCGGCCTACCGTATACAAACATGATGACACCATAATTTCAATTTTTACTGAATTTTTTTTTTTTTTTTTTAAGTAACGTTCTCATACAAGCTACACTTATCGGCCTACCGTATACAAACATGATGACACCATAATTTCAGTTTTTACTGAATTTTTTTTTTTTTTTTTTAAAGTAACGTTCTCATACAAGCTACACTTATCGGCCTACCGTATACAAACATGATGACACCATAATTTCAGTTTTTACTGAATTTTTTTTTTTTTTTTTTAAAGTAACGTTCTCATACAAGCTACACTTATCGGCCTACCGTATACAAACATGATGACACCATAATTTCAGTTTTTACTGAATTTTTTTTTTTTTTTTTTAAAGTAACGTTCTCATACAAGCTACAATTATCGGCCTACCGTATACAGACATGATGACACCATAATTTCAGTTTTTACTGAAAATTTTTTTTTTTGTCAAATTAACGTTCTCATACAAGCTACACTTATCGGCCTACCGTATACAAACATGATGACACCATAATTTCAGTTTTTACTGAAATTTTTTTTTTTTTTAAAGTAACGTTCTCATACAAGCTACACTTATCGGCCTACCGTATACAAACATGATGACACCATAATTTCAGTTTTTACTGAAATTTTTTTTTCTCAAATTAACGTTCTCATACAAGCTACACTTATCGGCCTACCGTATACAAACATGATGACACCATAATTTCAGTTTTTACTGAATTTTTTTTTTTTTTTTTTAAAGTAACGTTCTCATACAAGCTACACTTATCGGCCTACCGTATACAAACATGATGACACCATAATTTCAGTTTTTACTGAATTTTTTTTTTTTTTTTTTAAAGTAACGTTCTCATACAAGCTACACTTATCGGCCTACCGTATACAAACATGATGACACCATAATTTCAGTTTTTACTGAATTTTTTTTTTTTTTTTTTAAAGTAACGTTCTCATACAAGCTACACTTATCGGCCTACCGTATACAAACATGATGACACCATAATTTCAGTTTTTACTGAATTTTTTTTTTTTTTTTTTAAAGTAACGTTCTCATACAAGCTACAATTATCGGCCTACCGTATACAGACATGATGACACCATAATTTCAGTTTTTACTGAAAATTTTTTTTTTTGTCAAATTAACGTTCTCATACAAGCTACACTTATCGGCCTACCGTATACAAACATGATGACACCATAATTTCAGTTTTTACTGAAATTTTTTTTTTTTTTAAGTAACGTTCTCATACAAGCTACACTTATCGGCCTACCGTATACAAACATGATGACACCATAATTTCAGTTTTTACTGAAATTTTTTTTTCTCAAATTAACGTTCTCATACAAGCTACACTTATCGGCCTACCGTATACAAACATGATGACACCATAATTTCAGTTTTTACTGAATTTTTTTTTTTTTTTTTAAAGTAACGTTCTCATACAAGCTACACTTATCGGCCTACCGTATACAAACATGATGACACCATAATTTCAGTTTTTACTGAATTTTTTTTTTTTTTTTTTAAAGTAACGTTCTCATACAAGCTACACTTATCGGCCTACCGTATACAAACATGATGACACCATAATTTCAGTTTTTACTGAATTTTTTTTTTTTTTTTTTAAAGTAACGTTCTCATACAAGCTACACTTATCGGCCTACCGTATACAAACATGATGACACCATAATTTCAGTTTTTACTGAATTTTTTTTTTTTTTTTTTAAAGTAACGTTCTCATACAAGCTACAATTATCGGCCTACCGTATACAGACATGATGACACCATAATTTCAGTTTTTACTGAAAATTTTTTTTTTTGTCAAATTAACGTTCTCATACAAGCTACACTTATCGGCCTACCGTATACAAACATGATGACACCATAATTTCAGTTTTTACTGAAATTTTTTTTTTTTTTAAAGTAACGTTCTCATACAAGCTACACTTATCGGCCTACCGTATACAAACATGATGACACCATAATTTCAGTTTTCACTGAAATTTTTTTTTCTCAAATTAACGTTCTCATACAAGCTACACTTATCGGCCTACCGTATACAAACATGATGACACCATAATTTCAGTTTTTACTGAATTTTTTTTTTTTTTTTTAAAGTAACGTTCTCATACAAGCTACACTTATCGGCCTACCGTATACAAACATGATGACACCATAATTTCAGTTTTTACTGAATTTTTTTTTTTTTTTTTTAAAGTAACGTTCTCATACAAGCTACACTTATCGGCCTACCGTATACAAACATGATGACACCATAATTTCAGTTTTTACTGAAAATTTTTTTTTTTGTCAAAGTAACGTTCTTATACAAGCTACACTTATCGGCCTACCGTATACAAACATGATGACACCATAATTTCAGTTTTTACTGAATTTTTTTTTTTTTTTTTAAAGTAACGTTCTCATACAAGCTACACTTATCGGCCTACCGTATACAAACATGATGACACCATAATTTCAGTTTTTACTGAATTTTTTTTTTTTTTTTTTAAAGTAACGTTCTCATACAAGCTACACTTATCGGCCTACCGTATACAAACATGATGACACCATAATTTCAGTTTTTACTGATTTTTTTTTTTTTTTTTAAAGTAACGTTCTCATACAAGCTACACTTATCGGCCTACCGTATACAAACATGATGACACCATAATTTCAGTTTTTACTGAAATTTTTTTTTCTCAAATTAACGTTCTCATACAAGCTACTCTTATCGGCCTACCGTATACAAACATGATGACACCATAATTTCAGTTTTTACTGAATTTTTTTTTTTTTTTTTAAAGTAACGTTCTCATACAAGCTACTCTTATCGGCCTACCGTATACAAACATGATGACACCATAATTTCAGTTTTTACTGAAATTTTTTTTTCTCAAATTAACGTTCTCATACAAGCTACTCTTATCGGCCTACCGTATACAAACATTATTACACCATAATTTCAGTTTTTACTGAAAATTTTTTTTTTTTGTCAAATTAACGTTCTCATAAAAGCTACTCTTATCGGCCTACCGTATACAAACATGATGACACCATAATTTCAGTTTTTACTGATTTTTTTTTTTTTTTTTAAAGTAACGTTCTCATACAAGCTACACTTATCGGCCTACCGTATACAAACATGATGACACCATAATTTCAGTTTTTACTGAAATTTTTTTTTCTCAAATTAACGTTCTCATACAAGCTACTCTTATCGGCCTACCGTATACAAACATGATGACACCATAATTTCAGTTTTTACTGAATTTTTTTTTTTTTTTTTAAAGTAACGTTCTCATACAAGCTACTCTTATCGGCCTACCGTATACAAACATGATGACACCATAATTTCAGTTTTTACTGATTTTTTTTTTTTTTTTTAAAGTAACGTTCTCATACAAGCTACACTTATCGGCCTACCGTATACAAACATGATGACACAATAATTTCAGTTTTTACTGAATTTTTTTTTTTTTTTTTTAAAGTAGCGTTCTCATACAAGCTACACTTATCGGCCTACCGTATACAAACATGATGACACCATAATTTCAGTTTTTACTGAAAATTTTTTTTTTTTGTCAAATTAACGTTCTCATACAAGCTACACTTATCGGCCTACCGTATACAAACATGATGACACCATAATTTCAGTTTTTACTGAATTTTTTTTTTTTTTTTAAAGTAACGTTCTCATACAAGCTACACTTATCGGCCTACCGTATACAAACATGATGACACCATAATTTCAATTTTTACTGAATTTTTTTTTTTTTTTTTTAAGTAACGTTCTCATACAAGCTACACTTATCGGCCTACCGTATACAAACATGATGACACCATAATTTCAGTTTTTACTGAATTTTTTTTTTTTTTTTTTAAAGTAACGTTCTCATACAAGCTACACTTATCGGCCTACCGTATACAAACATGATGACACCATAATTTCAGTTTTTACTGAATTTTTTTTTTTTTTTTTTAAAGTAACGTTCTCATACAAGCTACACTTATCGGCCTACCGTATACAAACATGATGACACCATAATTTCAGTTTTTACTGAATTTTTTTTTTTTTTTTTTAAAGTAACGTTCTCATACAAGCTACAATTATCGGCCTACCGTATACAGACATGATGACACCATAATTTCAGTTTTTACTGAAAATTTTTTTTTTTGTCAAATTAACGTTCTCATACAAGCTACACTTATCGGCCTACCGTATACAAACATGATGACACCATAATTTCAGTTTTTACTGAAATTTTTTTTTTTTTTAAAGTAACGTTCTCATACAAGCTACACTTATCGGCCTACCGTATACAAACATGATGACACCATAATTTCAGTTTTTACTGAAATTTTTTTTTCTCAAATTAACGTTCTCATACAAGCTACACTTATCGGCCTACCGTATACAAACATGATGACACCATAATTTCAGTTTTTACTGAATTTTTTTTTTTTTTTTTAAAGTAACGTTCTCATACAAGCTACACTTATCGGCCTACCGTATACAAACATGATGACACCATAATTTCAGTTTTTACTGAATTTTTTTTTTTTTTTTTTAAAGTAACGTTCTCATACAAGCTACACTTATCGGCCTACCGTATACAAACATGATGACACCATAATTTCAGTTTTTACTGAATTTTTTTTTTTTTTTTTTAAAGTAACGTTCTCATACAAGCTACACTTATCGGCCTACCGTATACAAACATGATGACACCATAATTTCAGTTTTTACTGAATTTTTTTTTTTTTTTTTTAAAGTAACGTTCTCATACAAGCTACAATTATCGGCCTACCGTATACAGACATGATGACACCATAATTTCAGTTTTTACTGAAAATTTTTTTTTTTGTCAAATTAACGTTCTCATACAAGCTACACTTATCGGCCTACCGTATACAAACATGATGACACCATAATTTCAGTTTTTACTGAAATTTTTTTTTTTTTTAAAGTAACGTTCTCATACAAGCTACACTTATCGGCCTACCGTATACAAACATGATGACACCATAATTTCAGTTTTTACTGAAATTTTTTTTTCTCAAATTAACGTTCTCATACAAGCTACACTTATCGGCCTACCGTATACAAACATGATGACACCATAATTTCAGTTTTTACTGAATTTTTTTTTTTTTTTTTAAAGTAACGTTCTCATACAAGCTACACTTATCGGCCTACCGTATACAAACATGATGACACCATAATTTCAGTTTTTACTGAATTTTTTTTTTTTTTTTTTAAAGTAACGTTCTCATACAAGCTACACTTATCGGCCTACCGTATACAAACATGATGACACCATAATTTCAGTTTTTACTGAATTTTTTTTTTTTTTTTTTAAAGTAACGTTCTCATACAAGCTACAATTATCGGCCTACCGTATACAGACATGATGACACCATAATTTCAGTTTTTACTGAAAATTTTTTTTTTTGTCAAATTAACGTTCTCATACAAGCTACACTTATCGGCCTACCGTATACAAACATGATGACACCATAATTTCAGTTTTTACTGAAATTTTTTTTTTTTTTAAAGTAACGTTCTCATACAAGCTACACTTATCGGCCTACCGTATACAAACATGATGACACCATAATTTCAGTTTTTACTGAAATTTTTTTTTCTCAAATTAACGTTCTCATACAAGCTACACTTATCGGCCTACCGTATACAAACATGATGACACCATAATTTCAGTTTTTACTGAATTTTTTTTTTTTTTTTTAAAGTAACGTTCTCATACAAGCTACACTTATCGGCCTACCGTATACAAACATGATGACACCATAATTTCAGTTTTTACTGAATTTTTTTTTTTTTTTTTTAAAGTAACGTTCTCATACAAGCTACACTTATCGGCCTACCGTATACAAACATGATGACACCATAATTTCAGTTTTTACTGAATTTTTTTTTTTTTTTTTTAAAGTAACGTTCTCATACAAGCTACACTTATCGGCCTACCGTATACAAACATGATGACACCATAATTTCAGTTTTTACTGAATTTTTTTTTTTTTTTTTTAAAGTAACGTTCTCATACAAGCTACAATTATCGGCTTACCGTATACAGACATGATGACACCATAATTTCAGTTTTTACTGAAAATTTTTTTTTTTGTCAAATTAACGTTCTCATACAAGCTACACTTATCGGCCTACCGTATACAAACATGATGACACCATAATTTCAGTTTTTACTGAAATTTTTTTTTTTTTTAAAGTAACGTTCTCATACAAGCTACACTTATCGGCCTACCGTATACAAACATGATGACACCATAATTTCAGTTTTTACTGAAATTTTTTTTTCTCAAATTAACGTTCTCATACAAGCTACACTTATCGGCCTACCGTATACAAACATGATGACACCATAATTTCAGTTTTTACTGAATTTTTTTTTTTTTTTTTAAAGTAACGTTCTCATACAAGCTACACTTATCGGCCTACCGTATACAAACATGATGACACCATAATTTCAGTTTTTACTGAATTTTTTTTTTTTTTTTTTAAAGTAACGTTCTCATACAAGCTACACTTATCGGCCTACCGTATACAAACATGATGACACCATAATTTCAGTTTTTACTGAAAATTTTTTTTTTTGTCAAATTAACGTTCTCATACAAGCTACACTTATCGGCCTACCGTATACAAACATGATGACACCATAATTTCAGTTTTTACTGAATTTTTTTTTTTTTTTTTAAAGTAACGTTCTCATACAAGCTACACTTATCGGCCTACCGTATACAAACATGATGACACCATAATTTCAGTTTTTACTGAATTTTTTTTTTTTTTTTTTAAAGTAACGTTCTCATACAAGCTACACTTATCGGCCTACCGTATACAAACATGATGACACCATAATTTCAGTTTTTACTGATTTTTTTTTTTTTTTTTAAAGTAACGTTCTCATACAAGCTACACTTATCGGCCTACCGTATACAAACATGATGACACCATAATTTCAGTTTTTACTGATTTTTTTTTTTTTTTTTAAAGTAACGTTCTCATACAAGCTACACTTATCGGCCTACCGTATACAAACATGATGACACCATAATTTCAGTTTTTACTGATTTTTTTTTTTTTTTTTAAAGTAACGTTCTTATACAAGCTACACTTATCGGCCTACCGTATACAAACATGATGACACCATAATTTCAGTTTTTACTGAACATTTTTTTTTTGTCAAATAAACGTTCTCATACAAGCTACTCTTATCGGCCTACCGTATACAAACATGATGACACCATAATTTCAGTTTTTACTGAATTTTTTTTTTTTTTTTTAAAGTAACGTTCTCATACAAGCTACACTTATCGGCCTACCGTATACAAACATGATGACACCATAATTTCAGTTTTTACTGAAATTTTTTTTTCTCAAATTAACGTTCTCGTACAAGCTACTCTTATCGGCCTACCGTATACAAACATGATTACACCATAATTTCAGTTTTTACTGAAAATTTTTTTTTTTGTCAAATTAACGTTCTCATACAAGCTACTCTTATCGGCCTACCGTATACAAACATGATGACACCATAATTTCAGTTTTTACTGATTTTTTTTTTTTTTTTAAAGTAACGTTCTCATACAAGCTACACTTATCGGCCTACCGTATACAAACATGATGACACCATAATTTCAGTTTTTACTGAATTTTTTTTTTTTTTTTTAAAGTAACGTTCTTATACAAGCTACACTTATCGGCCTACCGTATACAAACATGATGACACCATAATTTCAGTTTTTACTGAACATTTTTTTTTTGTCAAATTAACGTTCTCATACAAGCTACTCTTATCGGCCTACCGTATACAAACATGATGACACCATAATTTCAGTTTTTACTGAATTTTTTTTTTTTTTTTTAAAGTAACGTTCTCATACAAGCTACACTTATCGGCCTACCGTATACAAACATGATGACACCATAATTTCAGTTTTTACTGAAATTTTTTTTTCTCAAATTAACGTTCTCATACAAGCTACTCTTATCGGCCTACCGTATACAAACATGATGATACCATAATTTCAGTTTTTACTGAAAATTTTTTTTTTCTCAAATTAACGTTCTCATACAAGCTACACTTATCGGCCTACCGTATACAAACATGATGACACCATAATTTCAGTTTTTACTGAATTTTTTTTTTTCTTAAATTAACGTTCTTATACAGGCTACTCTTATCGGCCTACCGTATACAAACATGATGACACCATAATTTCAGTTTTTACTGAAAATTTTTTTTTTGTCAAATTAACGTTCTCATACAAGCTACTCTTATCGGCCTACCGTATACAAACATGATGACACCATAATTTCAGTTTTTACTGAATTTTTTTTTTTTTTTTTTAAAGTAACGTTCTCATACAAGCTACACTTATCGGCCTACCGTATACAAACATGATGACACCATAATTTCAGTTTTTACTGAAATTTTTTTTTCTCAAATTACCGTTCTCATACAAGCTACTCTTATCGGCCTACCGTATACAAACATGATGACACCATAATTTCAGTTTTTACTGAAATTTTTTTTTTTTTTAAAGTAACGTTCTCATACAAGCTACACTTATCGGCCTACCGTATACAAACATGATGACACCATAATTTCAGTTTTTACTGAAATTTTTTTTTCTCAAATTAACGTTCTCATACAAGCTACACTTATCGGCCTACCGTATACAAACATGATGACACCATAATTTCAGTTTTTACTGAATTTTTTTTTTTTTTTTTAAAGTAACGTTCTCATACAAGCTACACTTATCGGCCTACCGTATACAAACATGATGACACCATAATTTCAGTTTTTACTGAATTTTTTTTTTTTTTTTTTAAAGTAACGTTCTCATACAAGCTACACTTATCGGCCTACCGTATACAAACATGATGACACCATAATTTCAGTTTTTACTGAAAATTTTTTTTTTTGTCAAATTAACGTTCTCATACAAGCTACACTTATCGGCCTACCGTATACAAACATGATGACACCATAATTTTAATTTTTACTGAATTTTTTTTTTTTTTTTTTAAAGTAACGTTCTCATACAAGCTACACTTATCGGCCTACCGTATACAAACATGATGACACCATAATTTCAGTTTTTACTGAATTTTTTTTTTTTTTTTTTAAAGTAACGTTCTCATACAAGCTACACTTATCGGCCTACCGTATACAAACATGATGACACCATAATTTCAGTTTTAACTGAAAATTTTTTTTTTTTTGTCAAATTAACGTTCTCATACAAGCTACTCTTATCGGCCTTCCGTATACAAACATGATGACACCATAATTTCAGTTTTTACTGAATTTTTTTTTTTTTTTTAAAGTAACGTTCTCATACAAGCTACACTTATCGGCCTACCGTATACAAACATGATGACACCATAATTTCAGTTTTTACTGAATTTTTTTTTTTTTTTTTTAAAGTAACGTTCTCATACAAGCTACACTTATCGGCCTACCGTATACAAACATGATTACACCATAATTTCAGTTTTTACTGAAAATTTTTTTTTTTGTCAAATTAACGTTCTCATACAAATTACTCTTATCGGCCTACCGTATACAAACATGATGACACAATAATTTCAGTTTTTACTGAATTTTTTTTTTTTTTTTTTAAAGTAGCGTTCTCATACAAGCTACACTTATCGGCCTACCGTATACAAACATGATGACACCATAATTTCAGTTTTTACTGAAAATTTTTTTTTTTGTCAAATTAACGTTCTCATACAAGCTACTCTTATCGGCCTACCGTATACAAACATGATGACACCATAATTTCAGTTTTTACTGAATTTTTTTTTTTTTTTTAAAGTAACGTTCTCATACAAGCTACACTTATCGGCCTACCGTATACAAACATGATGACACCATAATTTCAATTTTTACTGAATTTTTTTTTTTTTTTTTTAAGTAACGTTCTCATACAAGCTACACTTATCGGCCTACCGTATACAAACATGATGACACCATAATTTCAGTTTTTACTGAATTTTTTTTTTTTTTTTTTAAAGTAACGTTCTCATACAAGCTACACTTATCGGCCTACCGTATACAAACATGATGACACCATAATTTCAGTTTTTACTTAATTTTTTTTTTTTTTTTTAAAGTAACGTTCTCATACAAGCTACACTTATCGGCCTACCGTATACAAACATGATGACACCATAATTTCAGTTTTTACTGAAATTTTTTTTTCTCAAATTAACGTTCTCATACAAGCTACTCTTATCGGCCTACCGTATACAAACATGATTACACCATAATTTCAGTTTTTACTGAACATTTTTTTTTTTGTCAAATTAACGTTCTCATACAAGCTACTCTTATCGGCCTACCGTATACAAACATGATGACACCATAATTTCAGTTTTTACTGATTTTTTTTTTTTTTTTAAAGTAACGTTCTCATACAAGCTACACTTATCGGCCTACCGTATACAAACATGATGACACCATAATTTCAGTTTTTACTGAATTTTTTTTTTTTTTTTTAAAGTAACGTTCTCATACAAGCTGCACTTATCGGCTTACCGTATACAAACATGATGACACCATAATTTCAGTTTCTACTGAACATTTTTTTTTTTTTTTTTAAGTAACGTTCTCATACAAGCTACACTTATCGGCCTACCGTATACAAACATGATGACACCATAATTTCAGTTTTTACTGAATTTTTTTTTTTTTTTTTTAAAGTAATGTTCTCATACAAGCTACACTTATCGGCCTACCGTATACAAACATGATGACACCATAATTTCAGTTTTTACTGAATTTTTTTTTTTTTTTTTAAAGTAACGTTCTCATACAAGCTACACTTATCGGCCTACCGTATACAAACATGATGACACCATAATTTCAGTTTTTACTGAAATTTTTTTTTCTCAAATTAACGTTCTCATACAAGCTACTCTTATCGGCCTACCGTATACAAACATGATTACACCATAATTTCAGTTTTTACTGAAAATTTTTTTTTTTGTCAAATTAACGTTCTCATACAAGCTACTCTTATCGGCCTACCGTATACAAACATGATGACACCATAATTTCAGTTTTTACTGATTTTTTTTTTTTTTTTTAAAGTAACGTTCTCATACAAGCTACACTTATCGGCCTACCGTATACAGACATGATGACACCATAATTTCAGTTTTTACTGAATTTTTTTTTTTTTTTTTTAAAGTAACGTTCTCATACAAGCTACACTTATCGGCCTACCGTATACAAACATGATGACACAATAATTTCAGTTTTCACTGAATTTTTTTTTTTTTTTTTTAAAGTAGCGTTCTCATACAAGCTACACTTATCGGCCTACCGTATACAAACATGATGACACCATAATTTCAGTTTTTACTGAAAATTTTTTTTTTTGTCAAATTAACGTTCTCATACAAGCTACTCTTATCGGCCTACCGTATACAAACATGATGACACCATAATTTCAGTTTTTACTGAATTTTTTTTTTTTTTTTTAAAGTAACGTTCTCATACAAGCTACACTTATCGGCCTACCGTATACAAACATGATGACACCATAATTTCAATTTTTACTGAATTTTTTTTTTTTTTTTTAAAGTAACGTTCTCATACAAGCTACACTTATCGGCCTACCGTATACAAACATGATGACACCATAATTTCAGTTTTTACTGAATTTTTTTTTTTTTTTTTTAAAGTAACGTTCTCATACAAGCTACACTTATCGGCCTACCGTATACAAAAATGATGACACCATAATTTCAGTTTTTACTGAATTTTTTTTTTTTTTTTTTAAAGTAACGTTCTCATACAAGCTACACTTATCGGCCTACCGTATACAAACATGATGACACCATAATTTCAGTTTTTACTGAATTTTTTTTTTTTTTTTTAAAGTAACGTTCTCATACAAGCTACACTTATCGGCCTACCGTATACAGACATGATGACACCATAATTTCAGTTTTTACTGAAAATTTTTTTTTTTGTCAAATTAACGTTCTCATACAAGCTACACTTATCGGCCTACCGTATACAAACATGATGACACCATAATTTCAGTTTTTACTGAAATTTTTTTTTTTTTTAAAGTAACGTTCTCATACAAGCTACACTTATCGGCCTACCGTATACAAACATGATGACACCATAATTTCAATTTTTACTGAATTTTTTTTTTTTTTTTTTAAGTAACGTTCTCATACAAGCTACACTTATCGGCCTACCGTATACAAACATGATGACACCATAATTTCAGTTTTTACTGAATTTTTTTTTTTTTTTTTTAAAGTAACGTTCTCATACAAGCTACACTTATCGGCCTACCGTATACAAACATGATGACACCATAATTTCAGTTTTTACTTAATTTTTTTTTTTTTTTTTAAAGTAACGTTCTCATACAAGCTACACTTATCGGCCTACCGTATACAAACATGATGACACCATAATTTCAGTTTTTACTGAAATTTTTTTTTCTCAAATTAACGTTCTCATACAAGCTACTCTTATCGGCCTACCGTATACAAACATGATTACACCATAATTTCAGTTTTTACTGAACATTTTTTTTTTTGTCAAATTAACGTTCTCATACAAGCTACTCTTATCGGCCTACCGTATACAAACATGATGACACCATAATTTCAGTTTTTACTGATTTTTTTTTTTTTTTTAAAGTAACGTTCTCATACAAGCTACACTTATCGGCCTACCGTATACAAACATGATGACACCATAATTTCAGTTTTTACTGAATTTTTTTTTTTTTTTTTAAAGTAACGTTCTCATACAAGCTGCACTTATCGGCTTACCGTATACAAACATGATGACACCATAATTTCAGTTTTTACTGAACATTTTTTTTTTTTTTTTTAAGTAACGTTCTCATACAAGCTACACTTATCGGCCTACCGTATACAAACATGATGACACCATAATTTCAGTTTTTACTGAATTTTTTTTTTTTTTTTTTAAAGTAATGTTCTCATACAAGCTACACTTATCGGCCTACCGTATACAAACATGATGACACCATAATTTCAGTTTTTACTGAATTTTTTTTTTTTTTTTTAAAGTAACGTTCTCATACAAGCTACACTTATCGGCCTACCGTATACAAACATGATGACACCATAATTTCAGTTTTTACTGAAATTTTTTTTTCTCAAATTAACGTTCTCATACAAGCTACTCTTATCGGCCTACCGTATACAAACATGATTACACCATAATTTCAGTTTTTACTGAAAATTTTTTTTTTTGTCAAATTAACGTTCTCATACAAGCTACTCTTATCGGCCTACCGTATACAAACATGATGACACCATAATTTCAGTTTTTACTGATTTTTTTTTTTTTTTTTAAAGTAACGTTCTCATACAAGCTACACTTATCGGCCTACCGTATACAGACATGATGACACCATAATTTCAGTTTTTACTGAATTTTTTTTTTTTTTTTTTAAAGTAACGTTCTCATACAAGCTACACTTATCGGCCTACCGTATACAAACATGATGACACAATAATTTCAGTTTTCACTGAATTTTTTTTTTTTTTTTTTAAAGTAGCGTTCTCATACAAGCTACACTTATCGGCCTACCGTATACAAACATGATGACACCATAATTTCAGTTTTTACTGAAAATTTTTTTTTTTGTCAAATTAACGTTCTCATACAAGCTACTCTTATCGGCCTACCGTATACAAACATGATGACACCATAATTTCAGTTTTTACTGAATTTTTTTTTTTTTTTTTAAAGTAACGTTCTCATACAAGCTACACTTATCGGCCTACCGTATACAAACATGATGACACCATAATTTCAATTTTTACTGAATTTTTTTTTTTTTTTTAAAGTAACGTTCTCATACAAGCTACACTTATCGGCCTACCGTATACAAACATGATGACACCATAATTTCAGTTTTTACTGAATTTTTTTTTTTTTTTTTTAAAGTAACGTTCTCATACAAGCTACACTTATCGGCCTACCGTATACAAAAATGATGACACCATAATTTCAGTTTTTACTGAATTTTTTTTTTTTTTTTTTAAAGTAACGTTCTCATACAAGCTACACTTATCGGCCTACCGTATACAAACATGATGACACCATAATTTCAGTTTTTACTGAATTTTTTTTTTTTTTTTTAAAGTAACGTTCTCATACAAGCTACACTTATCGGCCTACCGTATACAGACATGATGACACCATAATTTCAGTTTTTACTGAAAATTTTTTTTTTTGTCAAATTAACGTTCTCATACAAGCTACACTTATCGGCCTACCGTATACAAACATGATGACACCATAATTTCAGTTTTTACTGAAATTTTTTTTTTTTTTAAAGTAACGTTCTCATACAAGCTACACTTATCGGCCTACCGTATACAAACATGATGACACCATAATTTCAGTTTTTACTGAAATTTTTTTTTCTCAAATTAACGTTCTCATACAAGCTACACTTATCGGCCTACCGTATACAGACATGATGACACCATAATTTCAGTTTTTACTGAATTTTTTTTTTTTTTTTTTTAAAGTAACGTTCTCATACAAGCTACACTTATCGGCCTACCGTATACAAACATGATGACACAATAATTTCAGTTTTTACTGAAATTTTTTTTTTTTTTAAAGTAACGTTCTCATACAAGCTACACTTATCGGCCTACCGTATACAAACATGATGACACCATAATTTCAATTTTTACTGAATTTTTTTTTTTTTTTTTTAAAGTAACGTTCTCATACAAGCTACACTTATCGGCCTACCGTATACAAACATGATGACACCATAATTTCAGTTTTTACTGAATTTTTTTTTTTTTTTTTTAAAGTAACGTTCTCATACAAGCTACACTTATCGGCCTACCGTATACAAACATGATGACACCATAATTTCAGTTTTTACTGAAAATTTTTTTTTTTGTCAAATTAACGTTCTCATACAAGCTACTCTTATCGGCCTACCGTATACAAACATGATGACACCATAATTTCAGTTTTTACTGAATTTTTTTTTTTTTTTTTAAAGTAACGTTCTCATACAAGCTACACTTATCGGCCTACCGTATACAAACATGATTACACCATAATTTCAGTTTTTACTGAAAATTTTTTTTTTGTCAAATTAACGTTCTCATACAAGCTACTCTTATCGGCCTACCGTATACAAACATGATGACACCATAATTTCAGTTTTTACTGATTTTTTTTTTTTTTTTTAAAGTAACGTTCTCATACAAGCTACACTTATCGGCCTACCGTATACAAACATGATGACACCATAATTTCAGTTTTTACTGAATTTTTTTTTTTTTTTTTTAAAGTAACGTTCTCATACAAGCTACACTTATCGGCCTACCGTATACAAACATGATGACACCATAATTTCAGTTTTTACTGAAAATTTTTTTTTTTGTCAAATTAACGTTCTCATACAAGCTACTCTTATCGGCCTTCCGTATACAAACATGATGACACCATAATTTCAGTTTTTACTGAATTTTTTTTTTTTTTTAAGTAACGTTCTCATACAAGCTACACTTATCGGCCTACCGTATACAAACATGATGACACCATAATTTCAGTTTTTACTGAACATTTTTTTTTTTGTCAAATTAACGTTCTCATACAAGCTACTCTTATCGGCCTACCGTATACAAACATGATGACACCATAATTTCAGTTTTTACTGAATTTTTTTTTTTTTTTTTAAAGTAACGTTCTCATACAAGCTACACTTATCGGCCTACCGTATACAAACATGATGACACCATAATTTCAGTTTTTACTGAAATTTTTTTTTCTCAAATTAACGTTCTCATACAAGCTACTCTTATCGGCCTACCGTATACAAACATGATTACACCATAATTTCAGTTTTTACTGAAAATTTTTTTTTTTGTCAAATTAACGTTCTCATACAAGCTACTCTTATCGGCCTACCGTATACAAACATGATGACACCATAATTTCAGTTTTTACTGATTTTTTTTTTTTTTTTAAAGTAACGTTCTCATACAAGCTACACTTATCGGCCTACCGTATACAAACATGATGACACCATAATTTCAGTTTTTACTGAATTTTTTTTTTTTTTTTTAAAGTAACGTTCTTATACAAGCTGCACTTATCGGCCTACCGTATACAAACATGATGACACCATAATTTCAGTTTTTACTGAACATTTTTTTTTTTTTTTTAAGTAACGTTCTCATACAAGCTACACTTATCGGCCTACCGTATACAAACATGATGACACCATAATTTCAGTTTTTACTGAATTTTTTTTTTTTTTTTTTTAAAGTAACGTTCTCATACAAGCTACACTTATCGGCCTACCGTATACAAACATGATGACACCATAATTTCAGTTTTTACTGAAATTTTTTTTTTTTTTAAAGTAACGTTCTCATACAAGCTACACTTATCGGCCTACCGTATACAAACATGATGACACCATAATTTTAATTTTTACTGAATTTTTTTTTTTTTTTTTTAAAGTAACGTTCTCATACAAGCTACACTTATCGGCCTACCGTATACAAACATGATGACACCATAATTTCAGTTTTTACTGAATTTTTTTTTTTTTTTTTTAAAGTAACGTTCTCATACAAGCTACACTTATCGGCCTACCGTATACAAACATGATGACACCATAATTTCAGTTTTTACTGAAAATTTTTTTTTTTGTCAAATTAACGTTCTCATACAAGCTACTCTTATCGGCCTTCCGTATACAAACATGATGACACCATAATTTCAGTTTTTACTGAATTTTTTTTTTTTTTTTAAAGTAACGTTCTCATACAAGCTACACTTATCGGCCTACCGTATACAAACATGATGACACCGTAATTTCAGTTTTTACTGAAATTTTTTTTTCTCAAATTAACGTTCTCATACAAGCTATTCTTATCGGCCTACCGTATACAAACATGATGACACCATAATTTCAGTTTTTACTGAATTTTTTTTTTTTTTTTTTAAAGTAACGTTCTCATACAAGCTACACTTATCGGCCTACCGTATACAAACATGATTACACCATAATTTCAGTTTTTACTGAAAATTTTTTTTTTTGTCAAATTAACGTTCTCATACAAGCTACTCTTATCGGCCTACCGTATACAAACATGATGACACAATAATTTCAGTTTTTACTGAATTTTTTTTTTTTTTTTTTAAAGTAGCGTTCTCATACAAGCTACACTTATCGGCCTACCGTATACAAACATGATGACACCATAATTTCAGTTTTTACTGAAAATTTTTTTTTTTGTCAAATTAACGTTCTCATACAAGCTACTCTTATCGGCCTACCGTATACAAACATGATGACACCATAATTTCAGTTTTTACTGAATTTTTTTTTTTTTTTTTAAAGTAACGTTCTCATACAAGCTACACTTATCGGCCTACCGTATACAAACATGATGACACCATAATTTCAATTTTTACTGAATTTTTTTTTTTTTTTTAAGTAACGTTCTCATACAAGCTACACTTATCGGCCTACCGTATACAAACATGATGACACCATAATTTCAGTTTTTACTGAATTTTTTTTTTTTTTTTTTAAAGTAACGTTCTCATACAAGCTACACTTATCGGCCTACCGTATACAAACATGATGACACCATAATTTCAGTTTTTACTGAATTTTTTTTTTTTTTTTTAAAGTAACGTTCTCATACAAACTACACTTATCGGCCTACCGTATACAAACATGATGACACCATAATTTCAGTTTTTACTGAAATTTTTTTTTCTCAAATTAACGTTCTCATACAAGCTACTCTTATCGGCCTACCGTATACAAACATGATTACACCATAATTTCAGTTTTTACTGAAAATTTTTTTTTTTGTCAAATTAACGTTCTCATACAAGCTACTCTTATCGGCCTACCGTATACAAACATGATGACACCATAATTTCAGTTTTTACTGATTTTTTTTTTTTTTATAAAGTAACGTTCTCACACAAGCTACACTTATCGGCCTACCGTATACAAACATGATGACACCATAATTTCAGTTTTTACTGAATTTTTTTTTTTTTTTTTAAAGTAACGTTCTTATACAAGCTGCACTTATCGGCCTACCGTATACAAACATGATGACACCATAATTTCAGTTTTTACTGAACATTTTTTTTTTTTTTTTTAAGTAACGTTCTCATACAAGCTACTCTTATCGGCCTACCGTATACAAACATGATGACACCATAATTTCAGTTTTTACTGAATTTTTTTTTTTTTTTTTTAAAGTAACGTTCTCATACAAGCTACACTTATCGGCCTACCGTATACAAACATGATGACACCATAATATCAGTTTTTACTGAATTTTTTTTTTTTTTTTAAAGTAACGTTCTCATACAAGCTACACTTATCGGCCTACCGTATACAAACATGATGACACCATAATTTCAGTTTTTACTGAAATTTTTTTTTCTCAAATTAACGTTCTCATACAAGCTACTCTTATCGGCCTACCGTATACAAACATGATTACACCATAATTTCAGTTTTTACTGAAAATTTTTTTTTTTGTCAAATTAACGTTCTCATACAAGCTACTTTTATCGGCCTACCGTATACAAACATGATGACACCATAATTTCAGTTTTTACTGAATTTTTTTTTTTTTTTTTAAAGTAACGTTCTCATACAAGCTACACTTATCGGCCTACCGTATACAAACATGATGACACCATAATTTCAGTTTTTACTGAAATTTTTTTTTCTCAAATTAACGTTCTCATACAAGCTACTCTTATCGGCCTACCGTATACAAACATGATTACACCATAATTTCAGTTTTTACTGAAAATTTTTTTTTTGTCAAATTAACGTTCTCATACAAGCTACTCTTATCGGCCTACCGTATACAAACATGATGACACCATAATTTCAGTTTTTACTGATTTTTTTTTTTTTTTTTAAAGTAACGTTCTCATACAAGCTACACTTATCGGCCTACCGTATACAATCATGATGACACCATAATTTCAGTTTTTACTGAACATTTTTTTTTTGTCAAATTAACGTTCTCATACAAGCTACTCTTATCGGCCTACCGTATACAAACATGATGACACCATAATTTCAGTTTTTACTGAATTTTTTTTTTTTTTTTTAAAGTAACGTTCTCATACAAGCTACACTTATCGGCCTACCGTATACAAACATGATGACACCATAATTTCAGTTTTTACTGAAATTTTTTTTTCTCAAATTAACGTTCTCATACAAGCTACTCTTATCGGCCTACCGTATACAAACATGATTACACCATAATTTCAGTTTTTACTGAAAATTTTTTTTTTTGTCAAATTAACGTTCTCATACAAGCTACTCTTATCGGCCTACCGTATACAAACATGATGACACCATAATTTCAGTTTTTACTGAAAATTTTTTTTTTTGTCAAATTAACGTTCTCATACAAGCTACTCTTATCGGCCTACCGTATACAAACATGATGACACCATAATTTCAGTTTTTACTGATTTTTTTTTTTTTTTTTAAAGTAACGTTCTCATACAAGCTACACTTATCGGCCTACCGTATACAAACATGATGACACCATAATTTCAGTTTTTACTGAACATTTTTTTTTGTCAAATTAACGTTCTCATACAAGCTACTCTTATCGGCCTACCGTATACAAACATGATGACACCATAATTTCAGTTTTTACTGAATTTTTTTTTTTTTTTTTAAAGTAACGTTCTCATACAAGCTACACTTATCGGCCTACCGTATACAAACATGATGACACCATAATTTCAGTTTTTACTGAAATTTTTTTTTCTCAAATTAACGTTCTCATACAAGCTACTCTTATCGGCCTACCGTATACAAACATGATTACACCATAATTTCAGTTTTTACTGAAAATTTTTTTTTTGTCAAATTAACGTTCTCATACAAGCTACTCTTATCGGCCTACCGTATACAAACATGATGACACCATAATTTCAGTTTTTACTGATTTTTTTTTTTTTTTTTAAAGTAACGTTCTCATACAAGCTACACTTATCGGCCTACCGTATACAAACATGATGACACCATAATTTCAGTTTTTACTGAATTTTTTTTTTTTTTTTTAAAGTAACGTTCTTATACAAGCTACACTTATCGGCCTACCGTATACAAACATGATGACACCATAATTTCAGTTTTTACTGAACATTTTTTTTTGTCAAATTAACGTTCCCATACAAGCTACTCTTATCGGCCTACCGTATACAAACATGATGACACCATAATTTCAGTTTTTACTGAATTTTTTTTTTTTTTTTTAAAGTAACGTTCTCATACAAGCTACACTTATCGGCCTACCGTATACAAACATGATGACACCATAATTTCAGTTTTTACTGAAATTTTTTTTTCTCAAATTAACGTTCTCATACAAGCTACTCTTATCGGCCTACCGTATACAAACATTATTACACCATAATTTCAGTTTTTACTGAAAATTTTTTTTTTTGTCAAATTAACGTTCTCATAAAAGCTACTCTTATCGGCCTACCGTATACAAACATGATGACACCATAATTTCAGTTTTTACTGATTTTTTTTTTTTTTTTTAAAGTAACGTTCTCATACAAGCTACACTTATCGGCCTACCGTATACAAACATGATGACACCATAATTTCAGTTTTTACTGAAATTTTTTTTTCTCAAATTAACGTTCTCATACAAGCTACTCTTATCGGCCTACCGTATACAAACATGATGACACCATAATTTCAGTTTTTACTGAATTTTTTTTTTTTTTTTTAAAGTAACGTTCTCATACAAGCTACTCTTATCGGCCTACCGTATACAAACATGATGACACCATAATTTCAGTTTTTACTGATTTTTTTTTTTTTTTTTAAAGTAACGTTCTCATACAAGCTACACTTATCGGCCTACCGTATACAAACATGATGACACAATAATTTCAGTTTTTACTGAATTTTTTTTTTTTTTTTTTAAAGTAGCGTTCTCATACAAGCTACACTTATCGGCCTACCGTATACAAACATGATGACACCATAATTTCAGTTTTTACTGAAAATTTTTTTTTTTGTCAAATTAACGTTCTCATACAAGCTACTCTTATCGGCCTACCGTATACAAACATGATGACACCATAATTTCAGTTTTTACTGAATTTTTTTTTTTTTTTTTAAAGTAACGTTCTCATACAAGCTACACTTATCGGCCTACCGTATACAAACATGATGACACCATAATTTCAATTTTTACTGAATTTTTTTTTTTTTTCTCAAATTAACGTTCTCATACAAGCTACACTTATCGGCCTACCGTATACAAACATGATGACACCATAATTTCAGTTTTTACTGAATTTTTTTTTTTCTTAAATTAACGTTCTTATACAGGCTACTCTTATCGGCCTACCGTATACAAACATGATGACACCATAATTTCAGTTTTTACTGAAAATTTTTTTTTTTGTCAAATTAACGTTCTCATACAAGCTACTCTTATCGGCCTACCGTATACAAACATGATGACACCATAATTTCAGTTTTTACTGAATTTTTTTTTTTTTTTTTTAAAGTAACGTTCTCATACAAGCTACACTTATCGGCCTACCGTATACAAACATGATGACACCATAATTTCAGTTTTTACTGAAATTTTTTTTTCTCAAATTAACGTTCTCATACAAGCTACTCTTATCGGCCTACCGTATACAAACATGATGACACCATAATTTCAGTTTTTACTGAAATTTTTTTTTTTTTTAAAGTAACGTTCTCATACAAGCTACACTTATCGGCCTACCGTATACAAACATGATGACACCATAATTTCAGTTTTTACTGAAAGTTTATTTTTTCGCAAATTAACGTTCTCATACAGGCTACTCTTATCGGCCTACCGTATACAAACATGATGACACCATAATTTCAGTTTTTACTGAAATTTTTTTTTTTTTTAAAGTAACGTTCTCATACAAGCTACACTTATCGGCCTACCGTATACAAACATGATGACACCATAATTTCAGTTTTTACTGAAATTTTTTTTTCTCAAATTAACGTTCTCATACAAGCTACACTTATCGGCCTACCGTATACAAACATGATGACACCATAATTTCAGTTTTTACTGAATTTTTTTTTTTTTTTTTAAAGTAACGTTCTCATACAAGCTACACTTATCGGCCTACCGTATACAAACATGATGACACCATAATTTCAGTTTTTACTGAATTTTTTTTTTTTTTTTTTAAAGTAACGTTCTCATACAAGCTACACTTATCGGCCTACCGTATACAAACATGATGACACCATAATTTCAGTTTTTACTGAAAATTTTTTTTTTTGTCAAATTAACGTTCTCATACAAGCTACTCTTATCGGCCTACCGTATACAAACATGATGACACCATAATTTTAATTTTTACTGAATTTTTTTTTTTTTTTTTTAAAGTAACGTTCTCATACAAGCTACACTTATCGGCCTACCGTATACAAACATGATGACACCATAATTTCAGTTTTTACTGAATTTTTTTTTTTTTTTTTTAAAGTAACGTTCTCATACAAGCTACACTTATCGGCCTACCGTATACAAACATGATGACACCATAATTTCAGTTTTAACTGAAAATTTTTTTTTTTTGTCAAATTAACGTTCTCATACAAGCTACTCTTATCGGCCTTCCGTATACAAACATGATGACACCATAATTTCAGTTTTTACTGAATTTTTTTTTTTTTTTTAAAGTAACGTTCTCATACAAGCTACTCTTATCGGCCTACCGTATACAAACATGATGACACCATAATTTCAGTTTTTACTGAATTTTTTTTTTTTTTTTTTAAATAACGTTCTCATACAAGCTACACTTATCGGCCTACCGTATACAAACATGATGACACCATAATTTCAATTTTTACTGAATTTTTTTTTTTTTTTTTAAAGTAACGTTCTCATACAAGCTACACTTATCGGCCTACCGTATACAAACATGATGACACCATAATTTCAGTTTTTACTGAATTTTTTTTTTTTTTTTTTAAAGTAACGTTCTCATACAAGCTACACTTATCGGCCTACCGTATACAAAAATGATGACACCATAATTTCAGTTTTTACTGAATTTTTTTTTTTTTTTTTTAAAGTAACGTTCTCATACAAGCTACACTTATCGGCCTACCGTATACAAACATGATGACACCATAATTTCAGTTTTTACTGAATTTTTTTTTTTTTTTTTAAAGTAACGTTCTCATACAAGCTACACTTATCGGCCTACCGTATACAGACATGATGACACCATAATTTCAGTTTTTACTGAAAATTTTTTTTTTTGTCAAATTAACGTTCTCATACAAGCTACACTTATCGGCCTACCGTATACAAACATGATGACACCATAATTTCAGTTTTTACAGAAATTTTTTTTTTTTTTAAAGTAACGTTCTCATACAAGCTACACTTATCGGCCTACCGTATACAAACATGATGACACCATAATTTCAGTTTTTACTGAAATTTTTTTTTCTCAAATTAACGTTCTCATACAAGCTACACTTATCGGCCTACCGTATACAGACATGATGACACCATAATTTCAGTTTTTACTGAATTTTTTTTTTTTTTTTTTAAAGTAACGTTCTCATACAAGCTACACTTATCGGCCTACCGTATACAAACATGATGACACAATAATTTCAGTTTTTACTGAAATTTTTTTTTTTTTTAAAGTAACGTTCTCATACAAGCTACACTTATCGGCCTACCGTATACAAACATGATGACACCATAATTTCAATTTTTACTGAATTTTTTTTTTTTTTTTTAAAGTAACGTTCTCATACAAGCTACACTTATCGGCCTACCGTATACAAACATGATGACACCATAATTTCAGTTTTTACTCAATTTTTGTTTTTTTTTTTTAAAGTAACGTTCTCATACAAGCTACACTTATCGGCCTACCGTATACAAACATGATGACACCATAATTTCAGTTTTTACTGAAAATTTTTTTTTTTGTCAAATTAACGTTCTCATACAAGCTACTCTTATCGGCCTACCGTATACAAACATGATGACACCATAATTTCAGTTTTTACTGAATTTTTTTTTTTTTTTTTAAAGTAACGTTCTCATACAAGCTACACTTATCGGCCTACCGTATACAAACATGATTACACCATAATTTCAGTTTTTACTGAAAATTTTTTTTTTTGTCAAATTAACGTTCTCATACAAGCTACTCTTATCGGCCTACCGTATACAAACATGATGACACCATAATTTCAGTTTTTACTGATTTTTTTTTTTTTTTTTAAAGTAACGTTCTCATACAAGCTACACTTATCGGCCTACCGTATACAAACATGATGACACCATAATTTCAGTTTTTACTGAATTTTTTTTTTTTTTTTTTAAAGTAACGTTCTCATACAAGCTACACTTATCGGCCTACCGTATACAAACATGATGACACCATAATTTCAGTTTTTACTGAAAATTTTTTTTTTTGTCAAATTAACGTTCTCATACAAGCTACTCTTATCGGCCTTCCGTATACAAACATGATGACACCATAATTTCAGTTTTTACTGAATTTTTTTTTTTTTTTTAAGTAACGTTCTCATACAAGCTACACTTATCGGCCTACCGTATACAAACATGATGACACCATAATTTCAGTTTTTACTGAAAATTTTTTTTTTTTGTCAAATTAACGTTCTCATACAAGCTACTCTTATCGGCCTACCGTATACAAACATGATGACACCATAATTTCAGTTTTTACTGAATTTTTTTTTTTTTTTTAAAGTAACGTTCTCATACAAGCTACACTTATCGGCCTACCGTATACAAACATGATGACACCATAATTTCAGTTTTTACTGAAATTTTTTTTTCTCAAATTAACGTTCTCATACAAGCTACTCTTATCGGCCTACCGTATACAAACATGATTACACCATAATTTCAGTTTTTACTGAAAATTTTTTTTTTTGTCAAATTAACGTTCTCATACAAGCTACTCTTATCGGCCTACCGTATACAAACATGATGACACCATAATTTCAGTTTTTACTGATTTTTTTTTTTTTTTTAAAGTAACGTTCTCATACAAGCTACACTTATCGGCCTACCGTATACAAACATGATGACACCATAATTTCAGTTTTTACTGAATTTTTTTTTTTTTTTTTAAAGTAACGTTCTTATACAAGCTGCACTTATCGGCCTACCGTATACAAACATGATGACACCATAATTTCAGTTTTTACTGAACATTTTTTTTTTTTTTTTTTAAGTAACGTTCTCATACAAGCTACACTTATCGGCCTACCGTATACAAACATGATGACACCATAATTTCAGTTTTTACTGAATTTTTTTTTTTTTTTTTTAAAGTAACGTTCTCATACAAGCTACACTTATCGGCCTACCGTATACAAACATGATGACACCATAATTTCAGTTTTTACTGAAATTTTTTTTTTTTTAAAGTAACGTTCTCATACAAGCTACACTTATCGGCCTACCGTATACAAACATGATGACACCATAATTTTAATTTTTACTGAATTTTTTTTTTTTTTTTTTAAAGTAACGTTCTCATACAAGCTACACTTATCGGCCTACCGTATACAAACATGATGACACCATAATTTCAGTTTTTACTGAATTTTTTTTTTTTTTTTTTAAAGTAACGTTCTCATACAAGCTACACTTATCGGCCTACCGTATACAAACATGATGACACCATAATTTCAGTTTTTACTGAAAATTTTTTTTTTTGTCAAATTAACGTTCTCATACAAGCTACTCTTATCGGCCTTCCGTATACAAACATGATGACACCATAATTTCAGTCTTTACTGAATTTTTTTTTTTTTTTAAAGTAACGTTCTCATACAAGCTACACTTATCGGCCTACCGTATACAAACATGATGACACCGTAATTTCAGTTTTTACTGAAATTTTTTTTTCTCAAATTAACGTTCTCATACAAGCTATTCTTATCGGCCTACCGTATACAAACATGATGACACCATAATTTCAGTTTTTACTGAATTTTTTTTTTTTTTTTTTAAAGTAACGTTCTCATACAAGCTACACTTATCGGCCTACCGTATACAAACATGATTACACCATAATTTCAGTTTTTACTGAAAATTTTTTTTTTTGTCAAATTAACGTTCTCATACAAGCTACTCTTATCGGCCTACCGTATACAAACATGATGACACAATAATTTCAGTTTTTACTGAATTTTTTTTTTTTTTTTTAAAGTAGCGTTCTCATACAAGCTACACTTATCGGCCTACCGTATACAAACATGATGACACCATAATTTCAGTTTTTACTGAAAATTTTTTTTTTTGTCAAATTAACGTTCTCATACAAGCTACTCTTATCGGCCTACCGTATACAAACATGATGACACCATAATTTCAGTTTTTACTGAATTTTTTTTTTTTTTTTTAAAGTAACGTTCTCATACAAGCTACACTTATCGGCCTACCGTATACAAACATGATGACACCATAATTTCAATTTTTACTGAATTTTTTTTTTTTTTTTAAGTAACGTTCTCATACAAGCTACACTTATCGGCCTACCGTATACAAACATGATGACACCATAATTTCAGTTTTTACTGAATTTTTTTTTTTTTTTTTTAAAGTAACGTTCTCATACAAGCTACACTTATCGGCCTACCGTATACAAACATGATGACACCATAATTTCAGTTTTTACTGAATTTTTTTTTTTTTTTTTAAAGTAACGTTCTCATACAAGCTACACTTATCGGCCTACCGTATACAAACATGATGACACCATAATTTCAGTTTTTACTGAAATTTTTTTTTCTCAAATTAACGTTCTCATACAAGCTACTCTTATCGGCCTACCGTATACAAACATGATTACACCATAATTTCAGTTTTTACTGAAAATTTTTTTTTTTGTCAAATTAACGTTCTCATACAAGCTACTCTTATCGGCCTACCGTATACAAACATGATGACACCATAATTTCAGTTTTTACTGATTTTTTTTTTTTTTTTAAAGTAACGTTCTCATACAAGCTACACTTATCGGCCTACCGTATACAAACATGATGACACCATAATTTCAGTTTTTACTGAATTTTTTTTTTTTTTTTTTAAAGTAACGTTCTTATACAAGCTGCACTTATCGGCCTACCGTATACAAACATGATGACACCATAATTTCAGTTTTTACTGAACATTTTTTTTTTTTTTTTTAAGTAACGTTCTCATACAAGCTACACTTATCGGCCTACCGTATACAAACATGATGACACCATAATTTTAGTTTTTACTGAATTTTTTTTTTTTTTTTTTAAAGTAACGTTCTCATACAAGCTACACTTATCGGCCTACCGTATACAAACATGATGACACCATAATTTCAGTTTTTACTGAATTTTTTTTTTTTTTTTAAAGTAACGTTCTCATACAAGCTACACTTATCGGCCTACCGTATACAAACATGATGACACCATAATTTCAGTTTTTACTGAAATTTTTTTTTCTCAAATTAACGTTCTCATACAAGCTACTCTTATCGGCCTACCGTATACAAACATGATTACACCATAATTTCAGTTTTTACTGAAAATTTTTTTTTTTGTCAAATTAACGTTCTCATACAAGCTACTCTTATCGGCCTACCGTATACAAACATGATGACACCATAATTTCAGTTTTTACTGATTTTTTTTTTTTTTTTTAAAGTAACGTTCTCATACAAGCTACACTTATCGGCCTACCGTATACAAACATGATGACACCATAATTTCAGTTTTTACTGAATTTTTTTTTTTTTTTTTAAAGTAACGTTCTTATACAAGCTGCACTTATCGGCCTACCGTATACAAACATAATGACACCATAATTTCAGTTTTTACTGAATTTTTTTTTTTTTTTTCTAAAGTAACGTTCTCATACAAGCTACACTTATCGGCCTACCGTATATAAGAAAAAAAAAATTTTCAGTAAAAACTGAAATTATGGTGTCATCATGTTTGTATACGGTAGGCCGATAAGTGTAGCTTGTATGAGAACGTTAATTTGACAAAAAAAAAAATTTTCAGTAAAAACTGAAATTATGGTGTCATCATGTCTGTATACGGTAGGCCGATAAGTGTAGCTTGTATGAGAACGTTACTTTAAAAAAAAAAAAAAAAATTCAGTAAAAACTGAAATTATGGTGTCATCATGTTTGTATACGGTAGGCCGATAAGTGTAGCTTGTATGAGAACGTTACTTTAAAAAAAAAAAAAAAAAATTCAGTAAAAACTGAAATTATGGTGTCATCATTTTTGTATACGGTAGGCCGATAAGTGTAGCTTGTATGAGAACGTTACTTTAAAAAAAAAAAAAAAAAATTCAGTAAAAACTGAAATTATGGTGTCATCATGTTTGTATACGGTAGGCCGATAAGTGTAGCTTGTATGAGAACGTTACTTAAAAAAAAAAAAAAAAAATTCAGTAAAAATTGAAATTATGGTGTCATCATGTTTGTATACGGTAGGCCGATAAGTGTAGCTTGTATGAGAACGTTACTTTAAAAAAAAAAAAAAAAAATTCAGTAAAAACTGAAATTATGGTGTCATCATGTTTGTATACGGTAGGCCGATAAGAGTAGCTTGTATGAGAACGTTAATTTGACAAAAAAAAAAATTTTCAGTAAAAACTGAAATTATGGTGTCATCATGTTTGTATACGGTAGGCCGATAAGTGTAGCTTGTATGAGAACGCTACTTTAAAAAAAAAAAAAAAAAATTCAGTAAAAACTGAAATTATTGTGTCATCATGTTTGTATACGGTAGGCCGATAAGTGTAGCTTGTATGAGAACGTTACTTTAAAAAAAAAAAAAAAAAATTCAGTAAAAACTGAAATTATGGTGTCATCATGTCTGTATACGGTAGGCCGATAAGTGTAGCTTGTATGAGAACGTTACTTTAAAAAAAAAAAAAAAAAATTCAGTAAAAACTGAAATTATGGTGTCATCATGTTTGTATACGGTAGGCCGATAAGTGTAGCTTGTATGAGAACGTTACTTTAGAAAAAAAAAAAAAAAATTCAGTAAAAACTGAAATTATGGTGTCATTTTGTTTGTATACGGTAGGCCGATAAGTGCAGCTTGTATAAGAACGTTACTTTAAAAAAAAAAAAAAAAATTCAGTAAAAACTGAAATTATGGTGTCATCATGTTTGTATACGGTAGGCCGATAAGTGTAGCTTGTATGAGAACGTTACTTTAAAAAAAAAAAAAAAAATCAGTAAAAACTGAAATTATGGTGTCATCATGTTTGTATACGGTAGGCCGATAAGAGTAGCTTGTATGAGAACGTTAATTTGACAAAAAAAAAAATTTTCAGTAAAAACTGAAATTATGGTGTAATCATGTTTGTATACGGTAGGCCGATAAGAGTAGCTTGTATGAGAACGTTAATTTGAGAAAAAAAAATTTCAGTAAAAACTGAAATTATGGTGTCATCATGTTTGTATACGGTAGGCCGATAAGTGTAGCTTGTATGAGAACGTTACTTTAAAAAAAAAAAAAAAAATTCAGTAAAAACTGAAATTATGGTGTCATCATGTTTGTATACGGTAGGCCGATAAGTGTAGCTTGTATGAGAACGTTACTTTAAAAAAAAAAAAAAAAAATTCAGTAAAAACTGAAATTATGGTGTCATCATGTTTGTATACGGTAGGCCGATAAGTGTAGCTTGTATGAGAACGTTACTTAAAAAAAAAAAAAAAATGTTCAGTAAAAACTGAAATTATGGTGTCATCATGTTTGTATACGGTAGGCCGATAAGTGCAGCTTGTATAAGAACGTTACTTTAAAAAAAAAAAAAAAAATTCAGTAAAAACTGAAATTATGGTGTCATCATGTTTGTATACGGTAGGCCGATAAGTGTAGCTTGTATGAGAACGTTACTTTAAAAAAAAAAAAAAAATCAGTAAAAACTGAAATTATGGTGTCATCATGTTTGTATACGGTAGGCCGATAAGAGTAGCTTGTATGAGAACGTTAATTTGAAAAAAAAAAAATTTTTCAGTAAAAACTGAAATTATGGTGTAATCATGTTTGTATACGGTAGGCCGATAAGAGTAGCTTGTATGAGAACGTTAATTTGAGAAAAAAAAATTTCAGTAAAAACTGAAATTATGGTGTCATCATGTTTGTATACGGTAGGCCGATAAGTGTAGCTTGTATGAGAACGTTACTTTAAAAAAAAAAAAAAAAATTCAGTAAGAACTGAAATTATGGTGTCATCATGTTTGTATACGGTAGGCCGATAAGTGTAGCTTGTATGAGAACGTTACTTTAAAAAAAAAAAAAAAATTCAGTAAAAACTGAAATTATGGTGTCATCATGTTTGTATACGGTAGGCCGATAAGTGTAGCTTGTATGAGAACGTTACTTAAAAAAAAAAAAAAAAAATTCAGTAAAAATTGAAATTATGGTGTCATCATGTTTGTATACGGTAGGCCGATAAGTGTAGCTTGTATGAGAACGTTACTTTAAAAAAAAAAAAAAAAATTCAGTAAAAACTGAAATTATGGTGTCATCATGTTTGTATACGGTAGGCCGATAAGAGTAGCTTGTATGAGAACGTTAATTTGACAAAAAAAAAAATTTTCAGTAAAAACTGAAATTATGGTGTCATCATGTTTGTATACGGTAGGCCGATAAGTGTAGCTTGTATGAGAACGCTACTTTAAAAAAAAAAAAAAAAAATTCAGTAAAAACTGAAATTATTGTGTCATCATGTTTGTATACGGTAGGCCGATAAGAGTAGCTTGTATGAGAACGTTAATTTGACAAAAAAAAAATGTTCAGTAAAAACTGAAATTATGGTGTAATCATGTTTGTATACGCCGATAAGAGTAGCTTGTATGAGAACGTTACTTTAAAAAAAAATTCAGTAAAAACTGAAATTATGGTGTCATCATGTTTGTATACGGTAGGCCGATAAGAGTAGCTTGTATGAGAACGTTAATTTGACAAAAAAAAAATGTTCAGTAAAAACTGAAATTATGGTGTCATCATGTTTGTATACGGTAGGCCGATAAGTGTAGCTTGTATGAGAACGTTACTTTAAAAAAAAAAAAAAAAATCAGTAAAAACTGAAATTATGGTGTCATCATGTTTGTATACGGTAGGCCGATAAGAGTAGCTTGTATGAGAACGTTAATTTGACAAAAAAAAAATTTTCAGTAAAAACTGAAATTATGGTGTCATCATGTTTGTATACGGTAGGCCGATAAGTGTAGCTTGTATGAGAACGTTAATTTGAGAAAAAAAAATTTCAGTAAAAACTGAAATTATTGTGTCATCATGTTTGTATACGGTAGGCCGATAAGTATAGCTTGTATGAGAACGTTACTTTAAAAAAAAAAAAAAAAATTCAGTAAAAACTGAAATTATGGTGTCATCATGTTTGTATACGGTAGGCCGATAAGAGTAGCTTGTATGAGAACGTTAATTTGACAAAAAAAAAATGTTCAGTAAAAACTGAAATTATGGTGTCATCATGTTTGTATACGGTAGGCCGATAAGTGTAGCTTGTATGAGAACGTTACTTTAAAAAAAAAAAAAAAAAATCAGTAAAAACTGAAATTATGGTGTAATCATGTTTGTATACGGTAGGCCGATAAGAGTAGCTTGTATGAGAACGTTAATTTGACAAAAAAAAAATTTTCAGTAAAAACTGAAATTATGGTGTCATCATGTTTGTATACGGTAGGCCGATAAGTGTAGTTTGTATGAGAACGTTAATTTGAGAAAAAAAAATTTCAGTAAAAACTGAAATTATGGTGTCATCATGTTTGTATACGGTAGGCCGATAAGTGTAGCTTGTATGAGAACGTTACTTTAAAAAAAAAAAAAAAAATCAGTAAAAACTGAAATTATGGTGTAATCATGTTTGTATACGGTAGGCCGATAAGAGTAGCCTGTATGAGAACGTTAATTTGAGAAAAAATAAACTTTCAGTAAAAACTGAAATTATGGTGTCATCATGTTTGTATACGGTAGGCCGATAAGTGTAGCTTGTATGAGAACGTTAATTTGACAAAAAAAAAAAATTTCAGTAAAAACTGAAATTATGGTGTCATCATGTTTGTATACGGTAGGCCGATAAGTGTAGCTTGTATGAGAACGTTACTTTAAAAAAAAAAAAAATTTCAGTGAAAACTGAAATTATGGTGTCATCATGTTTGTATACGGTAGGCCGATAAGAGTAGCTTGTATGAGAACGTTAATTTGAGAAAAAAAAATTTCAGTAAAAACTGAAATTATGGTGTCATCATGTTTGTATACGGTAGGCCGATAAGTGTAGCTTGTATGAGAACGTTACTTTAAAAAAAAAAAAAAAAAATCAGTAAAAACTGAAATTATGGTGTAATCATGTTTGTATACGGTAGGCCGATAAGAGTAGCTTGTATGAGAACGTTAATTTGACAAAAAAAAAAATTTTCAGTAAAAACTGAAATTATGGTGTAATCATGTTTGTATACGGTAGGCCGATAAGAGTAGCTTGTATGAGAACGTTAATTTGAGAAAAAAAAATTTCAGTAAAAACTGAAATTATGGTGTCATCATGTTTGTATACGGTAGGCCGATAAGTGTAGCTTGTATGAGAACGTTACTTTAAAAAAAAAAAAAAAAATTCAGTAAAAACTGAAATTATGGTGTCATCATGTTTGTATACGGTAGGCCGATAAGAGTAGCTTGTATGAGAACGTTAATTTGACAAAAAAAAAAATGTTCAGTAAAAACTGAAATTATGGTGTCATCATGTTTGTATACGGTAGGCCGATAAGAGTAGCTTGTATGAGAACGTTAATTTGACAAAAAAAAAAAATTTCAGTAAAAACTGAAATTATGGTGTAATCATGTTTGTATACGGTAGGCCGATAAGAGTAGCTTGTATGAGAACGTTAATTTGAGAAAAAAAAATGTTCAGTAAAAACTGAAATTATGGTGTCATCATGTTTGTATACGGTAGGCCGATAAGTGTAGCTTGTATGAGAACGTTACTTTAAAAAAAAAAAAAAAAAATCAGTAAAAACTGAAATTATGGTGTAATCATGTTTGTATACGGTAGGCCGAAAAGAGTAGCTTGTATGAGAACGTTAATTTGACAAAAAAAAAAATTTTCAGTAAAAACTGAAATTATGGTGTCATCATGTTTGTATACGGTAGGCCGATAAGTGTAGCTTGTATGAGAACGTTACTTTAAAAAAAAAAAAAATTTCAGTAAAAACTGAAATTATGGTGTCATCATGTTTGTATACGGTAGGCCGATAAGAGTAGCTTGTATGAGAACGTTAATTTGAGAAAAAAAAAATTTCAGTAAAAACTGAAATTATGGTGTCATCATGTTTGTATACGGTAGGCCGATAAGTGTAGCTTGTATGAGAACGTTACTTTAAAAAAAAAAAAAAAAATTCAGTAAAAACTGAAATTATGGTGTCATCATGTTTGTATACGGTAGGCCGATAAGAGTAGCTTGTATGAGAACGTTAATTTGACAAAAAAAAAATGTTCAGTAAAAACTGAAATTATGGTGTCATCATGTTTGTATACGGTAGGCCGATAAGTGTAGCTTGTATGAGAACGTTACTTTAAAAAAAAAAAAAAAAATCAGTAAAAACTGAAATTATGGTGTAATCATGTTTGTATACGGTAGGCCGATAAGAGTAGCTTGTATGAGAACGTTAATTTGAGAAAAAAAAATTTCAGTAAAAACTGAAATTATGGTGTCATCATGTTTGTATACGGTAGGCCGATAAGTGTAGCTTGTATGAGAACGTTACTTTAAAAAAAAAAAAAATTTCAGTAAAAACTGAAATTATGGTGTCATCATGTTTGTATACGGTAGGCCGATAAGTGTAGCTTGTATGAGAACGTTAATTTGACAAAAAAAAAAATTTTCAGTAAAAACTGAAATTATGGTGTAATCATGTTTGTATACGGTAGGCCGATAAGAGTAGCTTGTATGAGAACGTTAATTTGAGAAAAAAAAATTTCAGTAAAAACTGAAATTATGGTGTCATCATGTTTGTATACGGTAGGCCGATAAGTGTAGCTTGTATGAGAACGTTACTTTAAAAAAAAAAAAAAAAATTCAGTAAAAACTGAAATTATGGTGTCATCATGTTTGTATACGGTAGGCCGATAAGAGTAGCTTGTATGAGAACGTTAATTTGCCAAAAAAAAAATGTTCAGTAAAAACTGAAATTATGGTGTCATCATGTTTGTATACGGTAGGCCGATAAGTGTAGCTTGTATGAGAACGTTACTTTAAAAAAAAAAAAAAAAATCAGTAAAAACTGAAATTATGGTGTAATCATGTTTGTATACGGTAGGCCGATAAGAGTAGCTTGTATGAGAACGTTAATTTGACAAAAGAAAAAATTTTCAGTAAAAACTGAAATTATGGTGTCATCATGTTTGTATACGGTAGGCCGATAAGAGTAGCTTGTATGAGAACGTTAATTTGACAAAAAAAAAAATATTCAGTAAAAACTGAAATTATGGTGTAATCATATTTGTATATGGTAGGCCGATAAGAGTAGCTTGTATGAGAACGTTAATTTGACAAAAAAAAAAATTTTCAGTAAAAACTGAAATTATGGTGTCATCATGTTTGTATACGGTAGGCCGATAAGTGTAGCTTGTATGAGAACGTTACTTTAAAAAAAAAAAAAATTTCAGTAAAAACTGAAATTATGGTGTCATCATGTTTGTATACGGTAGGCCGATAAGAGTATCTTGTATGAGAACGTTACTTTAAAAAAAAAAAAAAAAATCAGTAAAAACTGAAATTATGGTGTCATCATGTTTGTATACGGTAGGCCGATAAGTGTAGCTTGTATGAGAACGTTAATTTGACAAAAAAAAAAATTTTCAGTAAAAACTGAAATTATGGTGTAATCATGTTTGTATACGGTAGGCCGATAAGAGTAGCTTGTATGAGAACGTTAATTTGAGGAAAAAAAAATTTCAGTAAAAACTGAAATTATGGTGTCATCATGTTTGTATACGGTAGGCCGATAAGTGTAGCTTGTATGAGAACGTTACTTTAAAAAAAAAAAAAAATTCAGTAAAAACTGAAATTATGGTGTCATCATGTTTGTATACGGTAGGCCGATAAGAGTAGCTTGTATGAGAACGTTAATTTGACAAAAAAAAAATGTTCAGTAAAAACTGAAATTATGGTGTCATCATGTTTGTATACGGTAGGCCGATAAGTGTAGCTTGTATGAGAACGTTACTTTAAAAAAAAAAAAAAAAATCAGTAAAAACTGAAATTATGGTGTCATCATGTTTGTATACGGTAGGCCGATAAGAGTAGCTTGTATGAGAACGTTAATTTGACAAAAAAAAAAATTTTCAGTAAAAACTGAAATTATGGTGTAATCATGTTTGTATACGGTAGGCCGATAAGAGTAGCTTGTATGAGAACGTTAATTTGAGAAAAAAAAATTTCAGTAAAAACTGAAATTATGGTGTCATCATGTTTGTATACGGTAGGCCGATAAGTGTAGCTTGTATGAGAACGTTACTTTAAAAAAAAAAAAAAAAATTCAGTAAAAACTGAAATTATGGTGTCATCATGTTTGTATACGGTAGGCCGATAAGAGTAGCTTGTATGAGAACGTTAATTTGACAAAAAAAAAATGTTCAGTAAAAACTGAAATTATGGTGTCATCATGTTTGTATACGGTAGGCCGATAAGTGTAGCTTGTATGAGAACGTTACTTTAAAAAAAAAAAAAAAAATCAGTAAAAACTGAAATTATGGTGTAATCATGTTTGTATACGGTAGGCCGATAAGAGTAGCTTGTATGAGAACGTTAATTTGACAAAAAAAAAAATTTTCAGTAAAAACTGAAATTATGGTGTCATCATGATTGTATACGGTAGGCCGATAAGAGTAGCTTGTATGAGAACGTTAATTTGACAAAAAAAAAATTTTTCAGTAAAAACTGAAATTATGGTGTAATCATGTTTGTATACGGTAGGCCGATAAGAGTAGCTTGTATGAGAACGTTAATTTGACAAAAAAAAAAATTTTCAGTAAAAACTGAAATTATGGTGTCATCATGTTTGTATACGGTAGGCCGATAAGTGTAGCTTGTATGAGAACGTTAATTTGAGAAAAAAAAATTTCAGTAAAAACTGAAATTATGGTGTCATCATGTTTGTATACGGTAGGCCGATAAGTGTAGCTTGTATGAGAACGTTACTTTAAAAAAAAAAAAAATTTCAGTAAAAACTGAAATTATGGTGTCATCATGTTTGTATACGGTAGGCCGATAAGAGTAGCTTGTATGAGAACGTTACTTTAAAAAAAAAAAAAAAAAATCAGTAAAAACTGAAATTATGGTGTCATCATGTTTGTATACGGTAGGCCGATAAGAGTAGCTTGTATGAGAACGTTAATTTGACAAAAAAAAATGTTCAGTAAAAACTGAAATTATGGTGTCATCATGTTTGTATACGGTAGGCCGATAAGTGTAGCTTGTATGAGAACGTTACTTTAAAAAAAAAAAAAAAATCAGTAAAAACTGAAATTATGGTGTCATCATGTTTGTATACGGTAGGCCGATAAGTGTAGCTTGTATGAGAACGTTAATTTGACAAAAAAAAAAATTTTCAGTAAAAACTGAAATTATGGTGTAATCATGTTTGTATACGGTAGGCCGATAAGAGTAGCTTGTATGAGAACGTTAATTTGAGAAAAAAAAATTTCAGTAAAAACTGAAATTATTGTGTCATCATGTTTGTATACGGTAGGCCGATAAGTGTAGCTTGTATGAGAACGTTACTTTAAAAAAAAAAAAAAAAATTCAGTAAAAACTGAAATTATGGTGTCATCATGTTTGTATACGGTAGGCCGATAAGAGTAGCTTGTATGAGAACGTTAATTTGACAAAAAAAAAATGTTCAGTAAAAACTGAAATTATGGTGTCATCATGTTTGTATACGGTAGGCCGATAAGTGTAGCTTGTATGAGAACGTTACTTTAAAAAAAAAAAAAAAAATCAGTAAAAACTGAAATTATGGTGTAATCATGTATGTATACGGTAGGCCGATAAGAGTAGCTTGTATGAGAACGTTAATTTGACAAAAAAAAAAATTTTCAGTAAAAACTGAAATTATGGTGTCATCATGTTTGTATACGGTAGGCCGATAAGTGTAGCTTGTATGAGAACGTTAATTTGAGAAAAAAAAATTTTAGTAAAAACTGAAATTATGGTGTCATCATGTTTGTATACGGTAGGCCGATAAGTGTAGCTTGTATGAGAACGTTACTTTAAAAAAAAAAAAAATTTCAGTAAAAACTGAAATTATGGTGTCATCATGTTTGTATACGGTAGGCCGATAAGTGTAGCTTGTATGAGAACGTTACTTTAAAAAAAAAAAAAAAATCAGTAAAAACTGAAATTATGGTGTCATCATGTTTGTATACGGTAGGCCGATAAGAGTAGCTTGTATGAGAACGTTAATTTGACAAAAAAAAAAATTTTCAGTAAAAACTGAAATTATGGTGTCATCATGTTTGTATACGGTAGGCCGATAAGAGTAGCTTGTATGAGAACGTTAATTTGACAAAAAAAAAATTTTTCAGTAAAAACTGAAATTATGGTGTAATCATGTTTGTATACGGTAGGCCGATAAGAGTAGCTTGTATGAGAACGTTAATTTGACAAAAAAAAAAATTTTCAGTAAAAACTGAAATTATGGTGTAATCATGTTTGTATACGGTAGGCCGATAAGAGTAGCTTGTATGAGAACGTTAATTTGAGAAAAAAAAATTTCAGTAAAAACTGAAATTATGGTGTCATCATGTTTGTATACGGTAGGCCGATAAGAGTAGCCTGTATAAGAACGTTAATTTAAGAAAAAAAAAAATTCAGTAAAAACTGAAATTATGGTGTCATCATGTTTGTATACGGTAGGCCGATAAGTGTAGCTTGTATGAGAACGTTAATTTGAGAAAAAAAAAATTTTCAGTAAAAACTGAAATTATGGTGTCATCATGTTTGTATACGGTAGGCCGATAAGTGTAGCTTGTATGAGAACGTTACTTTAAAAAAAAAAAAAAAAATTCAGTAAAAACTGAAATTATGGTGTCATCATGTTTGTATACGGTAGGCCGATAAGAGTAGCTTGTATGAGAACGTTAATTTGACAAAAAAAAAATGTTCAGTAAAAACTGAAATTATGGTGTCATCATGTTTGTATACGGTAGGCCAATAAGTGTAGCTTGTATGAGAACGTTACTTTAAAAAAAAAAAAAAAAATCAGTAAAAACTGAAATTATGGTGTAATCATGTTTGTATACGGTAGGCCGATAAGAGTAGCTTGTATGAGAACGTTAATTTGACAAAAAAAAAAATTTTCAGTAAAAACTGAAATTATGGTGTCATCATGTTTGTATACGGTAGGCCGATAAGTGTAGCTTGTATGAGAACGTTAATTTGAGAAAAAAAAATTTCAGTAAAAACTGAAATTATGGTGTCATCATGTTTGTATACGGTAGGCCGATAAGTGTAGCTTGTATGAGAACGTTACTTTAAAAAAAAAAAAAATTTCAGTAAAAACTGAAATTATGGTGTCATCATGTTTGTATACGGTAGGCCGATAAGTGTAGCTTGTATGAGAACGTTACTTTAAAAAAAAAAAAAAAATCAGTAAAAACTGAAATTATGGTGTCATCATGTTTGTATACGGTAGGCCGATAAGAGTAGCTTGTATGAGAACGTTAATTTGACAAAAAAAAAAATTTTCAGTAAAAACTGAAATTATGGTGTCATCATGTTTGTATACGGTAGGCCGATAAGAGTAGCTTGTATGAGAACGTTAATTTGACAAAAAAAAAATTTTTCAGTAAAAACTGAAATTATGGTGTAATCATGTTTGTATACGGTAGGCCGATAAGAGTAGCTTGTATGAGAACGTTAATTTGACAAAAAAAAAAATTTTCAGTAAAAACTGAAATTATGGTGTAATCATGTTTGTATACGGTAGGCCGATAAGAGTAGCTTGTATGAGAACGTTAATTTGAGAAAAAAAAATTTCAGTAAAAACTGAAATTATGGTGTCATCATGTTTGTATACGGTAGGCCGATAAGAGTAGCCTGTATAAGAACGTTAATTTAAGAAAAAAAAAAATTCAGTAAAAACTGAAATTATGGTGTCATCATGTTTGTATACGGTAGGCCGATAAGTGTAGCTTGTATGAGAACGTTAATTTGAGAAAAAAAAAATTTTCAGTAAAAACTGAAATTATGGTGTCATCATGTTTGTATACGGTAGGCCGATAAGTGTAGCTTGTATGAGAACGTTACTTTAAAAAAAAAAAATTTTCAGTAAAAACTGAAATTATGGTGTCATCATGTTTGTATGCGGTAGGCCGATAAGTGTAGCTTGTATGAGAACGTTAATTTGAGAAAAAAAAATTTCAGTAAAAACTGAAATTATGGTGTCATCATGTTTGTATACGGTAGGCCGATAAGTGTAGCTTGTATGAGAACGTTACTTTAAAAAAAAAAAAAATTTCAGTAAAAACTGAAATTATGGTGTCATCATGTTTGTATACGGTAGGCCGATAAGAGTAGCTTGTATGAGAACGTTACTTTAAAAAAAAAAAAAAAAATCAGTAAAAACTGAAATTATGGTGTCATCATGTTTGTATACGGTAGGCCGATAAGAGTAGCTTGTATGAGAACGTTAATTTGACAAAAAAAAAATGTTCAGTAAAAACTGAAATTATGGTGTCATCATGTTTGTATACGGTAGGCCGATAAGTGTAGCTTGTATGAGAACGTTACTTTAAAAAAAAAAAAAAAAATCAGTAAAAACTGAAATTATGGTGTCATCATGTTTGTATACGGTAGGCCGATAAGTGTAGCTTGTATGAGAACGTTAATTTGAGAAAAAAAAAAAATTTTCAGTAAAAACTGAAATTATGGTGTAATCATGTTTGTATACGGTAGGCCGATAAGTGTAGCTTGTATGAGAACGTTACTTTAAAAAAAAAAAAAAAATTTCAGTAAAAACTGAAATTATTGTGTCATCATGTTTGTATACGGTAGGCCGATAAGTGTAGCTTGTATGAGAACGTTACTTTAAAAAAAAAAAAAAAAATTCAGTAAAAACTGAAATTATGGTGTCATCATGTTTGTATACGGTAGGCCGATAAGAGTAGCTTGTATGAGAACGTTAATTTGACAAAAAAAAAATGTTCAGTAAAAACTGAAATTATGGTGTCATCATGTTTGTATACGGTAGGCCGATAAGTGTAGCTTGTATGAGAACGTTACTTTAAAAAAAAAAAAAAAAATCAGTAAAAACTGAAATTATGGTGTAATCATGTTTGTATACGGTAGGCCGATAAGAGTAGCTTGTATGAGAACGTTAATTTGACAAAAAAAAAAATTTTCAGTAAAAACTGAAATTATGGTGTCATCATGTTTGTATACGGTAGGCCGATAAGTGTAGCTTGTATGAGAACGTTAATTTGAGAAAAAAAAATTTCAGTAAAAACTGAAATTATGGTGTCATCATGTTTGTATACGGTAGGCCGATAAGTGTAGCTTGTATGAGAACGTTACTTTAAAAAAAAAAAAAATTTCAGTAAAAACTGAAATTATGGTGTCATCATGTTTGTATACGGTAGGCCGATAAGTGTAGCTTGTATGAGAACGTTACTTTAAAAAAAAAAAAAAAATCAGTAAAAACTGAAATTATGGTGTCATCATGTTTGTATACGGTAGGCCGATAAGAGTAGCTTGTATGAGAACGTTAATTTGACAAAAAAAAAAATTTTCAGTAAAAACTGAAATTATGGTGTCATCATGTTTGTATACGGTAGGCCGATAAGAGTAGCTTGTATGAGAACGTTAATTTGACAAAAAAAAAATTTTTCAGTAAAAACTGAAATTATGGTGTAATCATGTTTGTATACGGTAGGCCGATAAGAGTAGCTTGTATGAGAACGTTAATTTGACAAAAAAAAAAATTTTCAGTAAAAACTGAAATTATGGTGTAATCATGTTTGTATACGGTAGGCCGATAAGAGTAGCTTGTATGAGAACGTTAATTTGAGAAAAAAAAATTTCAGTAAAAACTGAAATTATGGTGTCATCATGTTTGTATACGGTAGGCCGATAAGAGTAGCCTGTATAAGAACGTTAATTTAAGAAAAAAAAAATTCAGTAAAAACTGAAATTATGGTGTCATCATGTTTGTATACGGTAGGCCGATAAGTGTAGCTTGTATGAGAACGTTAATTTGAGAAAAAAAAAATTTTCAGTAAAAACTGAAATTATGGTGTCATCATGTTTGTATACGGTAGGCCGATAAGTGTAGCTTGTATGAGAACGTTACTTTAAAAAAAAAAAAAAAAATTCAGTAAAAACTGAAATTATGGTGTCATCATGTTTGTATACGGTAGGCCGATAAGAGTAGCTTGTATGAGAACGTTAATTTGACAAAAAAAAAATGTTCAGTAAAAACTGAAATTATGGTGTCATCATGTTTGTATACGGTAGGCCGATAAGTGTAGCTTGTATGAGAACGTTACTTTAAAAAAAAAAAAAAATCAGTAAAAACTGAAATTATGGTGTAATCATGTTTGTATACGGTAGGCCGATAAGAGTAGCTTGTATGAGAACGTTAATTTGACAAAAAAAAAAATGTTCAGTAAAAACTGAAATTATGGTGTCATCATGTTTGTATACGGTAGGCCGATAAGAGTAGCTTGTATGAGAACGTTAATTTGACAAAAAAAAAAATTTTCAGTAAAAACTGAAATTATGGTGTCATCATGTTTGTATACGGTAGGCCGATAAGTGTAGCTTGTATGAGAACGTTACTTTAAAAAAAAAAAAAAAAATTCAGTAAAAACTGAAATTATGGTGTCATCATGTTTGTATACGGTAGGCCGATAAGAGTAGCTTGTATGAGAACGTTAATTTTACAAAAAAAAAAATTTTCAGTAAAAACTGAAATTATGGAGTCATCATGTTTGTATACGGTAGGCCGATAAGAGTAGCTTGTATGAGAACGTTAATTTGACAAAAAAAAAAAATTTCAGTAAAAACTGAAATTATGGTGTCATCATGTTTGTATACGGTAGGCCGATAAGAGTAGCTTGTATGAGAACGTTAATTTGAGAAAAAAAAATTTTAGTAAAAACTGAAATTATGGTGTCATCATGTTTGTATACGGTAGGCCGATAAGTGTAGCTTGTATGAGAACGTTACTTTAAAAAAAAAAAAAAAAATTCAGTAAAAACTGAAATTATGGTGTCATCATGTTTGTATACGGTAGGCCGATAAGAGTAGCTTGTATGAGAACGTTAATTTGACAAAAAAAAAATGTTCAGTAAAAACTGAAATTATGGTGTCATCATGTTTGTATACGGTAGGCCGATAAGTGTAGCTTGTATGAGAACGTTACTTTAAAAAAAAAAAAAAAATCAGTAAAAACTGAAATTATGGTGTCATCATGTTTGTATACGGTAGGCCGATAAGAGTAGCTTGTATGAGAACGTTAATTTGACAAAAAAAAAAATTTTCAGTAAAAACTGAAATTATGGTGTCATCATGTTTGTATACGGTAGGCCGATAAGTGTAGCTTGTATGAGAACGTTAATTTGAGAAAAAAAAATTTCAGTAAAAACTGAAATGATGGTGTCATCATGTTTGTATACGGTAGGCCGATAAGTGTAGCTTGTATGAGAACGTTACTTTAAAAAAAAAAAAAATTTCAGTAAAAACTGAAATTATTGTGTCATCATGTTTGTATACGGTAGGCCGATAAGAGTAGCTTGTATGAGAACGTTACTTTAAAAAAAAAAAAAAAAATCAGTAAAAACTGAAATTATGGTGTCATCATGTTTGTATACGGTAGGCCGATAAGAGTAGCTTGTATGAGAACGTTAATTTGACAAAAAAAAAAATTTTCAGTAAAAACTGAAATTATGGTGTAATCATGTTTGTATACGGTAGGCCGATAAGAGTAGCTTGTATGAGAACGTTAATTTGAGAAAAAAAAATTTCAGTAAAAACTGAAATTATGGTGTCATCATGTTTGTATACGGTAGGCCGATAAGTGTAGCTTGTATGAGAACGTTACTTTAAAAAAAAAAAAAAAAATTCAGTAAAAACTGAAATTATGGTGTCACCATGTTTGTATACGGTAGGCCGATAAGAGTAGCTTGTATGAGAACGTTAATTTGACAAAAAAAAATGTTCAGTAAAAACTGAAATTATGGTGTCATCATGTTTGTATACGGTAGGCCGATAAGTGTAGCTTGTATGAGAACGTTACTTTAAAAAAAAAAAAAAAATTTCAGTAAAAACTGAAATTATGGTGTCATCATGTTTGTATACGATAGGCCGATAAGTGTAGCTTGTATGAGAACGTTACTTTAAAAAAAAAAAAAAAAATTCAGTAAAAACTGAAATTATGGTGTCATCATGTTTGTATACGGTAGGCCGATAAGAGTAGCTTGTATGAGAACGTTAATTTGACAAAAAAAAAATGTTCAGTAAAAACTGAAATTATGGTGTCATCATGTTTGTATACGGTAGGCCGATAAGTGTAGCTTGTATGAGAACGTTACTTTAAAAAAAAAAAAAAAATCAGTAAAAACTGAAATTATGGTGTCATCATGTTTGTATACGGTAGGCCGATAAGAGTAGCTTGTATGAGAACGTTAATTTGACAAAAAAAAAAATTTTCAGTAAAAACTGAAATTATGGTGTAATCATGTTTGTATACGGTAGGCCGATAAGAGTAGCTTGTATGAGAACGTTAATTTGAGAAAAAAAAATTTCAGTAAAAACTGAAATTATGGTGTCATCATGTTTGTATACGGTAGGCCGATAAGAGTAGCTTGTATGAGAACGTTAATTTGACAAAAAAAAAAATTTTCAGTAAAAACTGAAATTATGGTGTCATCATGTTTGTATACGGTAGGCCGATAAGTGTAGCTTGTATGAGAACGTTACTTTAAAAAAAAAAAAAAAAAAATTCAGTAAAAACTGAAATTATGGTGTCATCATGTTTGTATACGGTAGGCCGATAAGAGTAGCTTGTATGAGAACGTTACTTTAAAAAAAAAAAAAAAAATTCAGTAAAAATTGAAATTATGGTGTCATCATGTTTGTATACGGTAGGCCGATAAGTGTAGCTTGTATGAGAACGTTACTTTAAAAAAAAAAAAAATTTCAGTAAAAACTGAAATTATGGTGTCATCATGTTTGTATACGGTAGGCCGATAAGTGTAGCTTGTATGAGAACGTTAATTTGACAAAAAAAAAATTTTCAGTAAAAACTGAAATTATGGTGTCATCATGTTTGTATACGGTAGGCCGATAAGTGTAGCTTGTATGAGAACGTTACTTTAAAAAAAAAAAAAAAAAATTCAGTAAAAACTGAAATTATGGTGTCATCATGTTTGTATACGGTAGGCCGATAAGTGTAGCTTGTATGAGAACGTTACTTTAAAAAAAAAAAAAAAAATTCAGTAAAAACTGAAATTATTGTGTCATCATGTTTGTATACGGTAGGCCGATAAGTGTAGCTTGTATGAGAACGTTAATTTGAGAAAAAAAAATTTCAGTAAAAACTGAAATTATGGTGTCATCATGTTTGTATACGGTAGGCCGATAAGTGTAGCTTGTATGAGAACGTTACTTTAAAAAAAAAAAAAATTTCAGTAAAAACTGAAATTATGGTGTCATCATGTTTGTATACGGTAGGCCGATAAGTGTAGCTTGTATGAGAACGTTAATTTGACAAAAAAAAAAATTTTCAGTAAAAACTGAAATTATGGTGTCATCATGTCTGTATACGGTAGGCCGATAAGTGTAGCTTGTATGAGAACGTTACTTTAAAAAAAAAAAAAAAAAATTCAGTAAAAACTGAAATTATGGTGTCATCATGTTTGTACACGGTAGGCCGATAAGTGTAGCTTGTATGAGAACGTTACTTTAAAAAAAAAAAAAAAAAATTCAGTAAAAACTGAAATTATGGTGTCATCATTTTTGTATACGGTAGGCCGATAAGTGTAGCTTGTATGAGAACGTTACTTTAAAAAAAAAAAAAAAAAATTCAGTAAAAACTGAAATTATGGTGTCATCATGTTTGTATACGGTAGGCCGATAAGTGTAGCTTGTATGAGAACGTTACTTAAAAAAAAAAAAAAAAATTCAGTAAAAATTGAAATTATGGTGTCATCATGTTTGTATACGGTAGGCCGATAAGTGTAGCTTGTATGAGAACGTTACTTTAAAAAAAAAAAAAAAAATTCAGTAAAAACTGAAATTATGGTGTCATCATGTTTGTATACGGTAGGCCGATAAGTGTAGCTTGTATGAGAACGCTACTTTAAAAAAAAAAAAAAAAAATTCAGTAAAAACTGAAATTATTGTGTCATCATGTTTGTATACGGTAGGCCGATAAGTGTAGCTTGTATGAGAACGTTACTTTAAAAAAAAAAAAAAAAATTCAGTAAAAACTGAAATTATGGTGTCATCATGTTTGTATACGGTAGGCCGATAAGTGTAGCTTGTATGAGAACGCTACTTTAAAAAAAAAAAAAAAAAATTCAGTAAAAACTGAAATTATGGTGTCATCATGTTTGTATACGGTAGGCCGATAAGTGTAGCTTGTATGAGAACGTTACTTTAAAAAAAAAAAAAAAAAATTCAGTAAAAACTGAAATTATGGTGTCATCATGTTTGTATACGGTAGGCCGATAAGAGTAGCTTGTATGAGAACGTTAATTTGACAAAAAAAAAAATTTTCAGTAAAAACTGAAATTATGGTGTAATCATGTTTGTATACGGTAGGCCGATAAGTGTAGCTTGTATGAGAACGTTACTTTAAAAAAAAAAAAAAAAATTCAGTAAAAACTGAAATTATGGTGTCATCATGTTTGTATACGGTAGGCCGATAAGAGTAGCTTGTATGAGAACGTTAATTTGACAAAAAAAAAAATTTTCAGTAAAAACTGAAATTATGGTGTCATCATGTTTGTATACGGTAGGCCGATAAGTGTAGCTTGTATGAGAACGTTACTTTAAAAAAAAAAAAAAAAATTCAGTAAAAACTGAAATTATGGTGTCATCATGTTTGTATACGGTAGGCCGATAAGTGTAGCTTGTATGAGAACGTTACTTTAAAAAAAAAAAAAAAAATTCAGTAAAAATTGAAATTATGGTGTCATAATGTTTGTATACGGTAGGCCGATAAGTGTAGCTTGTATGAGAACGTTACTTTAAAAAAAAAAAAAAAAAATTCAGTAAAAACTGAAATTATGGTGTCATCATGTTTGTATACGGTAGGCCGATAAGTGTAGCTTGTATGAGAACGTTACTTTAAAAAAAAAAAAAAAAATTCAGTAAAAACTGAAATTATGGTGTCATCATGTTTGTATACGGTAGGCCGATAAGTGTAGCTTGTATGAGAACGTTATTTTGAGAAAAAAAAATTTCAGTAAAAACTGAAATTATGGTGTCATCATGTTTGTATACGGTAGGCCGATAAGTGTAGCTTGTATGAGAACGTTACTTTAAAAAAAAAAAAAATTTCAGTAAAAACTGAAATTATGGTGTCATCATGTTTGTATACGGTAGGCCGATAAGTGTAGCTTGTATGAGAACGTTAATTTGACAAAAAAAAAATTTTCAGTAAAAACTGAAATTATGGTGTCATAATGTTTGTATACGGTAGGCCGATAAGTGTAGCTTGTATGAGAACGTTACTTTAAAAAAAAAAAAAAAAAATTCAGTAAAAACTGAAATTATGGTGTCATCATGTTTGTATACGGTAGGCCGATAAGTGTAGCTTGTATGAGAACGTTACTTTAAAAAAAAAAAAAAAAATTCAGTAAAAACTGAAATTATGGTGTCATCATGTTTGTATACGGTAGGCCGATAAGTGTAGCTTGTATGAGAACGTTATTTTGAGAAAAAAAAATTTCAGTAAAAACTGAAATTATGGTGTCATCATGTTTGTATACGGTAGGCCGATAAGTGTAGCTTGTATGAGAACGTTACTTTAAAAAAAAAAAAAATTTCAGTAAAAACTGAAATTATGGTGTCATCATGTTTGTATACGGTAGGCCGATAAGTGTAGCTTGTATGAGAACGTTAATTTGACAAAAAAAAAAATTTTCAGTAAAAACTGAAATTATGGTGTCATCATGTTTGTATACGGTAGGCCGATAAGTGTAGCTTGTATGAGAACGTTACTTTAAAAAAAAAAAAAAAAAATTCAGTAAAAACTGAAATTATGGTGTCATCATGTTTGTACACGGTAGGCCGATAAGTGTAGCTTGTATGAGAACGTTACTTTAAAAAAAAAAAAAAAAAATTCAGTAAAAACTGAAATTATGGTGTCATCATTTTTGTATACGGTAGGCCGATAAGTGTAGCTTGTATGAGAACGTTACTTTAAAAAAAAAAAAAAAAAATTCAGTAAAAACTGAAATTATGGTGTCATCATGTTTGTATACGGTAGGCCGATAAGTGTAGCTTGTATGAGAACGTTACTTAAAAAAAAAAAAAAAAAATTCAGTAAAAATTGAAATTATGGTGTCATCATGTATGTATACGGTAGGCCGATAAGTGTAGCTTGTATGAGAACGTTACTTTAAAAAAAAAAAAAAAAATTCAGTAAAAACTGAAATTATGGTGTCATCATGTTTGTATACGGTAGGCCGATAAGTGTAGCTTGTATGAGAACGCTACTTTAAAAAAAAAAAAAAAAAATTCAGTAAAAACTGAAATTATTGTGTCATCATGTTTGTATACGGTAGGCCGATAAGTGTAGCTTGTATGAGAACGTTACTTTAAAAAAAAAAAAAAAAAATTCAGTAAAAACTGAAATTATGGTGTCATCATGTCTGTATACGGTAGGCCGATAAGTGTAGCTTGTATGAGAACGTTACTTTAAAAAAAAAAAAAAAAAATTCAGTAAAAACTGAAATTATGGTGTCATCATGTTTGTATACGGTAGGCCGATAAGTGTAGCTTGTATGAGAACGTTACTTTAAAAAAAAAAAAAAAAATCAGTAAAAACTGAAATTATGGTGTCATCATGTTTGTATACGGTAGGCCGATAAGAGTAGCTTGTATGAGAACGTTAATTTGACAAAAAAAAAAATTTTCAGTAAAAACTGAAATTATGGTGTAATCATGTTTGTATACGGTAGGCTGATAAGAGTAGCTTGTATGAGAACGTTAATTTGAGAAAAAAAAATTTCAGTAAAAACTGAAATTATGGTGTCATCATGTTTGTATACGGTAGGCCGATAAGTGTAGCTTGTATGAGAACGTTACTTTAAAAAAAAAAAAAAAAATTGAGTAAAAACTGAAATTATGGTGTCATCATGTTTGTATACGGTAGGCCGATAAGTGTAGCTTGTATGACAACGTTACTTTAAAAAAAAAAAAAAAAAATTCAGTAAAAACTGAAATTATGGTGTCATCATGTTTGTATACGGTAGGCCGATAAGTGTAGCTTGTATGAGAACGTTACTTAAAAAAAAAAAAAAAAATGTTCAGTAAAAACTGAAATTATGGTGTCATCATGTTTGTATACGGTAGGCCGATAAGTGCAGCTTGTATAAGAACGTTACTTTAAAAAAAAAAAAAAAATTCAGTAAAAACTGAAATTATGGTGTCATCATGTTTGTATACGGTAGGCCGATAAGTGTAGCTTGTATGAGAACGTTACTTTAAAAAAAAAAAAAAAATCAGTAAAAACTGAAATTATGGTGTCATCATGTTTGTATACGGTAGGCCGATAAGAGTAGCTTGTATGAGAACGTTAATTTGACAAAAAAAAAAATTTTCAGTAAAAACTGAAATTATGGTGTAATCATGTTTGTATACGGTAGGCCGATAAGTGTAGCTTGTATGAGAACGTTACTTTAAAAAAAAAAAAAAAAATTCAGTAAAAACTGAAATTATGGTGTCATCATGTTTGTATACGGTAGGCCGATAAGTGTAGCTTGTATGAGAACGTTACTTTAAAAAAAAAAAAAAAAATTCAGTAAAATCTGAAATTATGGTGTCATCATGTTTGTATACGGTAGGCCGATAAGTGTAGCTTGTATGAGAACGTTACTTTAAAAAAAAAAAAAAAAAATTCAGTAAAAACTGAAATTATGGTGTCATCATGTTTGTATACGGTAGGCCGATAAGTGTAGCTTGTATGAGAACGTTACTTAAAAAAAAAAAAAAAAAATTCAGTAAAAATTGAAATTATGGTGTCATCATGTTTGTATACGGTAGGCCGATAAGTGTAGCTTGTATGAGAACGTTACTTTAAAAAAAAAAAAAAAATTCAGTAAAAACTGAAATTATGGTGTCATCATGTTTGTATACGGTAGGCCGATAAGAGTAGCTTGTATGAGAACGTTAATTTGACAAAAAAAAAAATTTTCAGTAAAAACTGAAATTATGGTGTCATCATGTTTGTATACGGTAGGCCGATAAGTGTAGCTTGTATGAGAACGCTACTTTAAAAAAAAAAAAAAAAAATTCAGTAAAAACTGAAATTATTGTGTCATCATGTTTGTATACGGTAGGCCGATAAGAGTAGCTTGTATGAGAACGTTAATTTGACAAAAAAAAAAATTTTCAGTAAAAACTGAAATTATGGTGTAATCATGTTTGTATACGGTAGGCCGATAAGTGTAGCTTGTATGAGAACGTTACTTTAAAAAAAAAAAAAAAAAATTCAGTAAAAACTGAAATTATGGTGTCATCATGTTTGTATACGGTAGGCCGATAAGAATAGCTTGTATGAGAACGTTAATTTGAGAAAAAAAAATTTCAGTAAAAACTGAAATTACGGTGTCATCATGTTTGTATACGGTAGGCCGATAAGTGTAGCTTGTATGAGAACGTTACTTTAAAAAAAAAAAAAAAATTCAGTAAAAACTGAAATTATGGTGTCATCATGTTTGTATACGGAAGGCCGATAAGAGTAGCTTGTATGAGAACGTTAATTTGACAAAAAAAAAAATTTTCAGTAAAAACTGAAATTATGGTGTCATCATGTTTGTATACGGTAGGCCGATAAGTGTAGCTTGTATGAGAACGTTACTTTAAAAAAAAAAAAAAAAAATTCAGTAAAAACTGAAATTATGGTGTCATCATGTTTGTATACGGTAGGCCGATAAGTGTAGCTTGTATGAGAACGTTACTTTAAAAAAAAAAAAAAAAAATTCAGTAAAAATTAAAATTATGGTGTCATCATGTTTGTATACGGTAGGCCGATAAGTGTAGCTTGTATGAGAACGTTACTTTAAAAAAAAAAAAAATTTCAGTAAAAACTGAAATTATGGTGTCATCATGTTTGTATACGGTAGGCCGATAAGTGTAGCTTGTATGAGAACGTTACTTTAAAAAAAAAAAAAAAAAAATTCAGTAAAAACTGAAATTATGGTGTCATCATGTTTGTATACGGTAGGCCGATAAGTGTAGCTTGTATGAGAACGTTACTTAAAAAAAAAAAAAAAAATGTTCAGTAAAAACTGAAATTATGGTGTCATCATGTTTGTATACGGTAGGCCGATAAGTGCAGCTTGTATAAGAACGTTACTTTAAAAAAAAAAAAAAAAATTCAGTAAAAACTGAAATTATGGTGTCATCATGTTTGTATACGGTAGGCCGATAAGTGTAGCTTGTATGAGAACGTTACTTTAAAAAAAAAAAAAAAATCAGTAAAAACTGAAATTATGGTGTCATCATGTTTGTATACGGTAGGCCGATAAGAGTAGCTTGTATGAGAACGTTAATTTGACAAAAAAAAAAATTTTCAGTAAAAACTGAAATTATGGTGTAATCATGTTTGTATACGGTAGGCCGATAAGAGTAGCTTGTATGAGAACGTTAATTTGAGAAAAAAAAATTTCAGTAAAAACTGAAATTATGGTGTCATCATGTTTGTATACGGTAGGCCGATAAGTGTAGCTTGTATGAGAACGTTACTTTAAAAAAAAAAAAAAAAATTCAGTAAAAACTGAAATTATGGTGTCATCATGTTTGTATACGGTAGGCCGATAAGAGTAGCTTGTATGAGAACGTTAATTTGACAAAAAAAAAATGTTCAGTAAAAACTGAAATTATGGTGTCATCATGTTTGTATACGGTAGGCCGATAAGTGTAGCTTGTATGAGAACGTTAATTTGAGAAAAAAAAAAATCAGTAAAAACTGAAATTATGGTGTAATCATGTTTGTATACGGTAGGCCGATAAGAGTAGCTTGTATGAGAACGTTAATTTGACAAAAAAAAAATGTTCAGTAAAAACTGAAATTATGGTGTCATCATGTTTGTATACGGTAGGCCGATAAGAGTAGCTTGTATGAGAACGTTAATTTGACAAAAAAAAAAATTTTCAGTAAAAACTGAAATTATGGTGTCATCATGTTTGTATACGGTAGGCCGATAAGTGTAGCTTGTATGAGAACGTTACTTTAAAAAAAAAAAAAAAAAATTCAGTAAAAACTGAAATTATGGTGTCATCATGTTTGTATACGGTAGGCCGATAAGAGTAGCTTGTATGAGAACGTTAATTTGACAAAAAAAAAAATTTTCAGTAAAAACTGAAATTATGGTGTCATCATGTTTGTATACGGTAGGCCGATAAGAGTAGCTTGTATGAGAACGTTAATTTGACAAAAAAAAAAAATTTCAGTAAAAACTGAAATTATGGTGTCATCATGTTTGTATACGGTAGGCCAATAAGAGTAGCTTGTATGAGAACGTTAATTTGAGAAAAAAAAATTTCAGTAAAAACTGAAATTATGGTGTCATCATGTTTGTATACGGTAGGCCGATAAGTGTAGCTTGTATGAGAACGTTACTTTAAAAAAAAAAAAAAAATTCAGTAAAAACTGAAATTATGGTGTCATCATGTTTGTATACGGTAGGCCGATAAGAGTAGCTTGTATGAGAACGTTAATTTGACAAAAAAAAAAATTTTCAGTAAAAACTGAAATTATGGTGTCATCATGTTTGTATACGGTAGGCCGATAAGAGTAGCTTGTATGAGAACGTTAATTTGACAAAAAAAAAATGTTCAGTAAAAACTGAAATTATGGTGTCATCATGTTTGTATACGGTAGGCCGATAAGTGTAGCTTGTATGAGAACGTTACTTTAAAAAAAAAAAAAAAATCAGTAAAAACTGAAATTATGGTGTCATCATGTTTGTATACGGTAGGCCGATAAGAGTAGCTTGTATTAGAACGTTAATTTGACAAAAAAAAAAATTTTCAGTAAAAACTGAAATTATGGTGTCATCATGTTTGTATACGGTAGGCCGATAAGTGTAGCTTGTATGAGAACGTTAATTTGAGAAAAAAAAATTTCAGTAAAAACTGAAATTATGGTGTCATCATGTTTGTATACGGTAGGCCGATAAGTGTAGCTTGTATGAGAACGTTACTTTAAAAAAAAAAAAAATTTCAGTAAAAATTGAAATTATTGTGTCATCATGTTTGTATACGGTAGGCCGATAAGAGTAGCTTGTATGAGAACGTTACTTTAAAAAAAAAAAAAAAAATCAGTAAAAACTGAAATTATGGTGTCATCATATTTGTATACGGTAGGCCGATAAGAGTAGCTTGTATGAGAACGTTAATTTGACAAAAAAAAAAATTTTCAGTAAAAACTGAAATTATGGTGTAATCATGTTTGTATACGGTAGGCCGATAAGAGTAGCTTGTATGAGATCGTTAATTTGAGAAAAAAAAATTTCAGTAAAAACTGAAATTATGGTGTCATCATGTTTGTATACGGTAGGCCGATAAGTGTAGCTTGTATGAGAACGTTACTTTAAAAAAAAAAAAAAAAATTCAGTAAAAACTGAAATTATGGTGTCATCATGTTTGTATACGGTAGGCCGATAAGAGTAGCTTGTATGAGAACGTTAGTTTGACAAAAAAAAATGTTCAGTAAAAACTGAAATTATGGTGTCATCATGTTTGTATACGGTAGGCCGATAAGTGTAGCTTGTATGAGAACGTTACTTTAAAAAAAAAAAAAAAATTTCAGTAAAAACTGAAATTATGGTGTCATCATGTTTGTATACGGTAGGCCGATAAGTGTAGCTTGTATGAGAACGTTACTTTAAAAAAAAAAAAAAAAATTCAGTAAAAACTGAAATTATGGTGTCATCATGTTTGTATACGGTAGGCCGATAAGAGTAGCTTGTATGAGAACGTTAATTTGACAAAAAAAAAATGTTCAGTAAAAACTGAAATTGTGGTGTCATCATGTTTGTATACGGTAGGCCGATAAGTGTAGCTTGTATGAGAACGTTACTTTAAAAAAAAAAAAAAAAATCAGTAAAAACTGAAATTATGGTGTCATCATGTTTGTATACGGTAGGCCGATAAGAGTAGCTTGTATGAGAACGTTAATTTGACAAAAAAAAAAATTTTCAGTAAAAACTGGAATTATGGTGTAATCATGTTTGTATACGGTAGGCCGATAAGAGTAGCTTGTATGAGAACGTTAATTTGAGAAAAAAAAATTTCAGTAAAAACTGAAATTATGGTGTCATCATGTTTGTATACGGTAGGCCGATAAGTGTAGCTTGTATGAGAACGTTACTTTAAAAAAAAAAAAAAAAATTCAGTAAAAACTGAAATTATGGTGTCATCATGTTTGTATACGGTAGGCCGATAAGTGTAGCTTGTATAAGAACGTTACTTTAAAAAAAAAAAAAAAATTCAGTAAAAACTGAAATTATGGTGTAATCATGTTTGTATACGGTAGGCCGATAAGTGTAGCTTGTATGAGAACGTTACTTTAAAAAAAAAAAAAAAAATTTAGTAAAAACTGAAATTATGGTGTCATCATGTTTGTATACGGTAGGCCGATAAGAGTAGCTTGTATGAGAACGTTAATTTGACAAAAAAAAAAATTTTCAGTAAAAACTGAAATTATGGTGTCATCATGTTTGTATACGGTAGGCCGACAAGTGTAGCTTGTATGAGAACGTTACTTTAAAAAAAAAAAAAAAAAATTCAGTAAAAACTGAAATTATGGTGTCATCATGTTTGTATACGGTAGGCCGATAAGTGTAGCTTGTATGAGAACGTTACTTTAAAAAAAAAAAAAAAAATTCAGTAAAAATTGAAATTATGGTGTCATCATGTTTGTATACGGTAGGCCGATAAGTGTAGCTTGTATGAGAACGTTACTTTAAAAAAAAAAAAAATTTCAGTAAAAACTGAAATTATGGTGTCATCATGTTTGTATACGGTAGGCCGATAAGTGTAGCTTGTATGAGAACGTTACTTTAAAAAAAAAAAAAAAAAATTCAGTAAAAACTGAAATTATGGTGTCATCATGTTTGTATACGGTAGGCCGATAAGTGTAGCTTGTATGAGAACGTTACTTTAAAAAAAAAAAAAAAAATTCAGTAAAAACTGAAATTATGGTGTCATCATATTTGTATACGGTAGGCCGATAAGAGTAGCTTGTATGAGAACGTTAATTTGACAAAAAAAAAAATTTTCAGTAAAAACTGAAATTATGGTGTAATCATGTTTGTATACGGTAGGCCGATAAGAGTAGCTTGTATGAGATCGTTAATTTGAGAAAAAAAAATTTCAGTAAAAACTGAAATTATGGTGTCATCATGTTTGTATACGGTAGGCCGATAAGTGTAGCTTGTATGAGAACGTTACTTTAAAAAAAAAAAAAAAAATTCAGTAAAAACTGAAATTATGGTGTCATCATGTTTGTATACGGTAGGCCGATAAGAGTAGCTTGTATGAGAACGTTAATTTGACAAAAAAAAATGTTCAGTAAAAACTGAAATTATGGTGTCATCATGTTTGTATACGGTAGGCCGATAAGTGTAGCTTGTATGAGAACGTTACTTTAAAAAAAAAAAAAAAATTTCAGTAAAAACTGAAATTATGGTGTCATCATGTTTGTATACGGTAGGCCGATAAGTGTAGCTTGTATGAGAACGTTACTTTAAAAAAAAAAAAAAAAATTCAGTAAAAACTGAAATTATGGTGTCATCATGTTTGTATACGGTAGGCCGATAAGAGTAGCTTGTATGAGAACGTTAATTTGACAAAAAAAAAATGTTCAGTAAAAACTGAAATTGTGGTGTCATCATGTTTGTATACGGTAGGCCGATAAGTGTAGCTTGTATGAGAACGTTACTTTAAAAAAAAAAAAAAAAATCAGTAAAAACTGAAATTATGGTGTCATCATGTTTGTATACGGTAGGCCGATAAGAGTAGCTTGTATGAGAACGTTAATTTGACAAAAAAAAAAATTTTCAGTAAAAACTGGAATTATGGTGTAATCATGTTTGTATACGGTAGGCCGATAAGAGTAGCTTGTATGAGAACGTTAATTTGAGAAAAAAAAAATTTCAGTAAAAACTGAAATTATGGTGTCATCATGTTTGTATACGGTAGGCCGATAAGTGTAGCTTGTATGAGAACGTTACTTTAAAAAAAAAAAAAAAAAATTCAGTAAAAACTGAAATTATGGTGTCATCATGTTTGTATACGGTAGGCCGATAAGTGTAGCTTGTATAAGAACGTTACTTTAAAAAAAAAAAAAAAAATTCAGTAAAAACTGAAATTATGGTGTAATCATGTTTGTATACGGTAGGCCGATAAGTGTAGCTTGTATGAGAACGTTACTTTAAAAAAAAAAAAAAAAATTTAGTAAAAACTGAAATTATGGTGTCATCATGTTTGTATACGGTAGGCCGATAAGAGTAGCTTGTATGAGAACGTTAATTTGACAAAAAAAAAAATTTTCAGTAAAAACTGAAATTATGGTGTCATCATGTTTGTATACGGTAGGCCGACAAGTGTAGCTTGTATGAGAACGTTACTTTAAAAAAAAAAAAAAAAAATTCAGTAAAAACTGAAATTATGGTGTCATCATGTTTGTATACGGTAGGCCGATAAGTGTAGCTTGTATGAGAACGTTACTTTAAAAAAAAAAAAAAAAATTCAGTAAAAATTGAAATTATGGTGTCATCATGTTTGTATACGATAGGCCGATAAGTGTAGCTTGTATGAGAACGTTACTTTAAAAAAAAAAAAAATTTCAGTAAAAACTGAAATTATGGTGTCATCATGTTTGTATACGGTAGGCCGATAAGTGTAGCTTGTATGAGAACGTTACTTTAAAAAAAAAAAAAAAAAATTCAGTAAAAACTGAAATTATGGTGTCATCATGTTTGTATACGGTAGGCCGATAAGTGTAGCTTGTATGAGAACGTTACTTTAAAAAAAAAAAAAAAAATTCAGTAAAAACTGAAATTATTGTGTCATCATGTTTGTATACGGTAGGCCGATAAGTGTAGCTTGTATGAGAACGTTAATTTGAGAAAAAAAAATTTCAGTAAAAACTGAAATTATGGTGTCATCATGTTTGTATACGGTAGGCCGATAAGTGTAGCTTGTATGAGAACGTTACTTTAAAAAAAAAAAAAATTTCAGTAAAAACTGAAATTATGGTGTCATCATGTTTGTATACGGTAGGCCGATAAGAGTAGCTTGTATGAGAACGTTAATTTGACAAAAAAAAAATGTTCAGTAAAAACTGAAATTATGGTGTCATCATGTTTGTATACGGTAGGCCGATAAGAGTAGCTTGTATGAGAACGTTAATTTGACAAAAAAAAATGTTCAGTAAAAACTGAAATTATGGTGTCATCATGTTTGTATACGGTAGGCCGATAAGTGTAGCTTGTATGAGAACCTTTCTTTAAAAAAAAAAAAAAAATTTCAGTAAAAACTGAAATTATGGTGTCATCATGTTTGTATACGGTAGGCCGATAAGTGTAGCTTGTATGAGAACGTTACTTTAAAAAAAAAAAAAAAAATTCAGTAAAAACTGAAATTATGGTGTCATCATGTTTGTATACGGTAGGCCGATAAGAGTAGCTTGTATGAGAACGTTAATTTGACAAAAAAAAAATGTTCAGTAAAAACTGAAATTATGGTGTCATCATGTTTGTATACGGTAGGCCGATAAGTGTAGCTTGTATGAGAACGTTACTTTAAAAAAAAAAAAAAAAATCAGTAAAAACTGAAATTATGGTGTCATCATGTTTGTATACGGTAGGCCGATAAGAGTAGCTTGTATGAGAACGTTAATTTGACAAAAAAAAAAATTTTCAGTAAAAACTGGAATTATGGTGTAATCATGTTTGTATACGGTAGGCCGATAAGAGTAGCTTGTATGAGAACGTTAATTTGAGAAAAAAAAATTTCAGTAAAAACTGAAATTATGGTGTCATCATGTTTGTATACGGTAGGCCGATAAGTGTAGCTTGTATGAGAACGTTACTTTAAAAAAAAAAAAAAAAATTCAGTAAAAACTGAAATTATGGTGTCATCATGTTTGTATACGGTAGGCCGATAAGTGTAGCTTGTATAAGAACGTTACTTTAAAAAAAAAAAAAAAAATTCAGTAAAAACTGAAATTATGGTGTAATCATGTTTGTATACGGTAGGCCGATAAGTGTAGCTTGTATGAGAACGTTACTTTAAAAAAAAAAAAAAAAATTTAGTAAAAACTGAAATTATGGTGTCATCATGTTTGTATACGGTAGGCCGATAAGAGTAGCTTGTATGAGAACGTTAATTTGACAAAAAAAAAAATTTTCAGTAAAAACTGAAATTATGGTGTCATCATGTTTGTATACGGTAGGCCGACAAGTGTAGCTTGTATGAGAACGTTACTTTAAAAAAAAAAAAAAAAAATTCAGTAAAAACTGAAATTATGGTGTCATCATGTTTGTATACGGTAGGCCGATAAGTGTAGCTTGTATGAAAACGTTACTTTAAAAAAAAAAAAAAAATTCAGTAAAAATTGAAATTATGGTGTCATCATGTTTGTATACGGTAGGCCGATAAGTGTAGCTTGTATGAGAACGTTACTTTAAAAAAAAAAAAAATTTCAGTAAAAACTGAAATTATGGTGTCATCATGTTTGTATACGGTAGGCCGATAAGTGTAGCTTGTATGAGAACGTTAATTTGACAAAAAAAAAATTTTCAGTAAAAACTGAAATTATGGTGTCATCATGTTTGTATACGGTAGGCCGATAAGTGTAGCTTGTATGAGAACGTTACTTTAAAAAAAAAAAAAAAAAATTCAGTAAAAACTGAAATTATGGTGTCATCATGTTTGTATACGGTAGGCCGATAAGTGTAGCTTGTATGAGAACGTTACTTTAAAAAAAAAAAAAAAAATTCAGTAAAAACTGAAATTATTGTGTCATCATGTTTGTATACGGTAGGCCGATAAGTGTAGCTTGTATGAGAACGTTAATTTGAGAAAAAAAAATTTCAGTAAAAACTGAAATTATGGTGTCATCATGTTTGTATACGGTAGGCCGATAAGTGTAGCTTGTATGAGAACGTTACTTTAAAAAAAAAAAAAATTTCAGTAAAAACTGAAATTATGGTGTCATCATGTTTGTATACGGTAGGCCGAAAAGAGTAGCTTGTATGAGAACGTTAATTTGACAAAAAAAAAATGTTCAGTAAAAACTGAAATTATGGTGTCATCATGTTTGTATGCGGTAGGCCGATAAGTGTAGCTTGTATAAGAACGTTACTTTAAAAAAAAAAAAAAAATTCAGTAAAAACTGAAATTATGGTGTCATCATGTTTGTATCTTATCGGCCTACCGTATACAAACATGATGACACCATAATTTCAGTTTTTACTGAAAGTTTATTTTTTCTCAAATTAACGTTCTCATACAGGCTACTCTTATCGGCCTACCGTATACAAACATGATGACACCATAATTTCAGTTTTTACTGAAATTTTTTTTTTTTAAAGTAACGTTCTCATACAAGCTACACTTATCGGCCTACCGTATACAAACATGATGACACCATAATTTCAGTTTTTACTGAAATTTTTTTTTCTCAAATTAACGTTCTCATACAAGCTACTCTTATCGGCCTACCGTATACAAACATGATTACACCATAATTCCAGTTTTTACTGAAAATTTTTTTTTTTGTCAAATTAACGTTCTCATACAAGCTACTCTTATCGGCCTACCGTATACAAACATGATGACACCATAATTTCAGTTTTTACTGATTTTTTTTTTTTTTTTTAAAGTGACGTTCTCATACAAGCTACACTTATCGGCCTACCGTATACAAACATGATGACACCATAATTTCAGTTTTTACTGAACATTTTTTTTTTGTCAAATTAACGTTCTCATACAAGCTACTCTTATCGGCCTACCGTATACAAACATGATGACACCATAATTTCAGTTTTTACTGAATTTTTTTTTTTTTTTTTAAAGTAACGTTCTCATACAAGCTACACTTATCGGCCTACCGTATACAAACATGATGACACCATAATTTCAGTTTTTACTGAAATTTTTTTTTTTTTTTTAAAGTAACGTTCTCATACAAGCTACACTTATCGGCCTACCGTATACAAACATGATGACACCATAATTTCAGTTTTTACTGAACATTTTTTTTTGTCAAATTAACGTTCTCATACAAGCTACTCTTATCGGCCTACCGTATACAAACATGATGACACCATAATTTCAGTTTTTACTGAATTTTTTTTTTTTTTTTAAAGTAACGTTCTCATACAAGCTACACTTATCGGCCTACCGTATACAAACATGATGACACCATAATTTCAGTTTTTACTGAAATTTTTTTTTCTCAAATTAACGTTCTCATACAAGCTACTCTTATCGGCCTACCGTATACAAACATGATTACACCATAATTTCAGTTTTTACTGAAAATTTTTTTTTTTGTCAAATTAACGTTCTCATACAAGCTACTCTTATCGGCCTACCGTATACAAACATGATGACACCATAATTTCAGTTTTTACTGATTTTTTTTTTTTTTTTTTAAAGTAACGTTCTCATACAAGCTACTCTTATCGGCCTACCGTATACAAACATGATGACACAATAATTTCAGTTTTTACTGAAATTTTTTTTTTTTTTAAAGTAACGTTCTCATACAAGCTACACTTATCGGCCTACCGTATACAAACATGATGACACCATAATTTCAGTTTTTACTGAAATTTTTTTTTCTCAAATTAACGTTCTCATACAAGCTACACTTATCGGCCTACCGTATACAAACATGATGACACCATAATTTCAGTTTTTACTGAAAATTTTTTTTTTTGTCAAATTAACGTTCTCATACAAGCTACTCTTATCGGCCTACCGTATACAAACATGATGACACCATAATTTCAGTTTTTACTGATTTTTTTTTTTTTTTTAAAGTAACGTTCTCATACAAGCTACACTTATCGGCCTACCGTATACAAACATGATGACACCATAATTTCAGTTTTTACTGAACATTTTTTTTTTGTCAAATTAACGTTCTCATACAAGCTACTCTTATCGGCCTACCGTATACAAACATGATGACACCATAATTTCAGTTTTTACTGAAAATTTTCTTTTTGTCAAATTAACGTTCTCATACAAGCTACTCTTATCGGCCTACCGTATACAAACATGATGACACCATAATTTCAGTTTTTACTGAATTTTTTTTTTTTTTTTTAAAGTAACGTTCTCATACAAGCTACACTTATCGGCCTACCGTATACAAACATGATGACACCATAATTTCAGTTTTTACTGAAATTTTTTTTTCTCAAATTAACGTTCTCATACAAGCTACTCTTATCGGCCTACCGTATACAAACATGATGACACCATAATTTCAGTTTTTACTGAAATTTTTTTTTTTTGTCAAATTAACGTTCTCATACAAGCTACTCTTATCGGCCTACCGTATACAAACATGATGACACCATAATTTCAGTTTTTACTGAATTTTTTTTTTTTTTTTTAAAGTAACGTTCTCATACAAGCTACTCTTATCGGCCTACCGTATACAAACATGATGACACCATAATTTCAGTTTTTACTGAATTTTTTTTTTTTTTTTTTAAAGTAACGTTTTCATACAAGCTACACTTATCGGCCTACCGTATACAAACATGATGACACCATAACTTCAGTTTTTACTGAAAATTTTTTTTTTTGTCAAATTAACGTTCTCATACAAGCTACTCTTATCGGCCTACCGTATACAAACATGATGACACCATAATTTCAGTTTTTACTGAACATTTTTTTTTTGTCAAATTAACGTTCTCATACAAGCTACTCTTATCGGCCTACCGTATACAAACATGATTACACCATAATTTCAGTTTTTACTGATTTTTTTTTTTCTCAAATTAACGTTCTCATACAAGCTACACTTATCGGCCTACCGTATACAAACATGATGACACCATAATTTCAGTTTTTACTGAAAATTTTTTTTTTTGTCAAATTAACGTTCTCATACAAGCTACTCTTATCGGCCTACCGTATACAAACATGATGACACCATAATTTCAGTTTTTACTGAATTTTTTTTTTTTTTTTTAAAGTAACGTTCTCATACAAGCTACACTTATCGGCCTACCGTATACAAACATGATGACACCATAATTTCAGTTTTTACTGAAATTTTTTTTTCTCAAATTAACGTTCTCATACAAGCTACTCTTATCGGCCTACCGTATACAAACATGATTACACCATAATTTCAGTTTTTACTGAAAATTTTTTTTTTGTCAAATTAACGTTCTCATACAAGCTACTCTTATCGGCCTACCGTATACAAACATGATGACACCATAATTTCAGTTTTAACTGAATTTTTTTTTTTTTTAAAGTAACGTTCTCATACAAGCTACACTTATCGGCCTACCGTATACAAACATGATGACACCATAATTTCAGTTTTTACTGAACATTTTTTTTTTTTTTTTTAAGTAACGTTCTCATACAAGCTACACTTATCGGCCTACCGTATACAAACATGATGACACCATAATTTCAGTTTTTACTGAATTTTTTTTTTTTTTTTTTTAAAGTAACGTTCTCATACAAGCTACACTTATCGGCCTACCGTATACAAACATGATGACACCATAATTTCAGTTTTTACTGAAATTTTTTTTTTTTTTAAAGTAACGTTCTCATACAAGCTACACTTATCGGCCTACCGTATACAAACATGATGACACCATAATTTTAATTTTTACTGAATTTTTTTTTTTTTTTTTTAAAGTAACGTTCTCATACAAGCTACACTTATCGGCCTACCGTATACAAACATGATGACACCATAATTTCAGTTTTTACTGAATTTTTTTTTTTTTTTTTTAAAGTAACGTTCTCATACAAGCTACACTTATCGGCCTACCGTATACAAACATGATGACACCATAATTTCAGTTTTTACTGAAAATTTTTTTTTTTCTCAAATTAACGTTCTCATACAAGCTATTCTTATCGGCCTACCGTATACAAACATGATGACACCATAATTTCAGTTTTTACTGAATTTTTTTTTTTTTTTTTTAAAGTAACGTTCTCATACAAGCTACACTTATCGGCCTACCGTATACAAACATGATTACACCATAATTTCAGTTTTTACTGAAAATTTTTTTTTTTGTCAAATTAACGTTCTCATACAAGCTACTCTTATCGGCCTACCGTATACAAACATGATGACACAATAATTTCAGTTTTTACTGAATTTTTTTTTTTTTTTTTTAAAGTAGCGTTCTCATACAAGCTACACTTATCGGCCTACCGTATACAAACATGATGACACCATAATTTCAGTTTTTACTGAAAATTTTTTTTTTTTGTCAAATTAACGTTCTCATACAAGCTACTCTTATCGGCCTACCGTATACAAACATGATTACACCATAATTTCAGTTTTTACTGAATTTTTTTTTTTTTTTTTAAAGTAACGTTCTCATACAAGCTACACTTATCGGCCTACCGTATACAAACATGATGACACCATAATTTCAATTTTTACTGAATTTTTTTTTTTTTTTTTTAAGTAACGTTCTCATACAAGCTACACTTATCGGCCTACCGTATACAAACATGATGACACCATAATTTCAGTTTTTACTGAATTTTTTTTTTTTTTTTTAAAGTAACGTTCTCATACAAGCTACACTTATCGGCCTACCGTATACAAACATGATGACACCATAATTTCAGTTTTTACTGAATTTTTTTTTTTTTTTTTAAAGTAACGTTCTCATACAAGCTACACTTATCGGCCTACCGTATACAAACATGATGACACCATAATTTCAGTTTTTACTGAAATTTTTTTTTCTCAAATTAACGTTCTCATACAAGCTACTCTTATCGGCCTACCGTATACAAACATGATTACACCATAATTTCAGTTTTTACTGAAAATTTTTTTTTTTGTCAAATTAACGTTCTCATACAAGCTACTCTTATCGGCCTACCGTATACAAACATGATGACACCATAATTTCAGTTTTTACTGATTTTTTTTTTTTTTTTTAAAGTAACGTTCTCATACAAGCTACACTTATCGGCCTACCGTATACAAACATGATGACACCATAATTTCAGTTTTTACTGAATTTTTTTTTTTTTTTTTTAAAGTAACGTTCTCATACAAGCTACACTTATCGGCCTACCGTATACAAACATGATGACACCATAATTTCAGTTTTTACTGAATTTTTTTTTTTTTTTTTAAAGTAACGTTCTCATACAAGCTACACTTATCGGCCTACCGTATACAAACATGATGACACCATAATTTCAGTTTTTACTGAAATTTTTTTTTCTCAAATTAACGTTCTCATACAAGCTACTCTTATCGGCCTACCGTATACAAACATGATTACACCATAATTTCAGTTTTTACTGAAAATTTTTTTTTTTGTCAAATTAACGTTCTCATACAAGCTACTCTTATCGGCCTACCGTATACAAACATGATGACACCATAATTTCAGTTTTTACTGATTTTTTTTTTTTTTTTTAAAGTAGCGTTCTCATACAAGCTACACTTATCGGCCTACCGTATACAAACATGATGACACCATAATTTCAGTTTTTACTGAAAATTTTTTTTTTTTGTTAAATTAACGTTCTCATACAAGCTACTCTTATCGGCCTACCGTATACAAACATGATGACACCATAATTTCAGTTTTTACTGAATTTTTTTTTTTTTTTTTAAAGTAACGTTCTCATACAAGCTACACTTATCGGCCTACCGTATACAAACATGATGACACCATAATTTCAATTTTTACTGAATTTTTTTTTTTTTTTTTAAGTAACGTTCTCATACAAGCTACACTTATCGGCCTACCGTATACAAACATGATGACACCATAATTTCAGTTTTTACTGAATTTTTTTTTTTTTTTTTTAAAGTAACGTTCTCATACAAGCTACACTTATCGGCCTACCGTATACAAACATGATGACACCATAATTTCAGTTTTTACTGAATTTTTTTTTTTTTTTTTAAAGTAACGTTCTCATACAAGCTACACTTATCGGCCTACCGTATACAAACATGATGACACCATAATTTCAGTTTTTACTGAAATTTTTTTTTCTCAAATTAACGTTCTCATACAAGCTACTCTTATCGGCCTACCGTATACAAACATGATTACACCATAATTTCAGTTTTTACTGAATTTTTTTTTTTTTTTTTAAAGTAACGTTCTCATACAAGCTACACTTATCGGCCTACCGTATACAAACATGATGACACCATAATTTCAGTTTTTAATGAAATTTTTTTTTCTCAAATTAACGTTCTCATACAAGCTACTCTTATCGGCCTACCGTATACAAACATGATTACACCATAATTTCAGTTTTTACTGAAAATTTTTTTTTTTGTCAAATTAACGTTCTCATACAAGCTACTCTTATCGGCCTACCGTATACAAACATGATGACACCATAATTTCAGTTTTTACTGATTTTTTTTTTTTTTTTTAAAGTAACGTTCTCATACAAGCTACACTTATCGGCCTACCGTATACAAACATGATGACACCATAATTTCAGTTTTTACTGAATTTTTTTTTTTTTTTTTAAAGTAACGTTCTTATACAAGCTGCACTTATCGGCCTACCGTATACAAACATGATGACACCATAATTTCAGTTTTTACTGAACATTTTTTTTTTTTTTTTTAAGTAACGTTCTCATACAAGCTACACTTATCGGCCTACCGTATACAAACATGATGACACCATAATTTCAGTTTTTACTGAATTTTTTTTTTTTTTTTTTAAAGTAACGTTCTCATACAAGCTACACTTATCGGCCTACCGTATACAAACATGATGACACCATAATTTCAGTTTTTACTGAATTTTTTTTTTTTTTTTTAAAGTAACGTTCTCATACAAGCTACACTTATCGGCCTACCGTATACAAACATGATGACACCATAATTTCAGTTTTTACTGAAATTTTTTTTTCTCAAATTAACGTTCTCATACAAGCTACTCTTATCGGCCTACCGTATACAAACATGATGACACCATAATTTCAGTTTTTACTGATTTTTTTTTTTTTTTTTAAAGTAACGTTCTCATACAAGCTACACTTATCGGCCTACCGTATACAAACATGATGACACCATAATTTCAGTTTTTACTGAATTTTTTTTTTTTTTTTTAAAGTAACGTTCTTATACAAGCTGCACTTATCGGCCTACCGTATACAAACATAATGACACCATAATTTCAGTTTTTACTGAATTTTTTTTTTTTTTTTTTAAAGTAACGTTCTCATACAAGCTACACTTATCGGCCTACCGTATACAAACATGATGACACCATAATTTCAGTTTTTACTGAATTTTTTTTTTTTTTTTTTAAAGTAACGTTCTCATACAAGCTACACTTATCGGCCTACCGTATACAGACATGATGACACCATAATTTCAGTTTTTACTGAATTTTTTTTTTTTTTTTTTAAAGTAACGTTCTCATACAAGCTACACTTATCGGCCTACCGTATACAAACATGATGACACAATAATTTCAGTTTTTACTGAATTTTTTTTTTTTTTTTTAAAGTAGCGTTCTTATACAAGCTACACTTATCGGCCTACCGTATACAAACATGATGACACCATAATTTCAGTTTTTACTGAAAATTTTTTTTTTTGTCAAATTAACGTTCTCATACAAGCTACTCTTATCGGCCTACCGTATACAAACATGATGACACCATAATTTCAGTTTTTACTGAATTTTTTTTTTTTTTTTTAAAGTAACGTTCTCATACAAGCTACACTTATCGGCCTACCGTATACAAACATGATGACACCATAATTTCAATTTTTACTGAATTTTTTTTTTTTTTTTTTAAGTAACGTTCTCATACAAGCTACACTTATCGGCCTACCGTATACAAACATGATGACACCATAATTTCAGTTTTTACTGAATTTTTTTTTTTTTTTTTTAAAGTAACGTTCTCATACAAGCTACACTTATCGGCCTACCGTATACAAAAATGATGACACCATAATTTCAGTTTTTACTGAATTTTTTTTTTTTTTTTTTAAAGTAACGTTCTCATACAAGCTACACTTATCGGCCTACCGTATACAAACATGATGACACCATAATTTCAGTTTTTACTGAATTTTTTTTTTTTTTTTTTAAAGTAAGGTTCTCATACAAGCTACACTTATCGGCCTACCGTATACAGACATGATGACACCATAATTTCAGTTTTTACTGAAAATTTTTTTTTTTGTCAAATTAACGTTCTCATACAAGCTACACTTATCGGCCTACCGTATACAAACATGATGACACCATAATTTCAGTTTTTACTGAAATTTTTTTTTTTTTTAAAGTAACGTTCTCATACAAGCTACACTTATCGGCCTACCGTATACAAACATGATGACACCATAATTTCAGTTTTTACTGAATTTTTTTTTTTTTTTTTAAAGTAACGTTCTTATACAAGCTGCACTTATCGGCCTACCGTATACAAACATGATGACACCATAATTTCAGTTTTTACTGAACATTTTTTTTTTTTTTTTTAAGTAACGTTCTCATACAAGCTACACTTATCGGCCTACCGTATACAAACATGATGACACCATAATTTCAGTTTTTACTGAATTTTTTTTTTTTTTTTTTAAAGTAACGTTCTCATACAAGCTACACTTATCGGCCTACCGTATACAAACATGATGACACCATAATTTCAGTTTTTACTGAATTTTTTTTTTTTTTTTTAAAGTAACGTTCTCATACAAGCTACACTTATCGGCCTACCGTATACAAACATGATGACACCATAATTTCAGTTTTTACTGAAATTTTTTTTTCTCAAATTAACGTTCTCATACAAGCTACTCTTATCGGCCTACCGTATACAAACATGATGACACCATAATTTCAGTTTTAACTGAATTTTTTTTTTTTTTAAAGTAACGTTCTCATACAAGCTACACTTATCGGCCTACCGTATACAAACATGATGACACCATAATTTCAGTTTTTACTGAACATTTTTTTTTTTTTTTTTAAGTAACGTTCTCATACAAGCTACACTTATCGGCCTACCGTATACAAACATGATGACACCATAATTTCAGTTTTTACTGAATTTTTTTTTTTTTTTTTTTAAAGTAACGTTCTCATACAAGCTACACTTATCGGCCTACCGTATACAAACATGATGACACCATAATTTCAGTTTTTACTGAAATTTTTTTTTTTTTTAAAGTAACGTTCTCATACAAGCTACACTTATCGGCCTACCGTATACAAACATGATGACACCATAATTTTAATTTTTACTGAATTTTTTTTTTTTTTTTTTAAAGTAACGTTCTCATACAAGCTACACTTATCGGCCTACCGTATACAAACATGATGACACCATAATTTCAGTTTTTACTGAATTTTTTTTTTTTTTTTTTAAAGTAACGTTCTCATACAAGCTACACTTATCGGCCTACCGTATACAAACATGATGACACCATAATTTCAGTTTTTACTGAAAATTTTTTTTTTTCTCAAATTAACGTTCTCATACAAGCTATTCTTATCGGCCTACCGTATACAAACATGATGACACCATAATTTCAGTTTTTACTGAATTTTTTTTTTTTTTTTTTAAAGTAACGTTCTCATACAAGCTACACTTATCGGCCTACCGTATACAAACATGATTACACCATAATTTCAGTTTTTACTGAAAATTTTTTTTTTTGTCAAATTAACGTTCTCATACAAGCTACTCTTATCGGCCTACCGTATACAAGCATGATGACACAATAATTTCAGTTTTTACTGAATTTTTTTTTTTTTTTTTTAAAGTAGCGTTCTCATACAAGCTACACTTATCGGCCTACCGTATACAAACATGATGACACCATAATTTCAGTTTTTACTGAAAATTTTTTTTTTTTGTCAAATTAACGTTCTCATACAAGCTACTCTTATCGGCCTACCGTATACAAACATGATGACACCATAATTTCAGTTTTTACTGAATTTTTTTTTTTTTTTTTAAAGTAACGTTCTCATACAAGCTACACTTATCGGCCTACCGTATACAAACATGATGACACCATAATTTCAATTTTTACTGAATTTTTTTTTTTTTTTTTTAAGTAACGTTCTCATACAAGCTACACTTATCGGCCTACCGTATACAAACATGATGACACCATAATTTCAGTTTTTACTGAATTTTTTTTTTTTTTTTTTAAAGTAACGTTCTCATACAAGCTACACTTATCGGCCTACCGTATACAAACATGATGACACCATAATTTCAGTTTTTACTGAATTTTTTTTTTTTTTTTTAAAGTAACGTTCTCATACAAGCTACACTTATCGGCCTACCGTATACAAACATGATGACACCATAATTTCAGTTTTTACTGAAATTTTTTTTTCTCAAATTAACGTTCTCATACAAGCTACTCTTATCGGCCTACCGTATACAAACATGATTACACCATAATTTCAGTTTTTACTGAAAATTTTTTTTTTTGTCAAATTAACGTTCTCATACAAGCTACTCTTATCGGCCTACCGTATACAAACATGATGACACCATAATTTCAGTTTTTACTGATTTTTTTTTTTTTTTTTAAAGTAACGTTCTCATACAAGCTACACTTATCGGCCTACCGTATACAAACATGATGACACCATAATTTCAGTTTTTACTGAATTTTTTTTTTTTTTTTTAAAGTAACGTTCTTATACAAGCTGCACTTATCGGCCTACCGTATACAAACATGATGACACCATAATTTCAGTTTTTACTGAACATTTTTTTTTTTTTTTTTAAGTAACGTTCTCATACAAGCTACACTTATCGGCCTACCGTATACAAACATGATGACACCATAATTTCAGTTTTTACTGAATTTTTTTTTTTTTTTTTTAAAGTAACGTTCTCATACAAGCTACACTTATCGGCCTACCGTATACAAACATGATGACACCATAATTTCAGTTTTTACTGAATTTTTTTTTTTTTTTTTAAAGTAACGTTCTCATACAAGCTACACTTATCGGCCTACCGTATACAAACATGATGACACCATAATTTCAGTTTTTACTGAAATTTTTTTTTCTCAAATTAACGTTCTCATACAAGCTACTCTTATCGGCCTACCGTATACAAACATGATGACACCATAATTTCAGTTTTTACTGATTTTTTTTTTTTTTTTTAAAGTAACGTTCTCATACAAGCTACACTTATCGGCCTACCGTATACAAACATGATGACACCATAATTTCAGTTTTTACTGAATTTTTTTTTTTTTTTTTAAAGTAACGTTCTTATACAAGCTGCACTTATCGGCCTACCGTATACAAACATAATGACACCATAATTTCAGTTTTTACTGAATTTTTTTTTTTTTTTTTTAAAGTAACGTTCTCATACAAGCTACACTTATCGGCCTACCGTATACAAACATGATGACACCATAATTTCAGTTTTTACTGAATTTTTTTTTTTTTTTTTTAAAGTAACGTTCTCATACAAGCTACACTTATCGGCCTACCGTATACAGACATGATGACACCATAATTTCAGTTTTTACTGAATTTTTTTTTTTTTTTTTTAAAGTAACGTTCTCATACAAGCTACACTTATCGGCCTACCGTATACAAACATGATGACACAATAATTTCAGTTTTTACTGAATTTTTTTTTTTTTTTTTTAAAGTAGCGTTCTCATACAAGCTACACTTATCGGCCTACCGTATACAAACATGATGACACCATAATTTCAGTTTTTACTGAAAATTTTTTTTTTTGTCAAATTAACGTTCTCATACAAGCTACTCTTATCGGCCTACCGTATACAAACATGATGACACCATAATTTGAGTTTTTACTGAATTTTTTTTTTTTTTTTTAAAGTAACGTTCTCATACAAGCTACACTTATCGGCCTACCGTATACAAACATGATGACACCATAATTTCAATTTTTACTGAATTTTTTTTTTTTTTTTTTAAGTAACGTTCTCATACAAGCTACACTTATCGGCCTACCGTATACAAACATGATGACACCATAATTTCAGTTTTTACTGAATTTTTTTTTTTTTTTTTTAAAGTAACGTTCTCATACAAGCTACACTTATCGGCCTACCGTATACAAAAATGATGACACCATAATTTCAGTTTTTACTGAATTTTTTTTTTTTTTTTTTAAAGTAACGTTCTCATACAAGCTACACTTATCGGCCTACCGTATACAAACATGATGACACCATAATTTCAGTTTTTACTGAATTTTTTTTTTTTTTTTTTAAAGTAACGTTCTCATACAAGCTACACTTATCGGCCTACCGTATACAGACATGATGACACCATAATTTCAGTTTTTACTGAAAATTTTTTTTTTTGTCAAATTAACGTTCTCATACAAGCTACACTTATCGGCCTACCGTATACAAACATGATGACACCATAATTTCAGTTTTTACTGAAATTTTTTTTTTTTTTAAAGTAACGTTCTCATACAAGCTACACTTATCGGCCTACCGTATACAAACATGATGACACCATAATTTCAGTTTTTACTGAAATTTTTTTTTTTTTTAAAGTAACGTTCTCATACAAGCTACACTTATCGGCCTACCGTATACAAACATGATGACACCATAATTTCAGTTTTTACTGAATTTTTTTTTTTTTTTTTTAAAGTAACGTTCTCATACAAGCTACACTTATCGGCCTACCGTATACAAAAATGATGACACCATAATTTCAGTTTTTACTGAATTTTTTTTTTTTTTTTTTAAAGTAACGTTCTCATACAAGCTACACTTATCGGCCTACCGTATACAAACATGATGACACCATAATTTCAGTTTTTACTGAATTTTTTTTTTTTTTTTTTAAAGTAACGTTCTCATACAAGCTACACTTATCGGCCTACCGTATACAGACATGATGACACCATAATTTCAGTTTTTACTGAAAATTTTTTTTTTTGTCAAATTAACGTTCTCATACAAGCTACACTTATCGGCCTACCGTATACAAACATGATGACACCATAATTTCAGTTTTTACTGAATTTTTTTTTTTTTTTTTAAAGTAACGTTCTCATACAAGCTACTCTTATCGGCCTACCGTATACAAACATGATGACACCATAATTTCAGTTTTTACTGAAATTTTTTTTTTTTTTTAAAGTAACGTTCTCATACAAGCTACACTTATCGGCCTACCGTATACAAACATGATGACACCATAATTTCAATTTTTACTGAATTTTTTTTTTTTTTTTAAAGTAACGTTCTCATACAAGCTACACTTATCGGCCTACCGTATACAAACATGATGACACCATAATTTCAGTTTTTACTGAATTTTTTTTTTTTTTTTTAAAGTAACGTTCTCATACAAGCTACACTTATCGGCCTACCGTATACAAACATGATGACACCATAATTTCAGTTTTTACTGAAAATTTTTTTTTTTGTCAAATTAACGTTCTCATACAAGCTACTCTTATCGGCCTACCGTATACAAACATGATGACACCATAATTTCAGTTTTTACTGAAATTTTTTTTTCTCAAATTAACGTTCTCATACAAGCTACTCTTATCGGCCTACCGTATACAAACATGATTACACCATAATTTCAGTTTTTACTGAAAATTTTTTTTTTTGTCAAATTAACGTTCTCATACAAGCTACTCTTATCGGCCTACCGTATACAAACATGATGACACCATAATTTCAGTTTTTACTGATTTTTTTTTTTTTTTTTAAAGTAACGTTCTCATACAAGCTACACTTATCGGCCTACCGTATACAAACATGATGACACCATAATTTCAGTTTTTACTGAATTTTTTTTTTTTTTTTTAAAGTAACGTTCTTATACAAGCTACACTTATCGGCCTACCGTATACAAACATGATGACACCATAATTTCAGTTTTTACTGAATTTTTTTTTTTTTTTTTAAAGTAACGTTCTCATACAAGCTACACTTATCGGCCTACCGTATACAAACATGATGACACCATAATTTCAGTTTTTACTGAAAATTTTTTTTTTTGTCAAATTAACGTTCTCATACAAGCTACTCTTATCGGCCTACCGTATACAAACATGATGACACCATAATTTCAGTTTTTACTGATTTTTTTTTTTTTTTTTAAAGTAACGTTCTCATACAAGCTACACTTATCGGCCTACCGTATACAAACATGATGACACCATAATTTCAGTTTTTACTGAACATTTTTTTTTTGTCAAATTAACGTTCTCATACAAGCTACTCTTATCGGCCTACCGTATACAAACATGATGACACCATAATTTCAGTTTTTACTGAATTTTTTTTTTTTTTTTTAAAGTAACGTTCTCATACAAGCTACACTTATCGGCCTACCGTATACAAACATGATGACACCATAATTTCAGTTTTTACTGAAATTTTTTTTTTTTTTTTTAAAGTAACGTTCTCATACAAGCTACACTTATCGGCCTACCGTATACAAACATGATGACACCATAATTTCAGTTTTTACTGAACATTTTTTTTTGTCAAATTAACGTTCTCATACAAGCTACTCTTATCGGCCTACCGTATACAAACATGGTGACACCATAATTTCAGTTTTTACTGAATTTTTTTTTTTTTTTTTAAAGTAACGTTCTCATACAAGCTACTCTTATCGGCCTTCCGTATACAAACATGATGACACCATAATTTCAGTTTTTACTGAAATTTTTTTTTCTCAAATTAACGTTCTCATACAAGCTACTCTTATCGGCCTACCGTATACAAACATGATGACACCATAATTTCAGTTTTTACTGAAAATTTTTTTTTTTGTCAAATTAACGTTCTCATACAAGCTACTCTTATCGGCCTACCGTATACAAACATGATGACACCATAATTTCAGTTTTTACTAATTTTTTTTTTTTTTTTTAAAGTAACGTTCTCATACAAGCTACTCTTATCGGCCTACCGTATACAAACATGATGACACAATAATTTCAGTTTTTACTGAAATTTTTTTTTTTTTTAAAGTAACGTTCTCATACAAGCTACACTTATCGGCCTACCGTATACAAACATGATGACACCATAATTTCAGTTTTTACTGAAATTTTTTTTTCTCAAATTAACGTTCTCATACAAGCTACACTTATCGGCCTACCGTATACAAACATGATGACACCATAATTTCAGTTTTTACTGAAAATTTTTTTTTTTGTCAAATTAACGTTCTCATACAAGCTACTCTTATCGGCCTACCGTATACAAACATGATGACACCATAATTTCAGTTTTTACTGATTTTTTTTTTTTTTTTAAAGTAACGTTCTCATACAAGCTACACTTATCGGCCTACCGTATACAAACATGATGACACCATAATTTCAGTTTTTACTGAACATTTTTTTTTTGTCAAATTAACGTTCTCATACAAGCTACTCTTATCGGCCTACCGTATACAAACATGATGACACCATAATTTCAGTTTTTACTGAAAATTTTTTTTTTTGTCAAATTAACGTTCTCATACAAGCTACTCTTATCGGCCTACCGTATACAAACATGATGACACCATAATTTCAGTTTTTACTGAATTTTTTTTTTTTTTTTTAAAGTAACGTTCTCATACAAGCTACACTTATCGGCCTACCGTATACAAACATGATGACACCATAATTTCAGTTTTTACTGAAATTTTTTTTTCTCAAATTAACGTTCTCATACAAGCTACTCTTATCGGCCTACCGTATACAAACATGATGACACCATAATTTCAGTTTTTACTGAAATTTTTTTTTTTTGTCAAATTAACGTTCTCATACAAGCTACTCTTATCGGCCTACCGTATACAAACATGATGACACCATAATTTCAGTTTTTACTGAAAATTTTTTTTTTTGTCAAATTAACGTTCTCATACAAGCTACTCTTATCGGCCTACCGTATACAAACATGATGACACCATAATTTCAGTTTTTACTGAATTTTTTTTTTTTTTTTAAAGTAACGTTCTCATACAAGCTACACTTATCGGCCTACCGTATACAAACATGATGACACCATAATTTCAGTTTTTACTGAAAATTTTTTTTTTTGTCAAATTAACGTTCTCATACAAGCTACTCTTATCGGCCTACCGTATACAAACATGATGACACCATAATTTCAGTTTTTACTGAACATTTTTTTTTTTGTCAAATTAACGTTCTCATACAAGCTACTCTTATCGGCCTACCGTATACAAACATGATTACACCATAATTTCAGTTTTTACTGATTTTTTTTTTTCTCAAATTAACGTTCTCATACAAGCTACACTTATCGGCCTACCGTATACAAACATGATGACACCATAATTTCAGTTTTTACTGAACATTTTTTTTTGTCAAATTAACGTTCTCATACAAGCTACTCTTATCGGCCTACCGTATACAAACATGATGACACCATAATTTCAGTTTTTACTGAATTTTTTTTTTTTTTTTTAAAGTAACGTTCTCATACAAGCTACACTTATCGGCCTACCGTATACAAACATGATGACACCATAATTTCAGTTTTTACTGAACATTTTTTTTTTTGTCAAATTAACGTTCTCATACAAGCTACACTTATCGGCCTACCGTATACAAACATGATGACACCATAATTTCAGTTTTTACTGAATTTTTTTTTTTCTTAAATTAACGTTCTTATACAGGCTACTCTTATCGGCCTACCGTATACAAACATGATGACACCATAATTTCAGTTTTTACTGAAATTTTTTTTTCTCAAATTAACGTTCTCATACAAGCTACTCTTATCGGCCTACCGTATACAAACATGATTACACCATAATTTCAGATTTTACTGAAAATTTTTTTTTTTGTCAAATTAACGTTCTCATACAAGCTACTCTTATCGGCCTACCGTATACAAACATGATTACACCATAATTTCAGTTTTTACTGAAAAATTTTTTTTTTGTCAAATTAACGTTCTCATACAAGCTACTCTTATCGGCCTACCGTATACAAACATGATGACACCATAATTTCAGTTTTTACTGAAAATTTTTTTTTTTGTCAAATTAACGTTCTTATACAAGCTACTCTTATCGGCCTACCGTATACAAACATGATGACACCATAATTTCAGTTTTTACTGATTTTTTTTTTTTTTTTAAAGTAACGTTCTCATACAAGCTACACTTATCGGCCTACCGTATACAAACATGATGACACCATAATTTCAGTTTTTACTGAAATTTTTTTTTTTTTTAAAGTAACGTTCTCATACAAGCTACACTTATCGGCCTACCGTATACAAACATGATGACACCATAATTTCAGTTTTTACTGAAATTTTTTTTTCTCAAATTAACGTTCTCATACAAGCTACACTTATCGGCCTACCGTATACAAACATGATGACACCATAATTTCAGTTTTTACTGAAAATTTTTTTTTTTGTCAAATTAACGTTCTCATACAAGCTATTCTTATCGGCCTACCGTATACAAACATGATTACACCATAATTTCAGTTTTTACTGATTTTTTTTTTTTTTTTTAAAGTAACGTTCTCATACAAGCTACACTTATCGGCCTAAAGTATACAAACATGATGACACCATAATTTCAGTTTTTACTGAACATTTTTTTTTTGTCAAATTAACGTTCTCATACAAGCTACTCTTATCGGCCTACCGTATACAAACATGATGACACCATAATTTCAGTTTTTACTGAAATTTTTTTTTTTTTTAAAGTAACGTTCTCATACAAGCTACACTTATCGGCCTACCGTATACAAACATGATGACACCATAATTTCAGTTTTTACTGAAAATTTTTTTTTTTGTCAAATTAACGTTCTCATACAAGCTACTCTTATCGGCCTACCATATACAAACATGATTACACCATAATTTCAGTTTTTACTGAATATTTTTTTTTTTGTCAAATTAACGTTCTCATACAAGCTACTCTTATCGGCCTACCGTATACAAACATGATGACACCATAATTTCAGTTTTTACTGATTTTTTTTTTTTTTTTTAAAGTAACGTTCTCATACAAGCTACTCTTATCGGCCTACCGTATACAAACATGATGACACCATAATTTCAGTTTTTACTGAAATTTTTTTTTTTTTTAAAGTAACGTTCTCATACAAGCTACACTTATCGGCCTACCGTATACAAACATGATGACACCATAATTTCAGTTTTTACTGAAATTTTTTTTTCTCAAATTAACGTTCTCATACAAGCTACACTTATCGGCCTACCGTATACAAACATGATGACACCATAATTTCAGTTTTTACTGAAAATTTTTTTTTTTGTCAAATTAACGTTCTCATACAAGCTACTCTTATCGGCCTACCGTATACAAACATGATTACACCATAATTTCAGTTTTTACTGAAAAATTTTTTTTTTGTCAAATTAACGTTCTCATACAAGCTACTCTTATCGGCCTACCGTATACAATCATGATGACACCATAATTTCAGTTTTTACTGAAAATTTTTTTTTTTGTCAAATTAACGTTCTCATACAAGCTACTCTTATCGGCCTACCGTATACAAACATGATTACACCATTATTTTGAGTTTTTACTGATTTTTTTTTTTCTCAAATTAACGTTCTCATACAAGCTACTCTTATCGGCCTACCGTATACAAACATGATTACACCATAATTTCAGTTTTTACTGAAAATTTTTTTTTTTGTCAAATTAACGTTCTCATACAAGCTACTCTTATCGGCCTACCGTATACAAACATGATGACACCATAATTTCAGTTTTTACTGATTTTTTTTTTTTTTTTTAAAGTAACGTTCTCATACAAGCTACACTTATCGGCCTACCGTATACAAACATGATGACACCATAATTTCAGTTTTTACTGAATTTTTTTTTTTTTTTAAAGTAACGTTCTCATACAAGCTACACTTATCGGCCTACCGTATACAAACATGATGACACCATAATTTCAGATTTTACTGAAATTTTTTTTTCTCAAATTAACGTTCTCATACAAGCTACTCTTATCGGCCTACCGTATACAAACATGATTACACCATAATTTCAGTTTTTACTGAAAATTTTTTTTTTTGTCAAATTAACGTTCTCATACAAGCTACTCTTATCGGCCTACCGTATACAAACATGATGACACCATAATTTCAGTTTTTACTGATTTTTTTTTTTTTTTTAAAGTAACGTTCTCATACAAGATACTCTTATCGGCCTACCGTATACAAACATGATGACACCATAATTTCAGTTTTTACTGAAATTTTTTTTTTTTTTAAAGTAACGTTCTCATACAAGCTACACTTATCGGCCTACCGTATACAAACATGATGACACCATAATTTCAGTTTTTACTGAAATTTTTTTTTTTTTTAAAGTAACGTTCTCATACAAGCTACACTTATCGGCCTACCGTATACAAACATGATGACACCATAATTTCAGTTTTTACTGAAAATTTTTTTTTTTGTCAAATTAACGTTCTCATACAAGCTACTCTTATCGGCCTACCATATACAAACATGATTACACCATAATTTCAGTTTTTACTGAATATTTTTTTTTTTGTCAAATTAACGTTCTCATACAAGCTACTCTTATCGGCCTACCGTATACAAACATGATGACACCATAATTTCAGTTTTTACTGAAAATTTTTTCTTTTGTCAAATTAACGTTCTCATACAAGCTACTCTTATCGGCCTACCGTATACAAACATGATTACACCATAATTTCAGTTTTTACTGATTTTTTTTTTTTTTTTAAAGTAACGTTCTCATACAAGCTACACTTATCGGCCTACCGTATACAAACATGATGACACCATAATTTCAGTTTTTACTGAACATTTTTTTTTTTGTCAAATTAACGTTCTCATACAAGCTACTCTTATCGGCCTACCGTATACAAACATGATGACACCATAATTTCAGTTTTTACTGAATTTTTTTTTTTTTTTTTAAAGTAACGTTCTCATACAAGCTACACTTATCGGCCTACCGTATACAAACATGATGACACCATAATTTCAGTTTTTACTGAAATTTTTTTTTCTCAAATTAACGTTCTCATACAAGCTACTCTTATCGGCCTACCGTATACAAACATGATTACACCATAATTTCAGTTTTTACTGAAAATTTTTTTTTTTGTCAAATTAACGTTCTCATACAAGCTACTCTTATCGGCCTACCGTATACAAACATGATGACACCATAATTTCAGTTTTTACTGATTTTTTTTTTTTTTTTTAAAGTAACGTTCTCATACAAGCTACACTTATCGCCCTACCGTATACAAACATGATGACACCATAATTTCAGTTTTTACTGAAATTTTTTTTTTTTTTAAAGTAACGTTCTCATACAAGCTACACTTATCGGCCTACCGTATACAAACATGATGACACCATAATTTCAGTTTTTACTGAAATTTTTTTTTCTCAAATTAACGTTCTCATACAAGCTACACTTATCGGCCTACCGTATACAAACATGATGACACCATAATTTCAGTTTTTACTGATTTTTTTTTTTTTTTTTTAAAGTAACGTTCTCATACAAGCTACACTTATCGGCCTACCGTATACAAACATGATGACACCATAATTTCAGTTTTTACTGAACATTTTTTTTTTGTCAAATTAACGTTCTCATACAAGCTACTCTTATCGGCCTACCGTATACAAACATGATGACACCATAATTTCAGTTTTTACTGAATTTTTTTTTTTTTTTTTAAAGTAACGTTCTCATACAAGCTACACTTATCGGCCTACCGTATACAAACATGATGACACCATAATTTCAGTTTTTACTGAAATTTTTTTTTCTCAAATTAACGTTCTCATACAAGCTACTCTTATCGGCCTACCGTATACAAACATGATTACACCATAATTTCAGTTTTTACTGAAAATTTTTTTTTTTGTCAAATTAACGTTCTCATACAAGCTACTCTTATCGGCCTACCGTATACAAACATGATGACACCATAATTTCAGTTTTTACTGATTTTTTTTTTTTTTTTTAAAGTAACGTTCTCATACAAGCTACTCTTATCGGCCTACCGTATACAAACATGATGACACCATAATTTCAGTTTTTACTGAAATTTTTTTTTTTTTTAAAGTAACGTTCTCATACAAGCTACACTTATCGGCCTACCGTATACAAACATGATGACACCATAATTTCAGTTTTTACTGAAAATTTTTTTTTTTGTCAAATTAACGTTCTCATACAAGCTACTCTTATCGGCCTACCGTATACAAACATGATTACACCATAATTTCAGTTTTTACTGATTTTTTTTTTTTTTTTTAAAGTAACGTTCTCATACAAGCTACACTTATCGGCCTACCGTATACAAACATGATGACACCATAATTTCAGTTTTTACTGAACATTTTTTTTTCTCAAATTAACGTTCTCATACAAGCTACTCTTATCGGCCTACCGTATACAAACATGATTACACCATAATTTCAGTTTTTACTGAAATTTTTTTTTTTTGTCAAATTAACGTTCTCATACAAGCTACTCTTATCGGCCTACCGTATACAAACATGATGACACCATAATTTCAGTTTTTACTGAAAATTTTTTTTTTTGTCAAATTAACGTTCTCATACAAGCTACTCTTATCGGCCTACCGTATACAAACATGATAACACCATAATTTCAGTTTTAACTGAATTTTTTTTTTTTTTTTTAAAGTAACGTTCTCATACAAGCTACACTTATCGGCCTACCGTATACAAACATGATGACACCATAATTTCAGTTTTTACTGAAATTTTTTTTTCTCAAATTAACGTTCTCATACAAGCTACTCTTATCGGCCTACCGTATACAAACATGATTACACCATAATTTCAGTTTTTACTGAAAATTTTTTTTTTTGTCAAATTAACGTTCTCATACAAGCTACTCTTATCGGCCTACCGTATAAAAACATGATGACACCATAATTTCAGTTTTTACTGAAAATTTTTTTTTTTGTCAAATTAACGTTCTCATACAAGCTACTCTTATCGGCCTACCGTATACAAACATGATTACACCATAATTTCAGTTTTTACTGATTTTTTTTTTTTTTTTTAAAGTAACGTTCTCATACAAGCTACACTTATCGGCCTACCGTATACAAACATGATGACACCATAATTTCAGTTTTTACTGAAATTTTTTTTTGTCAAATTAACGTTCTCATACAAGCTACTCTTATCGGCCTACCGTATACAAACATGATGACACCATAATTTCAGTTTTTACTGAAATTTTTTTTTTTTTTAAAGTAACGTTCTCATACAAGCTACACTTATCGGCCTACCGTATACAAACATGATGACACCATAATTTCAGTTTTTACTGAAAATTTTTTTTTTTGTCAAATTAACGTTCTCATACAAGCTACTCTTATCGGCCTACCGTATACAAACATGATGACACCATAATTTCAGTTTTTACTGAAAGTTTATTTTTTCTCAAATTAACGTTCTCATACAGGCTACTCTTATCGGCCTACCGTATACAAACATGATGACACCATAATTTCAGTTTTTACTGAAATTTTTTTTTTTTTTAAAGTAACGTTCTCATACAAGCTACACTTATCGGCCTACCGTATACAAACATGATGACAGCATAATTTCAGTTTTTACTGAAAATTTTTTTTTGTCAAATTAACGTTCTCATACAAGCTACTCTTATCGGCCTACCGTATACAAACATGATGACACCATAATTTCAGTTTTTACTGAAAGTTTATTTTTTCTCAAATTAACGTTCTCATACAGGCTACTCTTATCGGCCTACCGTATACAAACATGATGACACCATAATTTCAGTTTTTACTGAAATTTTTTTTTTTTTTAAAGTAACGTTCTCATACAAGCTACACTTATCGGCCTACCGTATACAAACATGATGACACCATAATTTCAGTTTTTACTGAAATTTTTTTTTGTCAAATTAACGTTCTCATACAAGCTACTCTTATCGGCCTACCGTATACAAACATGATGACACCATAATTTCAGTTTTTACTGAAATTTTTTTTTTTTTTAAAGTAACGTTCTCATACAAGCTACACTTATCGGCCTACCGTATACAAACATGATGACACCATAATTTCAGTTTTTACTGAAAATTTTTTTTTTTGTCAAATTAACGTTCTCATACAAGCTACTCTTATCGGCCTACCGTATACAAACATGATGACACCATAATTTCAGTTTTTACTGAAAGTTTATTTTTTCTCAAATTAACTTTCTCATACAGGCTACTCTTATCGGCCTACCGTATACAAACATGATGACACCATAATTTCAGTTTTTACTGAAATTTTTTTTTCTCAAATTAACGTTCTCATACAAGCTACACTTATCGGCCTACCGTATACAAACATGATGACACCATAATTTCAGTTTTTACTGAAAATTTTTTTTTTGTCAAATTAACGTTCTCATACAAGCTACTCTTATCGGCCTACCGTATACAAACATGATTACACCATAATTTCAGTTTTTACTGATTTTTTTTTTTTTTTTTTTAAAGTAACGTTCTCATACAAGCTACACTTATCGGCCTACCGTATACAAACATGATGACACCATAATTTCAGTTTTTACTGAACATTTTTTTTTTGTCAAATTAACGTTCTCATACAAGCTACTCTTATCGGCCTACCGTATACAAACATGATGACACCATAATTTCAGTTTTTACTGAATTTTTTTTTTTTTTTTTAAAGTAACGTTCTCATACAAGCTACACTTATCGGCCTACCGTATACAAACATGATGACACCATAATTTCAGTTTTTACTGAAATTTTTTTTTCTCAAATTAACGTTCTCATACAAGCTACTCTTATCGGCCTACCGTATACAAACATGATTACACCATAATTTCAGTTTTTACTGAAAATTTTTTTTTTTGTCAAATTAACGTTCTCATACAAGCTACTCTTATCGGCCTACCGTATACAAACATGATGACACCATAATTTCAGTTTTTACTGATTTTTTTTTTTTTTTTTAAAGTAACGTTCTCATACAAGCTACACTTATCGGCCTACCGTATACAAACATGATGACACCATAATTTCAGTTTTTACTGAACATTTTTTTTTTGTCAAATTAACGTTCTCATACAAGCTACTCTTATCGGCCTACCGTATACAAACATGATGACACCATAATTTCAGTTTTTACTGAATTTTTTTTTAAAGTAACGTTCTCATACAAGCTACTCTTATCGGCCTACCGTATACAAACATGATTACACCATAATTTCAGTTTTTACTGAAAATTTTTTTTTTTGTCAAATTAACGTTCTCATACAAGCTACTCTTATCGGCCTACCGTATACAAACATGATGACACCATAATTTCAGTTTTTACTGATTTTTTTTTTTTTTTTAAAGTAACGTTCTCATACAAGCTACACTTATCGGCCTACCGTATACAAACATGATGACACCATAATTTCAGTTTTTACTGAAAATTTTTTTTTTTGTCAAATTAACGTTCTCATACAAGCTACTCTTATCGGCCTACCGTATACAAACATGATGACACCATAATTTCAGTTTTTACTGAAAGTTTATTTTTTCTCAAATTAACGTTCTCATACAGGCTAGTCTTATCGGCCTACCGTATACAAACATGATGACACCATAATTTCAGTTTTTACTGAAATTTTTTTTTCTCAAATTAACGTTCTCATACAAGCTACTCTTATCGGCCTACCGTATACAAACATGATTACACCATAATTTCAGTTTTTACTGAAAATTTTTTTTTTTGTCAAATTAATGTTCTCATACAAGCTACTCTTATCGGCCTACCGTATACAAACATGATGACACCATAATTTCAGTTTTTACTGAAAATTTTTTTTTTTGTCAAATTAACGTTCTCATACAAGCTACTCTTATCGGCCTACCGTATACAAACATGATTACACCATAATTTCAGTTTTTACTGATTTTTTTTTTTTTTTTTAAAGTAACGTTCTCATACAAGCTACACTTATCGGCCTACCGTATACAAACATGATGACACCATAATTTCAGTTTTTACTGAACATTTTTTTTTTGTCAAATTAACGTTCTCATACAAGCTACTCTTATCGGCCTACCGTATACAAACATGATGACACCATAATTTCAGTTTTTACTGAATTTTTTTTTCTCAAATTAACGTTCTCATACAAGCTACTCTTATCGGCCTACCGTATACAAACATGATTACACCATAATTTCAGTTTTTACTGATTTTTTTTTTTTTTTTTAAAGTAACGTTCTCATACAAGCTACACTTATCGGCCTACCGTATACAAACATGATGACACCATAATTTCAGTTTTTACTGAATTTTTTTTTTTTTTTTTAAAGTAACGTTCTTATACAAGCTACACTTATCGGCCTACCGTATACAAACATGATGACACCATAATTTCAGTTTTTACTGAAAATTTTTTTTTTTGTCAAATTAACGTTCTCATACAAGCTACTCTTATCGGCCTACCGTATACAAACATGATGACACCATAATTTCAGTTTTTACTGAAAATTTTTTTTTTCTTAAATTAACGTTCTTATACAGGCTACTCTTATCGGCCTACCGTATACAAACATGATGACACCATAATTTCAGTTTTTACTGAATTTTTTTTTTTCTTAAATTAACGTTCTTATACAGGCTACTCTTATCGGCCTACCGTATACAAACATGATGACACCATAATTTCAGTTTTTACTGAATTTTTTTTTTTTTTTTTTAAAGTAACGTTCTCATACAAGCTACACTTATCGGCCTACCGTATACAAACATGATGACACCATAATTTCAGTTTTTACTGAAATTTTTTTTTCTCAAATTAACGTTCTCATACAAGCTACTCTTATCGGCCTACCGTATACAAACATGATGACACCATAATTTCAGTTTTTACTGAAATTTTTTTTTCTCAAATTAACGTTCTCATACAAGCTACTCTTATCGGCCTACCGTATACAAACATGATTACACCATAATTTCAGTTTTTACTGAAAATTTTTTTTTTTGTCAAATTAACGTACTCATACAAGCTACTCTTATCGGCCTACCGTATACAAACATGATGACACCATAATTTCAGTTTTTACTGAAAGTTTATTTTTTCTCAAATTAACGTTCTCATACAGGCTACTCTTATCGGCCTACCGTATACAAACATGATGACACCATAATTTCAGTTTTTACTGAAACTTTTTTTTTTTGTCAAATTAACGTTCTCATACAAGCTACTCTTATCGGCCTACCGTATACAAAAATGATGACACCATAATTTCAGTTTTTACTGAAAATTTTTTTTTTTGTCAAATTAACGTTCTCATACAAGCTACTCTTATCGGCCTACCGTATACAAACATGATTACACCATAATTTCAGTTTTTACTGATTTTTTTTTTTTTTTTTAAAGTAACGTTCTCATACAAGCTACACTTATCGGCCTACCGTATACAAACATGATGACACCATAATTTCAGTTTTTACTGAAATTTTTTTTTCTCAAATTAACGTTCTCATACAAGCTACTCTTATCGGCCTACCGTATACAAACATGATGACACCATAATTTCAGTTTTTACTGAAATTTTTTTTTTTTTTAAAGTAACGTTCTCATACAAGCTACACTTATCGGCCTACCGTATACAAACATGATGACACCATAATTTCAGTTTTTACTGAAAATTTTTTTTTTTGTCAAATTAACGTTCTCATACAAGCTACTCTTATCGGCCTACCGTATACAAACATGATGACACCATAATTTCAGTTTTTACTGAAAGTTTATTTTTTCTCAAATTAACGTTCTAATACAGGCTACTCTTATCGGCCTACCGTATACAAACATGATGACACCATAATTTCAGTTTTTACTGATTTTTTTTTTTTTTTTTAAAGTAACGTTCTCATACAAGCTACTCTTATCGGCCTACCGTATACAAACATGATGACACCATAATTTCAGTTTTTACTGAATTTTTTTTTTTTTGTCAAATTAACGTTCTCATACAAGCTACTCTTATCGGCCTACCGTATACAAACATGATGACACCATAATTTCAGTTTTTACTGATTTTTTTTTTTTTTTTTAAAGTAACGTTCTCATACAAGCTACACTTATCGGCCTACCGTATACAAACATGATGACACCATAATTTCAGTTTTTACTGAATTTTTTTTTTTTTTTTTTAAAGTAACGTTCTCATACAAGCTACACTTATCGGCCTACCGTATACAAACATGATGACACCATAATTTCAGTTTTTACTGAAAATTTTTTTTTTTGTCAAATTAACGTTCTCATACAAGCTACTCTTATCGGCCTACCGTATACAAACATGATGACACCATAATTTCAGTTTTTACTGAAATTTTTTTTTTGTCAAATTAACGTTCTCATACAAGCTACTCTTATCGGCCTACCGTATACAAACATGATTACACCATAATTTCAGTTTTTACTGATTTTTTTTTTTTTTTTTTAAAGTAACGTTCTCATACAAGCTACACTTATCGGCCTACCGTATACAAACATGATGACACCATAATTTCAGTTTTTACTGAACATTTTTTTTTCTCAAATTAACGTTCTCATACAAGCTACTCTTATCGGCCTACCGTATACAAACATGATTACACCATAATTTCAGTTTTTACTGAAATTTTTTTTTTTTATCAAATTAACGTTCTCATACAAGCTACTCTTATCGGCCTACCGTATACAAACATGATGACACCATAATTTCAGTTTTTACTGAAAATTTTTTTTTTTGTCAAATTAACGTTCTCATACAAGCTACTCTTATCGGCCTACCGTATACAAAAATGATGACACCATAATTTCAGTTTTTACTGAAAATTTTTTTTTTTGTCAAATTAACGTTCTCATACAAGCTACTCTTATCGGCCTACCGTATACAAACATGATTACACCATAATTTCAGTTTTTACTGATTTTTTTTTTTTTTTTTTAAAGTAACGTTCTCATACAAGCTACACTTATCGGCCTACCGTATACAAACATGATGACACCATAATTTCAGTTTTTACTGAATTTTTTTTTTTTTTTTTAAAGTAACGTTCTCATACAAGCTACACTTATCGGCCTACCGTATACAAACATGATTACACCATAATTTCAGTTTTTACTGAAAGTTTATTTTTTTTTAAAGTAACGTTCTCATACAAGCTACACTTATCGGCCTACCGTATACAAACATGATGACACCATAATTTCAGTTTTTACTGAAATTTTTTTTTCTCAAATTAACGTTCTCATACAAGCTACACTTATCGGCCTACCGTATACAAACATGATGACACCATAATTTCAGTTTTTACTGAACATTTTTTTTTTGTCAAATTAACGTTCTCATACAAGCTACTCTTATCGGCCTACCGTATACAAACATGATGACACCATAATTTCAGTTTTTACTGAATTTTTTTTTTTTTTTTTAAAGTAACGTTCTCATACAAGCTACACTTATCGGCCTACCGTATACAAACATGATGACACCATAATTTCAGTTTTTACTGAAATTTTTTTTTCTCAAATTAACGTTCTCATACAAGCTACTCTTATCGGCCTACCGTATACAAACATGATTACACCATAATTTCAGTTTTTACTGAAAATTTTTTTTTTTGTCAAATTAACGTTCTCATACAAGCTACTCTTATCGGCCTACCGTATACAAACATGATGACACCATAATTTCAGTTTTTACTGATTTTTTTTTTTTTTTTTAAAGTAACGTTCTCATACAAGCTACACTTATCGGCCTACCGTATACAAACATGATGACACCATAATTTCAGTTTTTACTGAATTTTTTTTTTTTTTTTTAAAGTAACGTTCTTATACAAGCTACACTTATCGGCCTACCGTATACAAACATGATGACACCATAATTTCAGTTTTTACGTGAACATTTTTTTTTTTGTCAAATTAACGTTCTCATACAAGCTACTCTTATCGGCCTACCGTATACAAACATGATGACACCATAATTTCAGTTTTTACTGAAAATTTTTTTTTTCTTAAATTAACGTTCTTATACAGGCTACTCTTATCGGCCTACCGTATACAAACATGATGACACCATAATTTCAGTTTTTACTGAATTTTTTTTTTTCTTAAATTAACGTTCTTATACAGGCTACTCTTATCGGCCTACCGTATACAAACATGATGACACCATAATTTCAGTTTTTACTGAAAATTTTTTTTTTTTAAAGTAACGTTCTCATACAAGCTACACTTATCGGCCTACCGTATACAAACATGATGACACCATAATTTCAGTTTTTACTGAAAATTTTTGTTTTTGTCAAATTAACGTTCTCATACAAGCTACTCTTATCGGCCTACCGTATACAAACATGATGACACCATAATTTCAGTTTTTACTGAAAGTTTATTTTTTCTCAAATTAACGTTCTCATACAGGCTACTCTTAACGGCCTACCGTATACAAACATGATGACACCATAATTTCAGTTTTTACTGAAATTTTTTTTTTTTTTAAAGTAACGTTCTCATACAAGCTACTCTTATCGGCCTACCGTATACAAACATGATGACACCATAATTTCAGTTTTTACTGAAAATTTTTTTTTTTGTCAAATTAACGTTCTCATACAAGCTACACTTATCGGCCTACCGTATACAAACATAATGACACCATAATTTCAGTTTTTACTGATTTTTTTTTTTTTTTTAAAGTAACGTTCTCATACAAGCTACACTTATCGGCCTACCGTATACAAACATGATGACACCATAATTTCAGTTTTTACTGAACATTTTTTTTTCTCAAATTAACGTTCTCATACAAGCTACTCTTATCGGCCTACCGTATACAAACATGATTACACCATAATTTCAGTTTTTACTGAAATTTTTTTTTTTTGTCAAATTAACGTTCTCATACAAGCTACTCTTATCGGCCTACCGTATACAAACATGATGACACCATAATTTCAGTTTTTACTGAAAATATTTTTTTTTTGTCAAATTAACGTTCTCATACAAGCTACTCTTATCGGCCTACCGTATACAAACATGATGACACCATAATTTCAGTTTTTACTGAATTTTTTTTTTTTTTTTAAAGTAACGTTCTCATACAAGCTACACTTATCGGCCTACCGTATACAAACATGATGACACCATAATTTCAGTTTTTACTGAACATTTTTTTTTTCTCAAATTAACGTTCTCATACAAGCTACTCTTATCGGCCTACCGTATACAAACATGATTACACCATAATTTCAGTTTTTACTGAAAATTTTTTTTTTTGTCAAATTAACGTTCTCATACAAGCTACTCTTATCGGCCTACCGTATACAAACATGATGACACCATAATTTCAGTTTTTACTGAAAATTTTTTTTTTTGTCAAATTAACGTTCTCATACAAGCTACTCTTATCGGCCTACCGTATACAAACATGATTACACCATAATTTCAGTTTTTACTGATTTTTTTTTTTTTTTTTAAAGTAACGTTCTCATACAAGCTACACTTATCGGCCTACCGTATACAAACATGATTACACCATAATTTCAGTTTTTACTGAATTTTTTTTTTTTTGTCAAATTAACGTTCTCATACAAGCTACTCTTATCGGCCTACCGTATACAAACATAATGACACCATAATTTCAGTTTTTACTGAAATTTTTTTTTTTTTTAAAGTAACGTTCTCATACAAGCTACACTTATCGGCCTACCGTATACAAACATGATGACACCATAATTTCAGTTTTTACTGAAAATTTTTTTTTTGTCAAATTAACGTTCTCATACAAGCTACTCTTATCGGCCTACCGTATACAAACATGATGACACCATAATTTCAGTTTTTACTGAAAGTTTATTTTTTCTCAAATTAACGTTCTCATACAGGCTAGTCTTATCGGCCTACCGTATACAAACATGATGACACCATAATTTCAGTTTTTACTGAAATTTTTTTTTTTTTTAAAGTAACGTTCTCATACAAGCTACACTTATCGGCCTACCGTATACAAACATGATGACACCATAATTTCAGTTTTTACTGAAATTTTTTTTTCTCAAATTAACGTTCTCATACAAGCTACACTTATCGGCCTACCGTATACAAACATGATGACACCATAATTTCAGTTTTTACTGAAAATTTTTTTTTTTGTCAAATTAACGTTCTCATACAAGCTACTCTTATCGGCCTACCGTATACAAACATCATTACACCATAATTTCAGTTTTTACTGATTTTTTTTTTTTTTTTTTAAAGTAACGTTCTCATACAAGCTACACTTATCGGCCTACCGTATACAAACATGATGACACCATAATTTCAGTTTTTACTGAACATTTTTTTTTTGTCAAATTAACGTTCTCATACAAGCTACTCTTATCGGCCTACCGTATACAAACATGATGACACCATAATTTCAGTTTTTACTGAATTTTTTTTTTTTTTTTTAAAGTAACGTTCTCATACAAGCTACACTTATCGGCCTACCGTATACAAACATGATGACACCATAATTTCAGTTTTTACTGAAATTTTTTTTTCTCAAATTAACGTTCTCATACAAGCTACTCTTATCGGCCTACCGTATACAAACATGATTACACCATAATTTCAGTTTTTACTGAAAATTTTTTTTTTTTGTCAAATTAACGTTCTCACACAAGCTACTTCTATCGGCCTACCGTATACAAACATGATGACACCATAATTTCAGTTTTTACTGAATTTTTTTTTTTTTTTTTTAAAGTAACGTTCTCATACAAGCTACACTTATCGGCCTACCGTATACAAACATGATGACACCATAATTTCAGTTTTTACTGAAATTTTTTTTTCTCAAATTAACGTTCTCATACAAGCTACTCTTATCGGCCTACCGTATACAAACATGATTACACCATAATTTCAGTTTTTACTGAAATTTTTTTTTTTTGTCAAATTAACGTTCTCATACAAGCTACTCTTATCGGCCTACCGTATACAAACATGATGACACCATAATTTCAGTTTTTACTGAAAATTTTTTTTTTTGTCAAATTAACGTTCTCATACAAGCTACTCTTATCGGCCTACCGTATACAAACATGATGACACCATAATTTCAGTTTTTACTGAATTTTTTTTTTTTTTTAAAGTAACGTTCTCATACAAGCTACACTTATCGGCCTACCGTATACAAACATGATGACACCATAATTTCAGTTTTTACTGAAATTTTTTTTTCTCAAATTAACGTTCTCATACAAGCTACTCTTATCGGCCTACCGTATACAAACATGATTACACCATAATTTCAGTTTTTACTGAAAATTTTTTTTTTTTGTCAAATTAACGTTCTCATACAAGCTACTCTTATCGGCCTACCGTATACAAACATGATGACACCATAATTTCAGTTTTTACTGATTTTTTTTTTTTTTGTCAAATTAACGTTCTCATACAAGCTACTCTTATCGGCCTACCGTATACAAACATGATTACACCATAATTTCAGTTTTTACTGAATTTTTTTTTTTTTTTTTAAAGTAACGTTCTTATACAAGCTACACTTATCGGCCTACCGTATACAAACATGATGACACCATAATTTCAGTTTTTACTGAAAATTTTTTTTTTTGTCAAAGTAACGTTCTCATACAAGCTACTCTTATCGGCCTACCGTATACAAACATGATGACACCATAATTTCAGTTTTTACTGATTTTTTGTTTTTTTTTTTAAAGTAACGTTCTCATACAAGCTACACTTATCGGCCTACCGTATACAAACATGATGACACCATAATTTCAGTTTTTACTGAACATTTTTTTTTCTCAAATTAACGTTCTCATACAAGCTACTCTTATCGGCCTACCGTATACAAACATTATGACACCATAATTTCAGTTTTTACTGAACTTTTTTTTTTTTTTTAAAGTAACGTTCTCATACAAGCTACACTTATCGGCCTATCGTATACAAACATGATGACACCATAATTTCAGTTTTTTTCCTCAAATTAACGTTCTCATACAAGCTACTCTTATCGGCCTACCGTATACAAACATGATTACACCATAATTTCAGTTTTTACTGAAATTTTTTTTTTTTGTCAAATTAACGTTCTCATACAAGCTACTCTTATCGGCCTACCGTATACAAACATGATGACACCATAATTTCAGTTTTTACTGAAAATTTTTTTTTCTCAAATTAACGTTCTCATACAAGCTACTCTTATCGGCCTACCGTATACAAACATGATGACACCATAATTTTAGTTTTTACTGAAATTTTTTTTTTCTTAAATTAACGTTCTTATACAGGCTACTCTTATCGGCCTACCGTATACAAACATGATGACACCATAATTTCAGTTTTTACTGATTTTTTTTTTTTTTTTTAAAGTAACGTTCTCATACAAGCTACACTTATCGGCCTACCGTATACAAACATGATGACACCATAATTTCAGTTTTTACTGAAATTTTTTTTTCTCAAATTAACGTTCTCATACAAGCTACTCTTATCGGCCTACCGTATACAAACATGATGACACCATAATTTCAGTTTTTACTGAAATTTTTTTTTCTCAAATTAACGTTCTCATACAAGCTACTCTTATCGGCCTACCGTATACAAACATGATTACACCATAATTTCAGTTTTTACTGAAAATTTTTTTTTTTGTCAAATTAACGTTCTCATACAAGCTACTCTTATCGGCCTACCGTATACAAACATGATGACACCATAATTTCAGTTTTTACTGGAAATTTTTTTTTTTGTCAAATTAACGTTCTCATACAAGCTACTCTTATCGGCCTACCGTATACAAACATGATGACACCATAATTTCAGTTTTTACTGAATTTTTTTTTTTTTTTTTAAAGTAACGTTCTCATACAAGCTACACTTATCGGCCTACCGTATACAAACATGATGACACCATAATTTCAGTTTTTACTGATTTTTTTTTTTTTTTTTAAAGTAACGTTCTTATACAAGCTACACTTATCGGCCTACCGTATACAAACATGATGACACCATAATTTCAGTTTTTACTGAACATTTTTTTTTTGTCAAATTAACGTTCTCATACAAGCTACTCTTATCGGCCTACCGTATACAAACATGATGACACCATAATTTCAGTTTTTACTGAATTTTTTTTTTTTTTTTAAAGTAACGTTCTCATACAAGCTACACTTATCGGCCTACCGTATACAAACATGATTACACCATAATTTCAGTTTTTACTGAAATTTTTTTTCCTCAAATTAACGTTCTCATACAAGCTACACTTATCGGCCTACCGTATACAAACATGATGACACCATAATTTCAGTTTTTACTGAACATTTTTTTTTTGTCAAATTAACGTTCTCATACAAGCTACTCTTATCGGCCTACCGTATACAAACATGATGACACCATAATTTCAGTTTTTACTGAAATTTTTTTTTCTCAAATTAACGTTCTCATACAAGCTACTCTTATCGGCCTACCGTATACAAACATGATTACACCATAATTTCAGTTTTTACTGAAATTTTTTTTTCTCAAATTAACGTTCTCATACAAGCTACACTTATCGGCCTACCGTATACAAACATGATGACACCATAATTTCAGTTTTTACTGAATTTTTTTTTTTTTTTTTTAAAGTAACGTTCTCATACAAGCTACACTTATCGGCCTACCGTATACAAACATGATGACACCATAATTTCAGTTTTTACTGAATTTTTTTTTTTTTTTTTTAAAGTAACGTTCTCATACAAGCTACACTTATCGGCCTACCGTATACAAACATGATGACACCATAATTTCAGTTTTTACTGAAAATTTTTTTTTTTGTCAAATTAACGTTCTCATACAAGCTACACTTATCGGCCTACCGTATACAAACATGATGACACCATAATTTCAGTTTTTACTAAAATTTTTTTTTTTTTAAAGTAACGTTCTCATACAAGCTACACTTATCGGCCTACCGTATACAAACATGATGACACCATAATTTCAATTTTTACTGAATTTTTTTTTTTTTTTTTTAAAGTAACGTTCTCATACAAGCTACACTTATCGGCCTACCGTATACAAACATGATGACACCATAATTTCAGTTTTTACTGAAAATTTTTTTTTTTGTCAAATTAACGTTCTCATACAAGCTACTCTTATCGGCCTACCGTATACAAACATGATGACACCATAATTTCAGTTTTTACTGAATTTTTTTTTTTTTTTAAAGTAACGTTCTCATACAAGCTACACTTATCGGCCTACCGTATACAAACATGATGACACCATAATTTCAGTTTTTACTGTAAATTTTTTTTTTTGTCAAATTAACGTTCTCATACAAGCTACTCTTATCGGCCTACCGTATACAAACATGATGACACCATAATTTCAGTTTTTACTGAATTTTTTTTTTTTTTTTTTAAAGTAACGTTCTCATACAAGCTACACTTATCGGCCTACCGTATACAAACATGATGACACCATAATTTCAGTTTTTACTGAATTTTTTTTTTTTTTTTTTAAAGTAACGTTCTCATACAAGCTACACTTATCGGCCTACCGTATACAAACATGATGACACCATAATTTCAGTTTTTACTGAATTTTTTTTTTTTTTTTTTAAAGTAACGTTCTCATACAAGCTACACTTATCGGCCTACCGTATACAAACATGATTACACCATAATTTCAGTTTTTACTTAAAATTTTTTTTTCTCAAATTAACGTTCTCATACAAGCTACACTTATCGGCCTACCGTATACAAACATGATGACACCATAATTTCAGTTTTTACTGAATTTTTCTTTTTTTTTTTTAAAGTAACGTTCTCATACAAGCTACACTTATCGGCCTACCGTATACAAACATGATGACACAATAATTTCAGTTTTTACTGAAAATTTTTTTTTTTTAAAATTAACGTTCTAATACAAGCTACTCTTATCGGCCTACCGTATACAAACATGATGACACCATAATTTCTGTTTTTACTGAAATTTTTTTTTCTCAAATTAACGTTCTCATACAAGCTACTCTTATCGGCCTACCGTATACAAACATGATGACACCATAATTTTGGTTTTTACTGAAATTTTTTTTTTTCTTAAATTAACGTTCTTATACTGGCTACACTTATCGGCCTACCGTATACAAACATGATGACACCATAATTTCAGTTTTTACTGAAAATTTTTTTTTCTCAAATTAACGTTCTCATACAAGCTACTCTTATCGGCCTACCGTATACAAACATGATGACACCATTATTTTAGTTTTTACTGAAATTTTTTTTTTTCTTAAATTAACGTTCTTATACAGGCTACTCTTATCGGCCTACCGTATACAAACATGATGACATCATAATTTCAGTTTTTACTGATTTTTTTTTTTTTTTTTAAAGTAACGTTCTCATACAAGCTACACTTATCGGCCTACTGTATACAAACATGATGACACCATAATTTCAGTTTTTACTGAAATTTTTTTTTCTCAAATTAACGTTCTCATACAAGCTACTCTTATCGGCCTACCGTATACAAACATGATGACACCATAATTTTAGTTTTTACTGAAATTTTTTTTTTTTTTAAAGTAGCGTTCTTATAAAAGCTACTCTTATCGGCCTACAGTATACAAACATGATGACACCATAATTTCAGTTTTTACTGAATTTCTTTTTTTCTTAAGTTAACGTTCTGATACAAACTACTCTTATCGGCCCACCGTATACAAACATGATGACACCATAATTTCAGTTTTTACTGAATTTTTTTTTTTTTTTTTAAAGTAACGTTCTCATACAAGCTACACTTATCGGCCTACCGTATACAAACATGATGACACCATAATTTCAGTTTTTACTGAATTTTTTTTTTTTTTTTTAAAGTAAAGTTCTCATACAAGCTACACTTATCGGCCTACCGTATACAAACATGATGACACCATAATTTCAGTTTTTACTGAAAATTTTTTTTTTTGTCAAATTAACGTTCTCATACAAGCTACTCTTATCGGCCTACCGTATACAAACATGATGACACCATAATTTCAGTTTTTACTGAATTTTTTTTTTTTTTTTTAAAGTAACGTTCTCATACAAGCTACACTTAACGGCCTACCGTATACAAACATGATGACACCATAATTTCAATTTTTACTGAATTTTTTTTTTTTTTTTTTAAGTAACGTTCTCATACAAGCTACACTTATCGGCCTACCGTATACAAACATGATGACACAATAATTTCAGTTTTTACTGAATTTTTTTTTTTTTTTTTTAAAGTAGCGTTCTCATACAAGCTACTCTTATCGGCCTACCGTATACAAACATGATGACACCATAATTTCAGTTTTTACTGAAAATTTTTTTTTTTTGTCAAATTAACGTTCTCATACAAGCTACTCTTATCGGCCTACCGTATACAAACATGATGACACCATAATTTCAGTTTTTACTGAATTTTTTTTTTTTTTTTTAAAGTAACGTTCTCATACAAGCTACACTTATCGGCCTACCGTATACAAACATGATGACACCATAATTTCAATTTTTACTGAATTTTTTTTTTTTTTTTTAAGTAACGTTCTCATACAACCTACACTTATCGGCCTACCGTATACAAACATGATGACACCATAATTTCAGTTTTTACTGAATTTTTTTTTTTTTTTTTTAAAGTAACGTTCTCATACAAGCTACACTTATCGGCCTACCGTATACAAACATGATGACACCATAATTTCAGTTTTTACTGAATTTTTTTTTTTTTTTTTTAAAGTAACGTTCTCATACAAGCTACACTTATCGGCCTACAGTATACAAACATGATGACACCATAATTTCAGTTTTTACTGAAAATTTTTTTTTTTGTCAAATTAACGTTCTCATACAAGCTACTCTTATCGGCCTACCGTATACAAACATGATGACACCATAATTTCAGTTTTTACTGAAAATTTTTTTTTTTGTCAAATTAACGTTCTCATACAAGCTACTCTTATCGGCCTACCGTATACAAACATGATGACACCATAATTTCAGTTTTTACTGAATTTTTTTTTTTTTTTTTTAAAGTAACGTTCTCATACAAGCTACACTTATCGGCCTACCGTATACAAACATGATGACACCATAATTTCAGTTTTTACTGAATTTTTTTTTTTTTTTTTTAAAGTAACGTTCTCATACAAGCTACACTTATCGGCCTACCGTATACAAACATGATGACACCATAATTTCAGTTTTTACTTAAAATTTTTTTTTCTCAAATTAACGTTCTCATACAAGCTACACTTATCGGCCTACCGTATACAAACATGATGACACCATAATTTCAGTTTTAACTGAATTTTTTTTTTTCTTAAATTAACGTTCTTATACAGGCTACTCTTATCGGCCTACCGTATACAAACATGATGACACCATAATTTCAGTTTTTACTGAATTTTTTTTTTTTTTTTTTAAAGTAACGTTCTCATACAAGCTACACTTATCGGCCTACCGTATACAAACATGATGACACAATAATTGCAGTTTTTACTGAAAATTTTTTTTTTTGTCAAATTAACGTTCTCATACAAGCTACTCTTATCGGCCTACCGTATACAAACATGATGACACCATAATTTCAGTTTTTACTGATTTTTTTTTTTTTTTTTTTAAAGTAACGTTCTCATACAAGCTACACTTATCGGCCTACCGTATACAAACATGATGACACCATAATTTCAGTTTTTACTGAATTTTTTTTTTTTTTTTTTTAAAGTAACGTTCTCATACAAGCTACACTTATCGGCCTACCGTATACAAACATGATGACACCATAATTTCAGTTTTTACTGAAAATTTTTTTTTCTCAAATTAACGTTCTAATACAAGCTACTCTTATCGGCCTACCGTATACAAACATGATGACACCATAATTTCTGTTTTTACTGAAATTTTTTTTTCTCAAATTAACGTTTTCATACAAGCTACTCTTATCGGCCTACCGTATACAAACATGATGACACCATAATTTTGGTTTTTACTGAAATTTTTTTTTTTTTTTAAATTAACGTTCTTATACAGGCTACTCTTATCGGCCTACCGTATACAAACATGATGACACCATAATTTCAGTTTTTACTGAATTTTTTTTTTTTTTTTTTAAAGTAACGTTCTTATACAGGCTACACTTATCGGCCTACCGTATACTAACATGATGACACCATTATTTTAGTTTTTACTGAAATTTTTTTTTTTCTTAAATTAACGTTCTTATACAGGCTACTCTTATCGGCCTACCGTATACAAACATGATGACACCATAATTTCAGTTTTTACTGATTTTTTTTTTTTTTTTAAAGTAACGTTCTCATACAAGCTACACTTATCGGCCTACCGTATACAAACATGATGACACCATAATTTCAGTTTTTACTGAAATTTTTTTTTCTCAAATTAACGTTCTCATACAAGCTACTCTTATCGGCCTACCGTATACAAACATGATGACACAATAATTTTAGTTTTTACTGAAATTTTTTTTTTTTTTAAAGTAACGTTCTTATAAAAGCTACTCTTATCGGCCTACAGTATACAAACATGATGACACCATAATTTCAGTTTTAACTGAATTTCTTTTTTTCTTCAGTTAACGTTCTGATACAGGCTACTCTTATCGGCCTACCGTATACAAACATGATGACACCATAATTTCAGTTTTTACTGAATTTTTTTTTTTTTTTTTTAAAGTAACGTTCTCATACAAGCTACTCTTATCGGCCTACCGTATACAAACATGATGACACCATTATTTTAGTTTTTACTGAAATTTTTTTTTTTCTTAAATTAACGTTCTTATACAGGCTACTCTTATCGGCCTACCGTATACAAACATGATGACACCATAATTTCAGTTTTTACTGATTTTTTTTTTTTTTTTAAAGTAACGTTCTCATACAAGCTACACTTATCGGCCCACCGTATACAAACATGATGACACCATAATTTCAGTTTTTACTGAATTTTTTTTTTTTTTTTTAAAGTAACGTTCTCATACAAGCTACACTTATCGGCCTACCGTATACAAACATGATGACACCATAATTTCAGTTTTTACTGAATTTTTTTTTTTTTTTTTAAAGTAACGTTCTCATACAAGCTACACTTATCGGCCTACCGTATACAAACATGATGACACCATAATTTCAGTTTTTACTGAAAATTTTTTTTTTTGTCAAATTAACGTTCTCATACAAGCTACTCTTATCGGCCTACCGTATACAAACATGATGACACCATAATTTCAGTTTTTACTGAATTTTTTTTTTTTTTTTTAAAGTAACGTTCTCATACAAGCTACACTTAACGGCCTACCGTATACAAACATGATGACACAATAATTTCAGTTTTTACTGAATTTTTTTTTTTTTTTTTTAAAGTAGCGTTCTCATACAAGCTACACTTATCGGCCTACCGTATACAAACATGATGACACCATAATTTCAGTTTTTACTGAAAATTTTTTTTTTTTGTCAAATTAACGTTCTCATACAAGCTACTCTTATCGGCCTACCGTATACAAACATGATGACACCATAATTTCAGTTTTTACTGAATTTTTTTTTTTTTTTTTAAAGTAACGTTCTCATACAAGCTACACTTATCGGCCTACCGTATACAAACATGATGACACCATAATTTCAATTTTTACTGAATTTTTTTTTTTTTTTTTTAAGTAACGTTCTCATACAAGCTACACTTATCGGCCTACCGTATACAAACATGATGACACCATAATTTCAGTTTTTACTGAAAATTTTTTTTTTTGTCAAATTAACGTTCTCATACAAGCTACTCTTATCGGCCTACCGTATACAAACATGATGACACCATAATTTCAGTTTTTACTGAAAATTTTTTTTTTGTCAAATTAACGTTCTCATACAAGCTACTCTTATCGGCCTACCGTATACAAACATGATGACACCATAATTTCAGTTTTTACTGAATTTTTTTTTTTTTTTTTTAAAGTAACGTTCTCATACAAGCTACACTTATCGGCCTACCGTATACAAACATGATGACACCATAATTTCAGTTTTTACTGAATTTTTTTTTTTTTTTTTTAAAGTAACGTTCTCATACAAGCTACACTTATCGGCCTACCGTATACAAACATGATGACACCATAATTTCAGTTTTTACTTAAAATTTTTTTTTCTCAAATTAACGTTCTCATACAAGCTACACTTATCGGCCTACCGTATACAAACATGATGACACCATAATTTCAGTTTTAACTGAATTTTTTTTTTTCTTAAATTAACGTTCTTATACAGGCTACTCTTATCGGCCCACCGTATACAAACATGATGACACCATAATTTCAGTTTTTACTGAATTTTTTTTTTTTTTTTTTAAAGTAACGTTCTCATACAAGCTACACTTATCGGCCTACCGTATACAAACATGATGACACAATAATTTCAGTTTTTACTGAAAATTTTTTTTTTTGTCAAATTAACGTTCTCATACAAGCTACTCTTATCGGCCTACCGTATACAAACATGATGACACCATAATTTCAGTTTTTACTGATTTTTTTTTTTTTTTTTTTTAAGTAACGTTCTCATACAAGCTACACTTATCGGCCTACCGTATACAAACATGATGACACCATAATTTCAGTTTTTACTGAATTTTTTTTTTTTTTTTTTAAAGTAACGTTCTCATACAAGCTACACTTATCGGCCTACCGTATACAAACATGATCACACCATAATTTCAGTTTTTACTGAATTTTTTTTTTTTTTTTTTAAAGTAACGTTCTCATACAAGCTACACTTATCGGCCTACCGTATACAAACATGATGACACCATAATTTCAGTTTTTACTGAAAATTTTTTTTTTTTGTCAAATTAACGTTCTCATACAAGCTACTCTTATCGGCCTACCGTATACAAACATGATGACACCATAATTTCAGTTTTTACTGAATTTTTTTTTTTTTTTTTAAAGTAACGTTCTCATACAAGCTACACTTATCGGCCTACCGTATACAAACATGATGACACCATAATTTCAATTTTTACTGAATTTTTTTTTTTTTTTTTTAAGTAACGTTCTCATACAAGCTACACTTATCGGCCTACCGTATACAAACATGATGACACCATAATTTCAGTTTTTACTGAAAATTTTTTTTTTTGTCAAATTAACGTTCTCATACAAGCTACTCTTATCGGCCTACCGTATACAAACATGATGACACCATAATTTCAGTTTTTACTGAATTTTTTTTTTTTTTGTCAAATTAACGTTCTCATACAAGCTACTCTTATCGGCCTACCGTATACAAACATGATGACACCATAATTTCAGTTTTTACTGAAAATTTTTTTTTTTGTCAAATTAACGTTCTCATACAAGCTACTCTTATCGGCCTACCGTATACAAACATGATGACACCATAATTTCAGTTTTTACTGATTTTTTTTTTTTTTTTTAAAGTAACGTTCTCATACAAGCTACACTTATCGGCCTACCGTATACAAACATGATGACACCATAATTTCAGTTTTTACTGAACATTTTTTTTTTGTCAAATTAACGTTCTCATACAAGCTACTCTTATCGGCCTACCGTATACAAACATGATGACACCATAATTTCAGTTTTTACTGAAATTTTTTTTTCTCAAATTAACGTTCTCATACAAGCTACTCTTATCGGCCTACCGTATACAAACATGATTACACCATAATTTCAGTTTTTACAGAAAATTTTTTTTTTTGTCAAATTAACGTTCTCATACAAGCTACTCTTATCGGCCTACCGTATACAAACATGATGACACCATAATTTCTGTTTTTACTGATTTTTTTTTTTTTTTTAAAGTAACGTTCTCATACAAGCTACATTTATCGGCCTACCGTATACAAACATGATGACACCATAATTTCAGTTTTTACTGAATTTTTTTTTTTTTTTTTAAAGTAACGTTCTTATACAAGCTACACTTATCGGCCTACCGTATACAAACATGATGACACCATAATTTCAGTTTTTACTGAACATTTTTTTTTTGTCAAATTAACGTTCTCATACAAGCTACTCTTATCGGCCTACCGTATACAAACATGATGACACCATAATTTCAGTTTTTACTGAATTTTTTTTTTTTTTTTAAAGTAACGTTCTCATACAAGCTACACTTATCGGCCTACCGTATACAAACATGATGACACCATAATTTCAGTTTTTACTGAAATTTTTTTTTCTCAAATTAACGTTCTCATACAAGCTACTCTTATCGGCCTACCGTATACAAACATGATTACACCATAATTTCAGTTTTTACTGAAAATTTTTTTTTCTCAAATTAACGTTCTCATACAAGCTACTCTTATCGGCCTACCGTATACAAACATGATGACACCATAATTTCAATTTTTACTGAATTTTTTTTTTTTTTTTTTAAGTAACGTTCTCATACAAGCTACTCTTATCGGCCTACCGTATACAAACATGATTACACCATAATTTCAGTTTTTACTGAAAATTTTTTTTTTTGTCAAATTAACGTTCTCATACAAGCTACTCTTATCGGCCTACCGTATACAAACATGATGACACCATAATTTCAGTTTTTACTGATTTTTTTTTTTTTTTTAAAGTAACGTTCTCATACAAGCTACACTTATCGGCCTACCGTATACAAACATGATGACACCATAATTTCAGTTTTTACTGAATTTTTTTTTTTTTTTTTAAAGTAACGTTCTTATACAAGCTACACTTATCGGCCTACCGTATACAAACATGATGACACCATAATTTCAGTTTTTACTGAACATTTTTTTTTTGTCAAATTAACGTTCTCATACAAGCTACTCTTATCGGCCTACCGTATACAAACATGATGACACCATAATTTCAGTTTTTACTGAATTTTTTTTTTTTTTTTTAAAGTAACGTTCTCATACAAGCTACACTTATCGGCCTACCGTATACAAACATGATGACACCATTATTTCAGTTTTTACTGAAATTTTTTTTTCTCAAATTAACGTTCTCATACAAGCTTCTCTTATCGGCCTACCGTATACAAACATGATTACACCATAATTTCAGTTTTTACTGAAAATTTTTTTTTTTGTCAAATTAACGTTCTCATACAAGCTACTCTTATCGGCCTACCGTATACAAACATGATGACACCATAATTTCACTTTTTACTGATTTTTTTTTTTTTTTTTAAAGTAACGTTCTCATACAAGCTACACTTATCGGCCTACCGTATACAAACATGATGACACCATAATTTCAGTTTTTACTGAACATTTTTTTTTTTTAAAGTAACGTTCTCATACAAGCTACACTTATCGGCCTACCGTATACAAACATGATGACACCATAATTTCAGTTTTTACTGAACATTTTTTTTTTGTCAAATTAACGTTCTCATACAAGCTACTCTTATCGGCCTACCGTATACAAACATGATGACACCATAATTTCAGTTTTTACTGAAATTTTTTTTTTTTTAAAGTAACGTTCTCATACAAGCTACACTTATCGGCCTACCGTATACAAACATGATGACACCATAATTTCAATTTTTACTGAATTTTTTTTTTTTTTTTTTTAAGTAACGTTCTCATACAAGCTACACTTATCGGCCTACCGTATACAAACATGATGACACCATAATTTCAGTTTTTACTGAAAATTTTTTTTTTTGTCAAATTAACGTTCTCATACAAGCTACTCTTATCGGCCTACCGTATACAAACATGATGACACCATAATTTCAGTTTTTACTGAAAATTTTTTTTTTTGTCAAATTAACGTTCTCATACAAGCTACTCTTATCGGCCTACCGTATACAAACATGATGACACCATAATTTCAGTTTTTACTGAAAATTTTTTTTTTTGTCAAATTAACGTTCTCATACAAGCTACTCTTATCGGCCTACCGTATACAAACATGATGACACCATAATTTCAGTTTTTACTGAATTTTTTTTTTTTTTTTTTAAAGTAACGTTCTCATACAAGCTACACTTATCGGCCTACCGTATACAAACATGATGACACCATAATTTCAGTTTTTACTGAATTTTTTTTTTTTTTTTTTAAAGTAACGTTCTCATACAAGCTACACTTATCGGCCTACCGTATACAAACATGATGACACCATAATTTCAGTTTTTACTGAATTTTTTTTTTTTTTTTTTAAAGTAACGTTCTCATACAAGCTACACTTATCGGCCTACCGTATACAAACATGATTACACCATAATTTCAGTTTTTACTTAAAATTTTTTTTTCTCAAATTAACGTTCTCATACAAGCTACACTTATCGGCCTACCGTATACAAACATGATGACACCATAATTTCAGTTTTAAATGAATTTTTTTTTTTCTTAAATTAACGTTCTTATACAGGCTACTCTTATCGGCCTACCGTATACAAACATGATGACACCATAATTTCAGTTTTTACTGAATTTTTCTTTTTTTTTTTTAAAGTAACGTTCTCATACAAGCTACACTTATCGGCCTACCGTATACAAACATGATGACACAATAATTTCAGTTTTTACTGAAAATTTTTTTTTCTCAAATTAACGTTCTAATACAAGCTACTCTTATCGGCCTACCGTATACAAACATGATGACACCATAATTTCTGTTTTTACTGAAATTTTTTTTTCTCAAATTAACGTTCTCATACAAGCTACTCTTATCGGCCTACCGTATACAAACATGATGACACCATAATTTTGGTTTTTACTGAAATTTTTTTTTTTCTTAAATTAACGTTCTTATACAGGCTACTCTTATCGGCCTACCGTATACAAACATGATGACACCATAATTTCAGTTTTTACTGAATTTTTTTTTTTTTTTTTAAAGTAACGTTCTTATACAGGCTACACTTATCGGCCTACCGTATACAAACATGATGACACCATAATTTCAGTTTTTACTGAAAATTTTTTTTTCTCAAATTAACGTTCTCATACAAGCTACTCTTATCGGCCTACCGTATACAAACATGATGACACCATTATTTTAGTTTTTACTGAAATTTTTTTTTTTCTTAAATTAACGTTCTTATACAGGCTACTCTTATCGGCCTACCGTATACAAACATGATGACACCATAATTTCAGTTTTTACTGATTTTTTTTTTTTTTTTAAAGTAACGTTCTCATACAAGCTACACTTATCGGCTTACCGTATACAAACATGATGACACCATAATTTCAGTTTTTACTGAAATTTTTTTTTCTCAAATTAACGTTCTCATACAAGCTACTCTTATCGGCCTACCGTATACAAACATGATGACACCATAATTTTAGTTTTTACTGAAATTTTTTTTTTTTTTAAAGTAACGTTCTTATAAAAGCTACTCTTATCGGCCTACAGTATACAAACATGATGACACCATAATTTCAGTTTTTACTGAATTTCTTTTTTTCTTAAGTTAACGTTCTGATACAAACTACTCTTATCGGCCCACCGTATACAAACATGATGACACCATAATTTCAGTTTTTACTGAATTTTTTTTTTTTTTTTTTAAAGTAACGTTCTCATACAAGCTACACTTATCGGCCTACCGTATACAAACATGATGACACCATAATTTCAGTTTTTACTGAAAATTTTTTTTTTTGTCAAATTAACGTTCTCATACAAGCTACTCTTATCGGCCTACCGTATACAAACATGATGACACCATAATTTCAGTTTTTACTGAATTTTTTTTTTTTTTTTTAAAGTAACGTTCTCATACAAGCTACACTTAACGGCCTACCGTATACAAACATGATGACACCATAATTTCAATTTTTACTGAATTTTTTTTTTTTTTTTTTAAGTAACGTTCTCATACAAGCTACACTTATCGGCCTACCGTATACAAACATGATGACACAATAATTTCAGTTTTTACTGAATTTTTTTTTTTTTTTTTTAAAGTAGCGTTCTCATACAAGCTACACTTATCGGCCTACCGTATACAAACATGATGACACCATAATTTCAGTTTTTACTGAAAATTTTTTTTTTTTTGTCAAATTAACGTTCTCATACAAGCTACTCTTATCGGCCTACCGTATACAAACATGATGACACCATAATTTCAATTTTTACTGAATTTTTTTTTTTTTTTTTTTAAGTAACGTTCTCATACAAGCTACACTTATCGGCCTACCGTATACAAACATGATGACACCATAATTTCAGTTTTTACTGAATTTTTTTTTTTTTTTTTTAAAGTAACGTTCTCATACAAGCTACACTTATCGGCCTACCGTATACAAACATGATGACACCATAATTTCAGTTTTTACTGAATTTTTTTTTTTTTTTTTTAAAGTAACGTTCTCATACAAGCTACACTTATCGGCCTACCGTATACAAACATGATGACACCATAATTTCAGTTTTTACTGAAAATTTTTTTTTTTGTCAAATTAACGTTCTCATACAAGCTACTCTTATCGGCCTACCGTATACAAACATGATGACACCATAATTTCAGTTTTTACTGAAAATTTTTTTTTTTGTCAAATTAACGTTCTCATACAAGCTACTCTTATCGGCCTACCGTATACAAACATGATGACACCATAATTTCAGTTTTTACTGAATTTTTTTTTTTTTTTTTTAAAGTAACGTTCTCATACAAGCTACACTTATCGGCCTACCGTATACAAACATGATGACACCATAATTTCAGTTTTTACTGAATTTTTTTTTTTTTTTTTTAAAGTAACGTTCTCATACAAGCTACACTTATCGGCCTACCGTATACAAACATGATGACACCATAATTTCAGTTTTTACTTAAAATTTTTTTTTCTCAAATTAACGTTCTCATACAAGCTACACTTATCGGCCTACCGTATACAAACATGATGACACCATAATTTCAGTTTTAACTGAATTTTTTTTTTTCTTAAATTAACGTTCTTATACAGGCTACTCTTATCGGCCTACCGTATACAAACATGATGACACCATAATTTCAGTTTTTACTGAATTTTTTTTTTTTTTTTTAAAGTAACGTTCTCATACAAGCTACACTTATCGGCCTACCGTATACAAACATGATGACACCATAATTTCAATTTTTACTGAATTTTTTTTTTTTTTTTTTTAAAGTAGCGTTCTCATACAAGCTACACTTATCGGCCTACCGTATACAAACATGATGACACCATAATTTCAGTTTTTACTGAAAATTTTTTTTTTTTTGTCAAATTAACGTTCTCATACAAGCTACTCTTATCGGCCTACCGTATACAAACATGATGACACCATAATTTCAGTTTTTACTGAATTTTTTTTTTTTTTTTTAAAGTAACGTTCTCATACAAGCTACACTTATCGGCCTACCGTATACAAACATGATGACACCATAATTTCAATTTTTACTGAATTTTTTTTTTTTTTTTTTAAGTAACGTTCTCATACAAGCTACACTTATCGGCCTACCGTATACAAACATGATGACACCATAATTTCAGTTTTTACTGAATTTTTTTTTTTTTTTTTTAAAGTAACGTTCTCATACAAGCTACACTTATCGGCCTACCGTATACAAACATGATGACACCATAATTTCAGTTTTTACTGAATTTTTTTTTTTTTTTTTTAAAGTAACGTTCTCATACAAGCTACACTTATCGGCCTACCGTATACAAACATGATGACACCATAATTTCAGTTTTTACTGAAAATTTTTTTTTTTGTCAAATTAACGTTCTCATACAAGCTACTCTTATCGGCCTACCGTATACAAACATGATGACACCATAATTTCAGTTTTTACTGAAAATTTTTTTTTTTGTCAAATTAACGTTCTCATACAAGCTACTCTTATCGGCCTACCGTATACAAACATGATGACACCATAATTTCAGTTTTTACTGAATTTTTTTTTTTTTTTTTTAAAGTAACGTTCTCATACAAGCTACACTTATCGGCCTACCGTATACAAACATGATGACACCATAATTTCAGTTTTTACTGAATTTTTTTTTTTTTTTTTTAAAGTAACGTTCTCATACAAGCTACACTTATCGGCCTACCGTATACAAACATGATGACACCATAATTTCAGTTTTTACTTAAAATTTTTTTTTCTCAAATTAACGTTCTCATACAAGCTACACTTATCGGCCTACCGTATACAAACATGATGACACCATAATTTCAGTTTTAACTGAATTTTTTTTTTTCTTAAATTAACGTTCTTATACAGGCTACTCTTATCGGCCTACCGTATACAAACATGATGACACCATAATTTCAGTTTTTACTGAATTTTTTTTTTTTTTTTTTAGAGTAACGTTCTCATACAAGCTACACTTATCGGCCTACCGTATACAAACATGATGACACAATAATTTCAGTTTTTACTGAAAATTTTTTTTTTTGTCAAATTAACGTTCTCATACAAGCTACTCTTATCGGCCTACCGTATACAAACATGATGACACCATAATTTCAGTTTTTACTGATTTTTTTTTTTTTTTTTTTAAAGTAACGTTCTCATACAAGCTACACTTATCGGCCTACCGTATACAAACATGATGACACCATAATTTCAGTTTTTACTGAATTTTTTTTTTTTTTTTTTAAAGTAACGTTCTCATACAAGCTACACTTATCGGCCTACCGTATACAAACATGATGACACCATAATTTCAGTTTTAACTGAATTTTTTTTTTTCTTAAATTAACGTTCTTATACAGGCTACTCTTATCGGCCTACCGTATACAAACATGATGACACCATAATTTCAGTTTTTACTGAATTTTTTTTTTTTTTTTTTAGAGTAACGTTCTCATACAAGCTACACTTATCGGCCTACCGTATACAAACATGATGACACAATAATTTCAGTTTTTACTGAAAATTTTTTTTTTTGTCAAATTAACGTTCTCATACAAGCTACTCTTATCGGCCTACCGTATACAAACATGATGACACCATAATTTCAGTTTTTACTGATTTTTTTTTTTTTTTTTTTAAAGTAACGTTCTCATACAAGCTACTCTTATCGGCCTACCGTATACAAACATGATGACACCATAATTTCAGTTTTTACTGATTTTTTTTTTTTTTTTTTTAAAGTAACGTTCTCATACAAGCTACACTTATCGGCCTACCGTATACAAACATGATGACACCATAATTTCAGTTTTTACTGAATTTTTTTTTTTTTTTTTTAAAGTAACGTTCTCATACAAGCTACACTTATCGGCCTACCGTATACAAACATGATGACACCATAATTTCAGTTTTAACTGAATTTTTTTTTTTCTTAAATTAACGTTCTTATACAGGCTACTCTTATCGGCCTACCGTATACAAACATGATGACACCATAATTTCAGTTTTTACTGAATTTTTTTTTTTTTTTTTTAGAGTAACGTTCTCATACAAGCTACACTTATCGGCCTACCGTATACAAACATGATGACACAATAATTTCAGTTTTTACTGAAAATTTTTTTTTTTGTCAAATTAACGTTCTCATACAAGCTACTCTTATCGGCCTACCGTATACAAACATGATGACACCATAATTTCAGTTTTTACTGATTTTTTTTTTTTTTTTTTTAAAGTAACGTTCTCATACAAGCTACACTTATCGGCCTACCGTATACAAACATGATGACACCATAATTTCAGTTTTTACTTAAAATTTTTTTTTCTCAAATTAACGTTCTCATACAAGCTACACTTATCGGCCTACCGTATACAAACATGATGACACCATAATTTCAGTTTTTACTGAAAATTTTTTTTTCTCAAATTAACGTTCTAATACAAGCTACTCTTATCGGCCTACCGTATACAAACATGATGACACCATAATTTCTGTTTTTACTGAAATTTTTTTTTCTCAAATTAACGTTTTCATACAAGCTACTCTTATCGGCCTACCGTATACAAACATGATGACACCATAATTTTGGTTTTTACTGAAATTTTTTTTTTTTTTTAAATTAACGTTCTTATACAGGCTACTCTTATCGGCCTACCGTATACAAACATGATGACACCATAATTTCAGTTTTTACTGAATTTTTTTTTTTTTTTTCAAAGTAACGTTCTTATACAGGCTACACTTATCGGCCTACCGTATACAAACATGATGACACCATAATTTCAGTTTTTACTGAAAATTTTTTTTTCTCAAATTAACGTTCTCATACAAGCTACTCTTATCGGCCTACCGTATACAAACATGATGACACCATTATTTTAGTTTTTACTGAAATTTTTTTTTTTCTTAAATTAACGTTCTTATACAGGCTACTCTTATCGGCCTACCGTATACAAACATGATGACACCATAATTTCAGTTTTTACTGATTTTTTTTTTTTTTTTAAAGTAACGTTCTCATACAAGCTACACTTATCGGCCTACCGTATACAAACATGATGACACCATAATTTCAGTTTTTACTGAATTTTTTTTTTTTTTTTTTAAAGTAACGTTCTCATACAAGCTACACTTATCGGCCTACCGTATACAAACATGATGACACCATAATTTCAGTTTTTACTGAATTTTTTTTTTTTTTTTTAAAGTAACGTTCTCATACAAGCTACACTTATCGGCCTACCGTATACAAACATGATGACACCATAATTTCAGTTTTTACTGAAAATTTTTTTTTTTGTCAAATTAACGTTCTCATACAAGCTACTCTTATCGGCCTACAGTATACAAACATGATGACACCATAATTTCAGTTTTTACTGAATTTCTTTTTTTCTTAAGTTAACGTTCTGATACAAACTACTCTTATCGGCCCACCGTATACAAACATGATGACACCATAATTTCAGTTTTTACTGAATTTTTTTTTTTTTTTTTTAAAGTAACGTTCTTATACAGGCTACACTTATCGGCCTACCGTATACAAACATGATGACACCATAATTTCAGTTTTTACTGAAAATTTTTTTTTCTCAAATTAACGTTCTCATACAAGCTACTCTTATCGGCCTACCGTATACAAACATGATGACACCATTATTTTAGTTTTTACTGAAATTTTTTTTTTTCTTAAATTAACGTTCTTATACAGGCTACTCTTATCGGCCTACCGTATACAAACATGATGACACCATAATTTCAGTTTTTACTGAATTTTTTTTTTTTTTTTTAAAGTAACGTTCTCATACAAGCTACACTTAACGGCCTACCGTATACAAACATGATGACACCATAATTTCAATTTTTACTGAATTTTTTTTTTTTTTTTTTAAGTAACGTTCTCATACAAGCTACACTTATCGGCCTACCGTATACAAACATGATGACACAATAATTTCAGTTTTTACTGAATTTTTTTTTTTTTTTTTTAAAGTAGCGTTCTCATACAAGCTACACTTATCGGCCTACCGTATACAAACATGATGACACCATAATTTCAGTTTTTACTGAATTTTTTTTTTTTTTTTTAAAGTAACGTTCTCATACAAGCTACACTTATCGGCCTACCGTATACAAACATGATGACACCATAATTTCAATTTTTACTGAATTTTTTTTTTTTTTTTTTAAGTAACGTTCTCATACAAGCTACACTTATCGGCCTACCGTATACAAACATGATGACACCATAATTTCAGTTTTTACTGAATTTTTTTTTTTTTTTTTAAAGTAACGTTCTCATACAAGCTACACTTATCGGCCTACCGTATACAAACATGATGACACCATAATTTCAGTTTTTACTGAATTTTTTTTTTTTTTTTTAAAGTAACGTTCTCATACAAGCTACACTTATCGGCCTACCGTATACAAACATGATGACACCATAATTTCAGTTTTTACTGAATTTTTTTTTGTTTTTTTTAAAGTAACGTTCTCATACAAGCTACACTTATCGGCCTACCGTATACAAACATGATGACACCATAATTTCAGTTTTTACTTAAAATTTTTTTTTCTCAAATTAACGTTCTCATACAAGCTACACTTATCGGCCTACCGTATACAAACATGATGACACCATAATTTAAGTTTTTACTGAACATTTTTTTTTTTTTTTTTAAAGTAACGTTCTCATACAAGCTACACTTATCGGCCTACCGTAAACAAACATGATGACACCATAATTTCAGTTTTTACTTAAAATTTTTTTTTCTCAAATTAACGTTCTCATACAAGCTACACTTATCGGCCTACCGTATACAAACATGATGACACCATAATTTCAGTTTTTACTGAATTTTTTTTTTTTTTTTTAAAGTAACGTTCTCATACAAGCTACACTTATCGGCCTACCGTATACAAACATGATGACACCATAATTTCAGTTTTTACTGAATTTTTTTTTGTTTTTTTTAAAGTAACGTTCTCATACAAGCTACACTTATCGGCCTACCGTATACAAACATGATGACACCATAATTTCAGTTTTTACTGAAAATTTTTTTTTTTGTCAAATTAACGTTCTCATACAAGCTACTCTTATCGGCCTACCGTATACAAACATGATGACACCATAATTTCAGTTTTTACTGAATTTTTTTTTTTTTTTTTAAAGTAACGTTCTCATACAAGCTACACTTAACGGCCTACCGTATACAAACATGATGACACCATAATTTCAATTTTTACTGAATTTTTTTTTTTTTTTTTTAAGTAACGTTCTCATACAAGCTACACTTATCGGCCTACCGTATACAAACATGATGACACAATAATTTCAGTTTTTACTGAATTTTTTTTTTTTTTTTTTAAAGTAGCGTTCTCATACAAGCTACACTTATCGGCCTACCGTATACAAACATGATGACACCATAATTTCAGTTTTTACTGAAAATTTTTTTTTTTTTGTCAAATTAACGTTCTCATACAAGCTACTCTTATCGGCCTACCGTATACAAACATGATGACACCATAATTTCAGTTTTTACTGAATTTTTTTTTTTTTTTTTAAAGTAACGTTCTCATACAAGCTACACTTATCGGCCTACCGTATACAAACATGATGACACCATAATTTCAATTTTTACTGAATTTTTTTTTTTTTTTTTTTTAAGTAACGTTCTCATACAAGCTACACTTATCGGCCTACCGTATACAAACATGATGACACCATAATTTTGGTTTTTACTGAAATTTTTTTTTTTTTTTAAAGTAACGTTCTCATACAAGCTACACTTATCGGCCTACCGTATACAAACATGATGACACCATAATTTCAATTTTTACTGAATTTTTTTTTTTTTTTTTAAGTAACGTTCTCATACAAGCTACACTTATCGGCCTACCGTATACAAACATGATGACACCATAATTTCAGTTTTTACTGAAAATTTTTTTTTCTCAAATTAACGTTCTCATACAAGCTACACTTATCGGCCTACCGTATACAAACATGATGACACCATAATTTCAGTTTTTACTGAATTTTTTTTTTTTTTTTTAAAGTAACGTTCTCATACAAGCTACACTTATCGGCCTACCGTATACAAACATGATGACACCATAATTTCAGTTTTTACTGAATTTTTTTTTGTTTTTTTTAAAGTAACGTTCTCATACAAGCTACACTTATCGGCCTACCGTATACAAACATGATGACACCATAATTTCAGTTTTTACTGAAAATTTTTTTTTTTGTCAAATTAACGTTCTCATACAAGCTACTCTTATCGGCCTACCGTATACAAACATGATGACACCATAATTTCAGTTTTTACTGAATTTTTTTTTTTTTTTTTAAAGTAACGTTCTCATACAAGCTACACTTAACGGCCTACCGTATACAAACATGATGACACCATAATTTCAATTTTTACTGAATTTTTTTTTTTTTTTTTTAAGTAACGTTCTCATACAAGCTACACTTATCGGCCTACCGTATACAAACATGATGACACAATAATTTCAGTTTTTACTGAATTTTTTTTTTTTTTTTTTAAAGTAGCGTTCTCATACAAGCTACACTTATCGGCCTACCGTATACAAACATGATGACACCATAATTTCAGTTTTTACTGAAAATTTTTTTTTTTTTGTCAAATTAACGTTCTCATACAAGCTACTCTTATCGGCCTACCGTATACAAACATGATGACACCATAATTTCAGTTTTTACTGAATTTTTTTTTTTTTTTTTAAAGTAACGTTCTCATACAAGCTACACTTATCGGCCTACCGTATACAAACATGATGACACCATAATTTCAATTTTTACTGAATTTTTTTTTTTTTTTTTTAAGTAACGTTCTCATACAAGCTACACTTATCGGCCTACCGTATACAAACATGATGACACCATAATTTTGGTTTTTACTGAAATTTTTTTTTTTTTTTAAAGTAACGTTCTCATACAAGCTACACTTATCGGCCTACCGTATACAAACATGATGACACCATAATTTCAGTTTTTACTGAAAATTTTTTTTTCTCAAATTAACGTTCTCATACAAGCTACTCTTATCGGCCTACCGTATACAAACATGATGACACCATTATTTTAGTTTTTACTGAAATTTTTTTTTTCTTAAATTAACGTTCTTATACAGGCTACTCTTATCGGCCTACCGTATACAAACATGATGACACCATAATTTCAGTTTTTACTGAATTTTTTTTTTTTTTTTTAAAGTAACGTTCTCATACAAGCTACACTTAACGGCCTACCGTATACAAACATGATGACACCATAATTTCAATTTTTACTGAATTTTTTTTTTTTTTTTTTAAGTAACGTTCTCATACAAGCTACACTTATCGGCCTACCGTATACAAACATGATGACACAATAATTTCAGTTTTTACTGAATTTTTTTTTTTTTTTTTTAAAGTAGCGTTCTCATACAAGCTACACTTATCGGCCTACCGTATACAAACATGATGACACCATAATTTCAGTTTTTACTGAATTTTTTTTTTTTTTTTTAAAGTAACGTTCTCATACAAGCTACACTTATCGGCCTACCGTATACAAACATGATGACACCATAATTTCAATTTTTACTGAATTTTTTTTTTTTTTTTTTAAGTAACGTTCTCATACAAGCTACACTTATCGGCCTACCGTATACAAACATGATGACACCATAATTTCAGTTTTTACTGAATTTTTTTTTTTTTTTTTAAAGTAACGTTCTCATACAAGCTACACTTATCGGCCTACCGTATACAAACATGATGACACCATAATTTCAGTTTTTACTGAATTTTTTTTTTTTTTTTTAAAGTAACGTTCTCATACAAGCTACACTTATCGGCCTACCGTATACAAACATGATGACACCATAATTTCAGTTTTTACTGAATTTTTTTTTGTTTTTTTTAAAGTAACGTTCTCATACAAGCTACACTTATCGGCCTACCGTATACAAAAATGATGACACCATAATTTCAGTTTTTACTTAAAATTTTTTTTTCTCAAATTAACGTTCTCATACAAGCTACACTTATCGGCCTACCGTATACAAACATGATGACACCATAATTTAAGTTTTTACTGAACATTTTTTTTTTTTTTTTTAAAGTAACGTTCTCATACAAGCTACACTTATCGGCCTACCGTATACAAACATGATGACACCATAATTTCAGTTTTTACTTAAAATTTTTTTTTCTCAAATTAACGTTCTCATACAAGCTACACTTATCGGCCTACCGTATACAAACATGATGACACCATAATTTCAGTTTTTACTGAATTTTTTTTTTTTTTTTTAAAGTAACGTTCTCATACAAGCTACACTTATCGGCCCACCGTATACAAACATGATGACACCATAATTTCAGTTTTTACTGAATTTTTTTTTTTTTTTTTAAAGTAACGTTCTTATACAGGCTACACTTATCGGCCTACCGTATACAAACATGATGACACCATAATTTCAGTTTTTACTGAAAATTTTTTTTTTTGTCAAATTAACGTTCTCATACAAGCTACTCTTATCGGCCTACCGTATACAAACATGATGACACCATAATTTCAGTTTTTACTGAATTTTTTTTTTTTTTTTTAAAGTAACGTTCTCATACAAGCTACACTTAACGGCCTAGCGTATACAAACATGATGACACCATAATTTCAATTTTTACTGAATTTTTTTTTTTTTTTTTTAAGTAACGTTCTCATACAAGCTACACTTATCGGCCTACCGTATACAAACATGATGACACAATAATTTCAGTTTTTACTGAATTTTTTTTTTTTTTTTTTAAAGTAGCGTTCTCATACAAGCTACACTTATCGGCCTACCGTATACAAACATGATGACACCATAATTTCAGTTTTTACTGAAAATTTTTTTTTTTTTGTCAAATTAACGTTCTCATACAAGCTACTCTTATCGGCCTACCGTATACAAACATGATGACACCATAATTTCAGTTTTTACTGAATTTTTTTTTTTTTTTTTAAAGTAACGTTCTCATACAAGCTACACTTATCGGCCTACCGTATACAAACATGATGACACCATAATTTCAATTTTTACTGAATTTTTTTTTTTTTTTTTTAAGTAACGTTCTCATACAAGCTACACTTATCGGCCTACCGTATACAAACATGATGACACCATAATTTTGGTTTTTACTGAAATTTTTTTTTTTTTTAAAGTAACGTTCTCATACAAGCTACACTTATCGGCCTACCGTATACAAACATGATGACACCATAATTTCAGTTTTTACTGAATTTTTTTTTTTTTTTTTTAAAGTAACGTTCTCATACAAGCTACACTTATCGGCCTACCGTATACAAACATGATGACACCATAATTTCAGTTTTTACTGAAAATTTTTTTTTCTCAAATTAACGTTCTCATACAAGCTACTCTTATCGGCCTACCGTATACAAACATGATGACACCATTATTTTAGTTTTTACTGAAATTTTTTTTTTTCTTAAATTAACGTTCTTATACAGGCTACTCTTATCGGCCTACCGTATACAAACATGATGACACCATAATTTCAGTTTTTACTGAATTTTTTTTTTTTTTTTTAAAGTAACGTTCTCATACAAGCTACACTTATCGGCCTACCGTATACAAACATGATGACACCATAATTTCAGTTTTTACTGAATTTTTTTTTTTTTTTTTTAAGTAACGTTCTCATACAAGCTACACTTATCGGCCTACCGTATACAAACATGATGACACCATAATTTCAGTTTTTACTGAATTTTTTTTTTTTTTTTAAAGTAGCGTTCTCATACAAGCTACACTTATCGGCCTACCGTATACAAACATGATGACACCATAATTTCAGTTTTTACTGAAAATTTTTTTTTTTGTCAAATTAACGTTCTCATACAAGCTACTCTTATCGGCCTACAGTATACAAACATGATGACACCATAATTTCAGTTTTTACTGAATTTCTTTTTTTCTTAAGTTAACGTTCTGATACAAACTACTCTTATCGGCCCACCGTATACAAACATGATGACACCATAATTTCAGTTTTTACTGAATTTTTTTTTTTTTTTTTAAAGTAACGTTCTTATACAGGCTACACTTATCGGCCTACCGTATACAAACATGATGACACCATAATTTCAGTTTTTACTGAAAATTTTTTTTTCTCAAATTAACGTTCTCATACAAGCTACTCTTATCGGCCTACCGTATACAAACATGATGACACCATTATTTTAGTTTTTACTGAAATTTTTTTTTTCTTAAATTAACGTTCTTATACAGGCTACTCTTATCGGCCTACCGTATACAAACATGATGACACCATAATTTCAGTTTTTACTGAATTTTTTTTTTTTTTTTTAAAGTAACGTTCTCATACAAGCTACACTTAACGGCCTACCGTATACAAACATGATGACACCATAATTTCAATTTTTACTGAATTTTTTTTTTTTTTTTTTAAGTAACGTTCTCATACAAGCTACACTTATCGGCCTACCGTATACAAACATGATGACACAATAATTTCAGTTTTTACTGAATTTTTTTTTTTTTTTTTTAAAGTAGCGTTCTCATACAAGCTACACTTATCGGCCTACCGTATACAAACATGATGACACCATAATTTCAGTTTTTACTGAAAATTTTTTTTTTTTGTCAAATTAACGTTCTCATACAAGCTACTCTTATCGGCCTACCGTATACAAACATGATGACACCATAATTTCAGTTTTTACTGAATTTTTTTTTTTTTTTTTAAAGTAACGTTCTCATACAAGCTACACTTATCGGCCTACCGTATACAAACATGATGACACCATAATTTCAATTTTTACTGAATTTTTTTTTTTTTTTTTTAAGTAACGTTCTCATACAAGCTACACTTATCGGCCTACCGTATACAAACATGATGACACCATAATTTCAGTTTTTACTGAATTTTTTTTTTTTTTTTTAAAGTAACGTTCTCATACAAGCTACACTTATCGGCCTACCGTATACAAACATGATGACACCATAATTTCAGTTTTTACTGAATTTTTTTTTTTTTTTTTAAAGTAACGTTCTCATACAAGCTACACTTATCGGCCTACCGTATACAAACATGATGACACCATAATTTCAGTTTTTACTGAATTTTTTTTTGTTTTTTTTAAAGTAACGTTCTCATACAAGCTACACTTATCGGCCTACCGTATACAAACATGATGACACCATAATTTCAGTTTTTACTGAAATTTTTTTTTTTTTTAAAGTAACGTTCTCATACAAGCTACACTTATCGGCCTACCGTATACAAACATGATGACACCATAATTTCAGTTTTTACTGAATTTTTTTTTTTTTTTTTTAAAGTAACGTTCTCATACAAGCTACACTTATCGGCCTACCGTATACAAACATGATGACACAATAATTTCAGTTTTTACTGAAAATTTTTTTTTTTGTCAAATTAACGTTCTCATACAAGCTACTCTTATCGGCCTACCGTATACAAACATGATGACACCATAATTTCAGTTTTTACTGATTTTTTTTTTTTTTTTTTTAAAGTAACGTTCTCATACAAGCTACACTTATCGGCCTACCGTATACAAACATGATGACACCATAATTTCAGTTTTTACTGAATTTTTTTTTTTCTTTTTTAAAGTAACGTTCTCATACAAGCTACACTTATCGGCCTACCGTATACAAACATGATGACACCATAATTTCAGTTTTTACTGAATTTTTTTTTTTTTTTTTTAAAGTAACGTTCTCATACAAGCTACACTTATCGGCCTACCGTATACAAACATGATGACACCATAATTTCAGTTTTTACTGAAAATTTTTTTTTTTTGTCAAATTAACGTTCTCATACAAGCTACTCTTATCGGCCTACCGTATACAAACATGATGACACCATAATTTCAGTTTTTACTGAATTTTTTTTTTTTTTTTTAAAGTAACGTTCTCATACAAGCTACACTTATCGGCCTACCGTATACAAACATGATGACACCATAATTTCAATTTTTACTGAATTTTTTTTTTTTTTTTTTAAGTAACGTTCTCATACAAGCTACACTTATCGGCCTACCGTATACAAACATGATGACACCATAATTTCAGTTTTTACTGAAAATTTTTTTTTTTGTCAAATTAACGTTCTCATACAAGCTACACTTATCGGCCTACCGTATACAAACATGATGACACCATAATTTCAGTTTTAACTGAATTTTTTTTTTCTTAAATTAACGTTCTTATACAGGCTACTCTTATCGGCCTACCGTATACAAACATGATGACACCATAATTTCAGTTTTTACTGAATTTTTTTTTTTTTTTTTTAAAGTAACGTTCTCATACAAGCTACACTTATCGGCCTACCGTATACAAACATGATGACACAATAATTTCAGTTTTTACTGAAAATTTTTTTTTTTGTCAAATTAACGTTCTCATACAAGCTACTCTTATCGGCCTACCGTATACAAACATGATGACACCATAATTTCAGTTTTTACTGATTTTTTTTTTTTTTTTTTTAAAGTAACGTTCTCATACAAGCTACACTTATCGGCCTACCGTATACAAACATGATGACACCATAATTTCAGTTTTTACTGAATTTTTTTTTTTCTTTTTTAAAGTAACGTTCTCATACAAGCTACACTTATCGGCCTACCGTATACAAACATGATGACACCATAATTTCAGTTTTTACTGAATTTTTTTTTTTTTTTTTTAAAGTAACGTTCTCATACAAGCTACACTTATCGGCCTACCGTATACAAACATGATGACACCATAATTTCAGTTTTTACTGAAAATTTTTTTTTTTTGTCAAATTAACGTTCTCATACAAGCTACTCTTATCGGCCTACCGTATACAAACATGATGACACCATAATTTCAGTTTTTACTGAATTTTTTTTTTTTTTTTTAAAGTAACGTTCTCATACAAGCTACACTTATCGGCCTACCGTATACAAACATGATGACACCATAATTTCAGTTTTTACTGAACATTTTTTTTTTGTCAAATTAACGTTCTCATACAAGCTACTCTTATCGGCCTACCGTATACAAACATGATGACACCATAATTTCAGTTTTTACTGAAATTTTTCTTTCTCAAATTAACGTTCTCATACAAGCTACTCTTATCGGCCTACCGTATACAAACATGATTACACCATAATTTCAGTTTTTACTGAAAATTTTTTTTTTTGTCAAATTAACGTTCTCATACAAGCTACTCTTATCGGCCTACCGTATACAAACATGATGACACCATAATTTCAGTTTTTACTGATTTTTTTTTTTTTTTTAAAGTAACGTTCTCATACAAGCTACACTTATCGGCCTACCGTATACAAACATGATGACACCATAATTTCAGTTTTTACTGAATTTTTTTTTTTTTTTTTAAAGTAACGTTCTTATACAAGCTACACTTATCGGCCTACCGTATACAAACATGATGACACCATAATTTCAGTTTTTACTGAACATTTTTTTTTTGTCAAATTAACGTTCTCATACAAGCTGCTCTTATCGGCCTACCGTATACAAACATGATGACACCATAATTTCAGTTTTTACTGAATTTTTTTTTTTTTTTTAAAGTAACGTTCTCATACAAGCTACACTTATCGGCCTACCGTATACAAACATGATGACACCATAATTTCAGTTTTTACTGAAATTTTTTTTTCTCAAATTAACGTTCTCATACAAGCTACTCTTATCGGCCTACCGTATACAAACATGATTACACCATAATTTCAGTTTTTACTGAAATTTTTTTTTTTTGTCAAATTAACGTTCTCATACAAGCTACTCTTATCGGCCTACCGTATACAAACATGATGACACCATAATTTCAGTTTTTACTGAAAATTTTTTTTTCTCAAATTAACGTTCTCATACAAGCTACTCTTATCGGCCTACCGTATACAAACATGATGACACCATAATTTCAATTTTTACTGAATTTTTTTTTTTTTTTTTTAAGTACCGTTCTCATACAAGCTACTCTTATCGGCCTACCGTATACAAACATGATTACACCATAATTTCAGTTTTTACTGAAAATTTTTTTTTTTGTCAAATTAACGTTCTCATACAAGCTACTCTTATCGGCCTACCGTATACAAACATGATGACACCATAATTTCAGTTTTTACTGATTTTTTTTTTTTTTTTAAAGTAACGTTCTCATACAAGCTACACTTATCGGCCTACCGTATACAAACATGATGACACCATAATTTCAGTTTTTACTGAATTTTTTTTTTTTTTTTTAAAGTAACGTTCTTATACAAGCTACACTTATCGGCCTACCGTATACAAACATGATGACACCATAATTTCAGTTTTTACTGAACATTTTTTTTTTGTCAAATTAACGTTCTCATACAAGCTACTCTTATCGGCCTACCGTATACAAACATGATGACACCATAATTTCAGTTTTTACTGAATTTTTTTTTTTTTTTTTAAAGTAACGTTCTCATACAAGCTACACTTATCGGCCTACCGTATACAAACATGATGACACCATTATTTCAGTTTTTACTGAAATTTTTTTTTCTCAAATTAACGTTCTCATACAAGCTTCTCTTATCGGCCTACCGTATACAAACATGATTACACCATAATTTCAGTTTTTACTGAAAATTTTTTTTTTTGTCAAATTAACGTTCTCATACAAGCTACTCTTATCGGCCTACCGTATACAAACATGATGACACCATAATTTCAGTTTTTACTGATTTTTTTTTTTTTTTTTAAAGTAACGTTCTCATACAAGCTACACTTATCGGCCTACCGTATACAAACATGATGACACCATAATTTCAGTTTTTACTGAACATTTTTTTTTTGTCAAATTAACGTTCTCATACAAGCTACTCTTATCGGCCTACCGTATACAAACATGATGACACCATAATTTCAGTTTTTACTGAATTTTTTTTTTTTTTTTAAAGTAACGTTCTCATACAAGCTACACTTATCGGCCTACCGTATACAAACATGATGACACCATAATTTCAGTTTTTACTGAAATTTTTTTTTCTCAAATTAACGTTCTCATACAAGCTACTCTTATCGGCCTACCGTATACAAACATGATTACACCATAATTTCAGTTTTTACTGAAATTTTTTTTTTTTGTCAAATTAACGTTCTCATACAAGCTACTCTTATCGGCCTACCGTATACAAACATGATGACACCATAATTTCAGTTTTTACTGAAAATTTTTTTTTCTCAAATTAACGTTCTCATACAAGCTACTCTTATCGGCCTACCGTATACAAACATGATGACACCATAATTTCAGTTTTTACTGATTTTTTTTTTTTTTTTTTTAAAGTAACGTTCTCATACAAGCTACACTTATCGGCCTACCGTATACAAACATGATGACACCATAATTTCAGTTTTTACTGAATTTTTTTTTTTTTTTTTTAAAGTAACGTTCTCATACAAGCTACACTTATCGGCCTACCGTATACAAACATGATGACACCATAATTTCAGTTTTTACTGAATTTTTTTTTTTTTTTTTTAAAGTAACGTTCTCATACAAGCTACACTTATCGGCCTACCGTATACAAACATGATGACACCATAATTTCAGTTTTTACTGAAAATTTTTTTTTTTTGTCAAATTAACGTTCTCGTACAAGCTACTCTTATCGGCCTACCGTATACAAACATGATGACACCATAATTTCAGTTTTTACTGAATTTTTTTTTTTTTTTTTAAAGTAACGTTCTCATACAAGCTACACTTATCGGCCTACCGTATACAAACATGATGACACCATAATTTCAATTTTTACTGAATTTTTTTTTTTTTTTTTTAAGTAACGTTCTCATACAAGCTACACTTATCGGCCTACCGTATACAAACATGATGACACCATAATTTCAGTTTTTACTGAAAATTTTTTTTTCTCAAATTAACGTTCTCATACAAGCTACTCTTATCGGCCTACCGTATACAAACATGATGACACCATAATTTCAGTTTTTACTGAATTTTTTTTTTTTTTGTCAAATTAACGTTCTCATACAAGCTACTCTTATCGGCCTACCGTATACAAACATGATGACACCATAATTTCAGTTTTTACTGAAAATTTTTTTTTTTGTCAAATTAACGTTCTCATACAAGCTACTCTTATCGGCCTACCGTATACAAACATGATGACACCATAATTTCAGTTTTTACTGATTTTTTTTTTTTTTTTTAAAGTAACGTTCTCATACAAGCTACACTTATCGGCCTACCGTATACAAACATGATGACACCATAATTTCAGTTTTTACTGAACATTTTTTTTTTGTCAAATTAACGTTCTCATACAAGCTACTCTTATCGGCCTACCGTATACAAACATGATGACACCATAATTTCAGTTTTTACTGAAATTTTTTTTTCTCAAATTAACGTTCTCATACAAGCTACTCTTATCGGCCTACCGTATACAAACATGATTACACCATAATTTCAGTTTTTACTGAAAATTTTTTTTTTTGTCAAATTAACGTTCTCATACAAGCTACTCTTATCGGCCTACCGTATACAAACATGATGACACCATAATTTCAGTTTTTACTGATTTTTTTTTTTTTTTTAAAGTAACGTTCTCATACAAGCTACACTTATCGGCCTACCGTATACAAACATGATGACACCATAATTTCAGTTTTTACTGAATTTTTTTTTTTTTTTTTAAAGTAACGTTCTTATACAAGCTACACTTATCGGCCTACCGTATACAAACATGATGACACCATAATTTCAGTTTTTACTGAACATTTTTTTTTTGTCAAATTAACGTTCTCATACAAGCTGCTCTTATCGGCCTACCGTATACAAACATGATGACACCATAATTTCAGTTTTTACTGAATTTTTTTTTTTTTTTTTAAAGTAACGTTCTCATACAAGCTACACTTATCGGCCTACCGTATACAAACATGATGACACCATAATTTCAGTTTTTACTGAAATTTTTTTTTCTCAAATTAACGTTCTCATACAAGCTACTCTTATCGGCCTACCGTATACAAACATGATTACACCATAATTTCAGTTTTTACTGAAATTTTTTTTTTTTGTCAAATTAACGTTCTCATACAAGCTACTCTTATCGGCCTACCGTATACAAACATGATGACACCATAATTTCAGTTTTTACTGAAAATTTTTTTTTCTCAAATTAACGTTCTCATACAAGCTACTCTTATCGGCCTACCGTATACAAACATGATGACACCATAATTTCAATTTTTACTGAATTTTTTTTTTTTTTTTTTAAGTACCGTTCTCATACAAGCTACTCTTATCGGCCTACCGTATACAAACATGATGACACCATAATTTCAGTTTTTACTGATTTTTTTTTTTTTTTTAAAGTAACGTTCTCATACAAGCTACACTTATCGGCCTACCGTATACAAACATGATGACACCATAATTTCAGTTTTTACTGAATTTTTTTTTTTTTTTTTAAAGTAACGTTCTTATACAAGCTACACTTATCGGCCTACCGTATACAAACATGATGACACCATAATTTCAGTTTTTACTGATTTTTTTTTTTTTTTTAAAGTAACGTTCTCATACAAGCTACACTTATCGGCCTACCGTATACAAACATGATGACACCATAATTTCAGTTTTTACTGAAATTTTTTTTTCTCAAATTAACGTTCTCATACAAGCTACTCTTATCGGCCTACCGTATACAAACATGATTACACCATAATTTCAGTTTTTACTGAAATTTTTTTTTTTTGTCAAATTAACGTTCTCATACAAGCTACTCTTATCGGCCTACCGTATACAAACATGATGACACCATAATTTCAGTTTTTACTGAAAATTTTTTTTTCTCAAATTAACGTTCTCATACAAGCTACTCTTATCGGCCTACCGTATACAAACATGATGACACCATAATTTCAATTTTTACTGAATTTTTTTTTTTTTTTTTTAAGTAACGTTCTCATACAAGCTACACTTATCGGCCTACCGTATACAAACATGATGACACCATAATTTCAGTTTTTACTGAATTTTTTTTTTTTTTTTTAAAGTAACGTTCTCATACAAGCTACACTTATCGGCCTACCGTATACAAACATGATGACACCATAATTTCAGTTTTTACTGAATTTTTTTTTTTTTTTTTTTAAAGTAACGTTCTCATACAAGCTACTCTTATCGGCCTACCGTATACAAACATGATGACACCATAATTTCAGTTTTTACTGAAAATTTTTTTTTTTGTCAAATTAACGTTCTCATACAAGCTACTCTTATCGGCCTACCGTATACAAACATGATTACACCATAATTTCAGTTTTTACTGATTTTTTTTTTTTTTTTTAAAGTAACGTTCTCATACAAGCTACACTTATCGGCCTACCGTATACAAACATGATGACACCATAATTTCAGTTTTTACTGAACATTTTTTTTTTGTCAAATAAACGTTTTCATACAAGCTACTCTTATCGGCCTACCGTATACAAACATGATGACACCATAATTTCAGTTTTTACTGAAAATTTTTTTTTTTGTCAAATTAACGTTCTCATACAAGCTACTCTTATCGGCCTACCGTATACAAACATGATGACACCATAATTTCAGTTTTTACTGAATTTTTTTTTTTTTTTAAAGTAACGTTCTCATACAAGCTACACTTATCGGCCTACCGTATACAAACATGATGACACCATAATTTCAGTTTTTACTGAAATTTTTTTTTCTCAAATTAACGTTCTCATACAAGCTACACTTATCGGCCTACCGTATACAAACATGATGACACCATAATTTCAGTTTTTACTGAAAATTTTTTTTTTTGTCAAATTAACGTTCTCATACAAGCTACTCTTATCGGCCTACCGTATACAAACATGATTACACCATAATTTCAGTTTTTACTGATTTTTTTTTTTTTTTTTAAAGTAACGTTCTCATACAAGCTACACTTATCGGCCTACCGTATACAAACATGATGACACCATAATTTCAGTTTTTACTGAACATTTTGTTTTTGTCAAATTAACGTTCTCATACAAGCTACTCTTATCGGCCTACCGTATACAAACATGATGACACCATAATTTCAGTTTTTACTGAATTTTTTTTTTTTTTTTTTAAGTAACGTTCTTATACAAGCTACACTTATCGGCCTACCGTATACAAACATGATGACACCATAATTTCAGTTTTTACTGAAATTTTTTTTTCTCAAATTAACGTTCTTATACAAGCTACTCTTATCGGCCTACCGTATACAAACATGATTACACCATAATTTCAGTTTTTACTGAAAATTTTTTTTTTTGTCAAATTAACGTTCTCATACAAGCTACTCTTATCGGCCTACCGTATACAAACATGATGACACCATAATTTCAGTTTTTACTGATTTTTTTTTTTTTTTTAAAGTAACGTTCTCATACAAGCTACACTTATCGGCCTACCGTATACAAACATGATGACACAATAATTTCAGTTTTTACTGAAATTTTTTTTTCTCAAATTAACGTTCTCATACAAGCTACTCTTATCGGCCTACCGTATACAAACATGATTACACCATAATTTCAGTTTTTACTGAAAATTTTTTTTTTTGTCAAATTAACGTTCTCATACAAGCTACTCTTATCGGCCTACCGTATACAAACATGATGACACCATAATTTCAGTTTTTACTGATTTTTTTTTTTTTTTTTAAAGTAACGTTCTCATACAAGCTACACTTATCGGCCTACCGTATACAAACATGATGACACCATAATTTCAGTTTTTACTGAACATTTTTTTTTTGTCAAATTAACGTTCTCATACAAGCTACTCTTATCGGCCTACCGTATACAAACATGATGACACCATAATTTCAGTTTTTACTGAATTTTTTTTTTTGTCAAATTAACGTTCTCATACAAGCTACTCTTATCGGCCTACCGTATACAAACATGATGACACCATAATTTCAGTTTTTACTGAATTTTTTTTTTTTTGTCAAATTAACGTTCTCATACAAGCTACACTTATCGGCCTACCGTATACAAACATGATGACACCATAATTTCAGTTTTTACTGAAATTTTTTTTTCTCAAATTAACGTTCTCATACAAGCTACTCTTATCGGCCTACCGTATACAAACATGATTACACCATAATTTCAGTTTTTACTGATTTTTTTTTTTTTTTTTAAAGTAACGTTCTCATACAAGCTACACTTATCGGCCTACCGTATACAAACATGATGACACCATAATTTCAGTTTTTACTGAAATTTTTTTTTCTCAAATTAACGTTCTCATACAAGCTACTCTTATCGGCCTACCGTATACAAACATGATTACACCATAATTTCAGTTTTTACTGATTTTTTTTTTTTTTTTTAAAGTAACGTTCTCATACAAGCTACACTTATCGGCCTACCGTATACAAACATGATGACACCATAATTTCAGTTTTTACTGAACATTTTGTTTTTGTCAAATTAACGTTCTCATACAAGCTACTCTTATCGGCCTACCGTATACAAACATGATGACACCATAATTTCAGTTTTTACTGAATTTTTTTTTTTTTTTTTAAAGTAACGTTCTTATACAAGCTACACTTATCGGCCTACCGTATACAAACATGATGACACCATAATTTCAGTTTTTACTGAAATTTTTTTTTCTCAAATTAACGTTCTTATACAAGCTACTCTTATCGGCCTACCGTATACAAACATGATTACACCATAATTTCAGTTTTTACTGAAAATTTTTTTTTTTGTCAAATTAACGTTCTCATACAAGCTACTCTTATCGGCCTACCGTATACAAACATGATGACACCATAATTTCAGTTTTTACTGATTTTTTTTTTTTTTTTAAAGTAACGTTCTCATACAAGCTACACTTATCGGCCTACCGTATACAAACATGATGACACCATAATTTCAGTTTTTACTGAAATTTTTTTTTCTCAAATTAACGTTCTCATACAAGCTACTCTTATCGGCCTACCGTATACAAACATGATTACACCATAATTTCAGTTTTTACTGAAAATTTTTTTTTTTGTCAAATTAACGTTCTCATACAAGCTACTCTTATCGGCCTACCGTATACAAACATGATGACACCATAATTTCAGTTTTTACTGATTTTTTTTTTTTTTTTTAAAGTAACGTTCTCATACAAGCTACACTTATCGGCCTACCGTATACAAACATGATGACACCATAATTTCAGTTTTTACTGAACATTTTTTTTTTGTCAAATTAACGTTCTCATACAAGCTACTCTTATCGGCCTACCGTATACAAACATGATGACACCATAATTTCAGTTTTTACTGAATTTTTTTTTTTTTTTTTAAAGTAACGTTCTCATACAAGCTACACTTATCGGCCTACCGTATACAAACATGATGACACCATAATTTCAGTTTTTACTGAAATTTTTTGTTCTCAAATTAACGTTCTCATACAAGCTACTCTTATCGGCCTACCGTATACAAACATGATTACACCATAATTTCAGTTTTTACTGAACATTTTTTTTTTGTCAAATTAACGTTCTCATACAAGCTACTCTTATCGGCCTACCGTATACAAACATGATGACACCATAATTTCAGTTTTTACTGAAAATTTTTTTTTTTGTCAAATTAACGTTTTCATACAAGCTACTCTTATCGGCCTACCGTATACAAACATGATGACACCATAATTTCAGTTTTTACTGAATTTTTTTTTTTTTTTTAAAGTAACGTTCTCATACAAGCTACACTTATCGGCCTACCGTATACAAACATGATGACACCATAATTTCAGTTTTTACTGAAATTTTTTTTTCTCAAATTAACGTTCTCATACAAGCTACACTTATCGGCCTACCGTATACAAACATGATGACACCATAATTTCAGTTTTTACTGAAAATTTTTTTTTTTGTCAAATTAACGTTCTCATACAAGCTACTCTTATCGGCCTACCGTATACAAACATGATGACACCATAATTTCAGTTTTTACTGAATTTTTTTTTTTTTTTTAAAGTAACGTTCTCATACAAGCTACACTTATCGGCCTACCGTATACAAACATGATGACACCATAATTTCAGTTTTTACTGAAATTTTTTTTTCTCAAATTAACGTTCTCATACAAGCTACTCTTATCGGCCTACCGTATACAAACATGATTACACCATAATTTCAGTTTTTACTGAAATTTTTTTTTTTTGTCAAATTAACGTTCTCATACAAGCTACTCTTATCGGCCTACCGTATACAAACATGATGACACCATAATTTCAGTTTTTACTGAAAATTTTTTTTTCTCAAATTAACGTTCTCATACAAGCTACTCTTATCGGCCTACCGTATACAAACATGATGACACCATAATTTCAATTTTTACTGAATTTTTTTTTTTTTTTTTTAAGTAACGTTCTCATACAAGCTACACTTATCGGCCTACCGTATACAAACATGATGACACCATAATTTCAGTTTTTACTGAAATTTTTTTTTTGTCAAATTAACGTTCTCATACAAGCTACTCTTATCGGCCTACCGTATACACACATGATGACACCATAATTTCAGTTTTTACTGAAAATTTTTTTTTCTCAAATTAACGTTCTCATACAAGCTACTCTTATCGGCCTACCGTATACAAACATGATGACACCATAATTTCAATTTTTACTGAATTTTTTTTTTTTTTTTTAAAGTAACGTTCTCATACAAGCTACTCTTATCGGCCTACCGTATACAAACATGATGACACCATAATTTCAGTTTTTACTGGAAATTTTTTTTTCTCAAATTAACGTTCTCATACAAGCTACTCTTATCGGCCTACCGTATACAAACATGATGACACCATAATTTCAATTTTTACTGAATTTTTTTTTTTTTTTTTTAAGTAACGTTCTCATACAAGCTACACTTATCGGCCTACCGTATACAAACATGATGACACCATAATTTCAGTTTTTACTGAAAATTTTTTTTTTTGTCAAATTAACGTTCTCATACAAGCTACTCTTATCGGCCTACCGTATACAAACATGATGACACCATAATTTCAGTTTTTACTGAAAATTTTTTTTTTTGTCAAATTAACGTTCTCATACAAGCTACTCTTATCGGCCTACCGTATACAAACATGATTACACCATAATTTCAGTTTTTACTGATTTTTTTTTTTTTTTTTAAAGTAACGTTCTCATACAAGCTACACTTATCGGCCTACCGTATACAAACATGATGACACCATAATTTAAGTTTTTACTGAACATTTTTTTTTTGTCAAATTAACGTTCTCATACAAGCTACTCTTATCGGCCTACCGTATACAAACATGATGACACCATAATTTCAGTTTTTACTGAAAATTTTTGTTGTTGTCAAATTAACGTTCTCATACAAGCTACACTTATCGGCCTACCGTATACAAACATGATGACACCATAATTTCAGTTTTTACTGGAATTTTTTTTTTTTCAAATTAACGTTCTCATGCAGGCTACACTTATCGGCCTACCGTATACAAACATGATGACACCATAATTGCAGTTTTTACTGAAAATTTTTTTTCTCAAATTAACGTTCTCATACAGGCTACTCTTATCGGCCTACCGTATACGAACATGATGACACCATAATTTCAGTTTTTACTGGAATTTTTTTTTTTTTAAAGTAACGTTCTCATACAAGCTACACTTATCGGCCTACCGTATACAAACATGATGACACCATAATTTCAGTTTTTACTGAAATTTTTTTTTCTCAAATTAACGTTCTCATACAAGCTACACTTATCGGCCTACCGTATACAAACATGATGACACCATAATTTCAGTTTTTACTGAATTTTTTTTTTTTTTTAAAGTAACGTTCTCATACAAGCTACACTTATCGGCCTACCGTATACAAACATGATGACACCATAATTTCAGTTTTTACTGAATTTTTTTTTTTTTTTTTTAAGTAACGTTCTCATACAAGCTACACTTATCGGCCTACCGTATACAAACATGATTACACCATAATTTCAGTTTTTACTGAAAAATTTTTTTTTTGTCAAATTAACGTTCTCATACAAGCTACTCTTATCGGCCTGCCGTATACAAACATGATGACACCATAATTTCAGTTTTTACTGAATTTTTTTTTTTTTTTTTAAAGTAACGTTCTCATACAAGCTACACTTATCGGCCTACCGTATACAAACATGATGACACCATAATTTCAATTTTTACTGAATTTTTTTTTTTTTTTTTAAGTAACGTTCTCATACAAGCTACACTTATCGGCCTACCGTATACAAACATGATTACACCATAATTTCAGTTTTTACTGAAAATTTTTTTTTTTGTCAAATTAACGTTCTCATACAAGCTACTCTTATCGGCCTACCGTATACAAACATGATGACACCATAATTTCAGTTTTTACTGAATTTTTTTTTTTTTTCAAAGTAACGTTCTCATACAAGCTACTCTTATCGGCCTACCGTATACAAACATGATGACACCATAATTTCAATTTTTACTGAATTTTTTTTTTTTTTTTTTAAGTAACGTTCTCATACAAGCTACACTTATCGGCCTACCGTATACAAACATGATGACACAATAATTTCAGTTTTTACTGAATTTTTTTTTTTTTTTTTTCAAAGTAGCGTTCTCATACAAGCTACACTTATCGGGCTACCGTATACAAACATGATTACACCATAATTTCAGTTTTTACTGAATTTTTTTTTTTTTTTTTAAAGTAACATTCTCATACAAGCTACACTTATCGGCCTACCGTATACAAACATGATGACACCATAATTTCAGTTTTTACTGAAATTTTTTTTTCTCAAATTAACGTTCTCATACAAGCTACACTTATCGGCCTACCGTATACAAACATGATTACACCATAATTTCAGTTTTTACTGAAAAATTTTTTTTTTGTCAAATTAACGTTCTCATACAAGCTACTCTTATCGGCCTGCCGTATACAAACATGATGACACCATAATTTCAGTTTTTACTGAATTTTTTTTTTTTTTTTTAAAGTAACGTTCTCATACAAGCTACACTTATCGGCCTACCGTATACAAACATGATGACACCATAATTTCAATTTTTACTGAATTTTTTTTTTTTTTTTTAAAGTAACGTTCTCATACAAGCTACACTTATCGGCCTACCGTATACAAACATGATGACACCATAATTTCAGTTTTTACTGAAATTTTTTTTTCTCAAATTAACGTTCTCATACAAGCTACTGTTATCGGCCTACCGTATACAAACATGATTACACCATAATTTCAGTTTTTACTGAAATTTTTTTTTTTTGTCAAATTAACGTTCTCATACAAGCTACTCTTATCGGCCTACCGTATACAAACATGATGACACCATAATTTCAGTTTTTACTGAAAATTTTTTTTTTTGTCAAATTAACGTTCTCATACAAGCTACTCTTATCGGCCTACCGTATACAAACATGATGACACCATAATTTCAGTTTTTACTGAATTTTTTTTTTTTTTTTTAAAGTAACGTTCTCATACAAGCTACACTTATCGGCCTACCGTATACAAACATGATGACACCATAATTTCAGTTTTTACTGAAATTTTTTTTTCTCAAATTAACGTTCTCATACAAGCTACACTTATCGGCCTACCGTATACAAACATGATGACACCATAATTTCAGTTTTTACTGAATTTTTTTTTTTTTTGTCAAATTAACGTTCTCATACAAGCTACTCTTATCGGCCTACCGTATACAAACATGATGACACCATAATTTCAGTTTTTACTGAATTTTTTTTTTTTTTTTTAAAGTAACGTTCTCATACAAGCTACTCTTATCGGCCTACCGTATACAAACATGATGACACCATAATTTCAATTTTTACTGAATTTTTTTTTTTTTTTTTTAAGTAACGTTCTCATACAAGCTACACTTATCGGCCTACCGTATACAAACATGATGACACCATAATTTCAGTTTTTACTGAACATTTTTTTTTTGTCAAATTAACGTTCTCATACAAGCTACTCTTATCGGCCTACCGTATACAAACATGATGACACCATAATTTCAGTTTTTACTGAAAATTTTTTTTTTTGTCAAATTAACGTTCTCATACAAGCTACTCTTATCGGCCTACCGTATACAAACATGATGACACCATAATTTCAGTTTTTACTGAATTTTTTTTTTTTTTTTTAAAGTAACGTTCTCATACAAGCTACACTTATCGGCCTACCGTATACAAACATGATGACACCATAATTTCAGTTTTTACTGAAATTTTTTTTTCTCAAATTAACGTTCTCATACAAGCTACACTTATCGGCCTACCGTATACAAACATGATGACACCATAATTTCAGTTTTTACTGAAAATTTTTTTTTTGTCAAATTAACGTTCTCATACAAGCTACTCTTATCGGCCTACCGTATACAAACATGATGACACCATAATTTCAGTTTTTACTGAATTTTTTTTTTTTTTTTTAAAGTAACGGTCTCATACAAGCTACACTTATCGGCCTACCGTATACAAACATGATGACACCATAATTTCAGTTTTTACTGAAATTTTTTTTTCTCAAATTAACGTTCTCATACTAGCTACTCTTATCGGCCTACCGTTTACAAACATGATTACACCATAATTTCAGTTTTTACTGAAATTTTTTTTTTTTGTCAAATTAACGTTCTCATACAAGCTACTCTTATCGGCCTACCGTATACAAACATGATGACACCATAATTTCAGTTTTTACTGAAAATTTTTTTTTCTCAAATTAACGTTCTCATACAAGCTACTCTTATCGGCCTACCGTATACAAACATGATGACACCATAATTTCAATTTTTACTGAATTTTTTTTTTTTTTTTTAAAGTAACGTTCTCATACAAGCTACTCTTATCGGCCTACCGTATACAAACATGTTGACACCATAATTTCAGTTTTTACTGAACATTTTTTTTTTTGTCAAATTAACGTTCTCATACAAGCTACTCTTATCGGCCTACCGTATACAAACATGATGACACCATAATTTCAGTTTTTACTGAAATTTTTTTTTCTCAAATTAACGTTCTCATACAAGCTACACTTATCGGCCTACCGTATACAAACATGATGACACCATAATTTCAATTTTTACTGAATTTTTTTTTTTTTTTTTTAAGTAACGTTCTCATACAAGCTACACTTATCGGCCTACCGTATACAAACATGATGACACCATAATTTCAGTTTTTACTGAATTTTTTTTTTTTTTTTTTAAAGTAACGTTCTCATACAAGCTACACTTATCGGCCTACCGTATACAAACATGATGACACCATAATTTCAGTTTTTACTGAATTTTTTTTTTTTTTTTTTAAAGTAACGTTCTCATACAAGCTACTCTTATCGGCCTACCGTATACAAACATGATGACACCATAATTTCAGTTTTTACTGAAATTTTTTTTTTTTGTCAAATTAACGTTCTCATACAAGCTACTCTTATCGGCCTACCGTATACAAACATGATTACACCATAATTTCAGTTTTTACTGATTTTTTTTTTTTTTTTAAAGTAACGTTCTCATACAAGTTACACTTATCGGCCTACCGTATACAAACATGATGACACCATAATTTCAGTTTTTACTGAACATTTTTTTTTTGTCAAATTAACGTTCTCATACAAGCTACTCTTATCGGCCTACCGTATACAAACATGATGACACCATAATTTCAGTTTTTACTGAAAATTTTTTTTTTTGTCAAATTAACGTTCTCATACAAGCTACTCTTATCGGCCTACCGTATACAAACATGATGACACCATAATTTCAGTTTTTACTGAATTTTTTTTTTTTTTTTTAAAGTAACGTTCTCATACAAGCTACTCTTATCGGCCTACCGTATACAAACATGATGACACCATAATTTCAGTTTTTACTGAACATTTTTTTTTTTGTCAAATTAACGTTCTCATACAAGCTACTCTTATCGGCCTACCGTATACAAACATGATGACACCATAATTTCAGTTTTTACTGAATTTTTTTTTTTTTTTTTAAAGTAACGTTCTCATACAAGCTACACTTATCGGCCTACCGTATACAAACATGATGACACCATAATTTCAGTTTTTACTGAAATTTTTTTTTCTCAAATTAACGTTCTCATACAAGCTACACTTATCGGCCTACCGTATACAAACATGATGACACCATAATTTCAATTTTTACTGAATTTTTTTTTTTTTTTTTAAAGTAACGTTCTCATACAAGCTACTCTTATCGGCCTACCGTATACAAACATGATGACACCATAATTTCAGTTTTTACTGAATTTTTTTTTTTTTTTTTAAAGTAACGTTCTCATACAAGCTACACTTATCGGCCTACCGTATACAAACATGATGACACCATAATTTCAGTTTTTACTGAAATTTTTTTTTCTCAAATTAACGTTCTCATACAAGCTACTCTTATCGGCCTACCGTATACAAACATGATTACACCATAATTTCAGTTTTTACTGAAAATTTTTTTTTTTGTCAAATTAACGTTCTCATACAAGCTACTCTTATCGGCCTACCGTATACAAACATGATGACACCATAATTTCAGTTTTTACTGAATTTTTTTTTTTTTTTTTAAAGTAACGTTCTCATACAAGCTACACTTATCGGCCTACCGTATACAAACATGATGACACCATAATTTCAGTTTTTACTGAAATTTTTTTTTCTCAAATTAACGTTCTCATACAAGCTACACTTATCGGCCTACCGTATACAAACATGATGACACCATAATTTCAATTTTTACTGAATTTTTTTTTTTTTTTTTTAAGTAACGTTCTCATACAAGCTACACTTATCGGCCTACCGTATACAAACATGATGACACCATAATTTCAGTTTTTACTGAATTTTTTTTTTTTTTTTTTAAAGTAACGTTCTCATACAAGCTACACTTATCGGCCTACCGTATACAAACATGATGACACCATAATTTCAGTTTTTACTGAATTTTTTTTTTTTTTTTTTAAAGTAACGTTCTCATACAAGCTACTCTTATCGGCCTACCGTATACAAACATGATGACACCATAATTTCAGTTTTTACTGAAATTTTTTTTTTTTTTTCAAATTAACGTTCTCATACAAGCTACTCTTATCGGCCTACCGTATACAAACATGATTACACCATAATTTCAGTTTTTACTGATTTTTTTTTTTTTTTTTAAAGTAACGTTCTCATACAAGTTACACTTATCGGCCTACCGTATACAAACATGATGACACCATAATTTCAGTTTTTACTGAACATTTTTTTTTTGTCAAATTAACGTTCTCATACAAGCTACTCTTATCGGCCTACCGTATACAAACATGATGACACCATAATTTCAGTTTTTACTGAAAATTTTTTTTTTTGTCAAATTAACGTTCTCATACAAGCTACTCTTATCGGCCTACCGTATACAAACATGATGACACCATAATTTCAGTTTTTACTGAATTTTTTTTTTTTTTTTTAAAGTAACGTTCTCATACAAGCTACTCTTATCGGCCTACCGTATACAAACATGATGACACCATAATTTCAGTTTTTACTGAACATTTTTTTTTTTGTCAAATTAACGTTCTCATACAAGCTACTCTTATCGGCCTACCGTATACAAACATGATGACACCATAATTTCAGTTTTTACTGAATTTTTTTTTTTTTTTTTAAAGTAACGTTCTCATACAAGCTACACTTATCGGCCTACCGTATACAAACATGATGACACCATAATTTCAGTTTTTACTGAAATTTTTTTTTCTCAAATTAACGTTCTCATACAAGCTACACTTATCGGCCTACCGTATACAAACATGATGACACCATAATTTCAATTTTTACTGAATTTTTTTTTTTTTTTTTAAAGTAACGTTCTCATACAAGCTACTCTTATCGGCCTACCGTATACAAACATGATGACACCATAATTTCAGTTTTTACTGAATTTTTTTTTTTTTTTTAAAGTAACGTTCTCATACAAGCTACACTTATCGGCCTACCGTATACAAACATGATGACACCATAATTTCAGTTTTTACTGAAATTTTTTTTTCTCAAATTAACGTTCTCATACAAGCTACTCTTATCGGCCTACCGTATACAAACATGATGACACCATAATTTCAGTTTTTACTGATTTTTTTTTTTTTTTTAAAGTAACGTTCTCATACAAGCTACACTTATCGGCCTACCGTATACAAACATGATGACACCATAATTTCAGTTTTTACTGAATTTTTTTTTTTTTTTTAAAGTAACGTTCTTATACAAGCTATACTTATCGGCCTACCGTATACAAACATGATGACACCATAATTTCAGTTTTTACTGATTTTTTTTTTTTGTCAAATTAACGTTCTCATACAAGCTACTCTTATCGGCCTACCGTATACAAACATGATGACACCATAATTTCAGTTTTTACTGAATTTTTTTTTTTTTTTTTAAAGTAACGTTCTCATACAAGCTACACTTATCGGCCTACCGTATACAAACATGATGACACCATAATTTCAGTTTTTACTGAAATTTTTTTTTCTCAAATTAACGTTCTCATACAAGCTACTCTTATCGGCCTACCGTATACAAACATGATTACACCATAATTTCAGTTTTTACTGAAAATTTTTTTTTTTGTCAAATTAACGTTCTCATACAAGCTACTCTTATCGGCCTACCGTATACAAACATGATGACACCATAATTTCAGTTTTTACTGATTTTTTTTTTTTTTTTTAAAGTAACGTTCTCATACAAGCTACACTTATCGGCCTACCGTATACAAACATGATGACACCATAATTTCAGTTTTTACTGAACATTTTTTTTTTGTCAAATTAACGTTCTCATACAAGCTACTCTTATCGGCCTACCGTATACAAACATGATGACACCATAATTTCAGTTTTTACTGAATTTTTTTTTTTTTTGTCAAATTAACGTTCTCATACAAGCTACACTTATCGGCCTACCGTATACAAACATGATGACACCATAATTTCAGTTTTTACTGAAATTTTTTTTTCTCAAATTAACGTTCTCATACAAGCTACTCTTATCGGCCTACCGTATACAAACATGATTACACCATAATTTCAGTTTTTACTGAAATTTTTTTTTTTTGTCAAATTAACGTTCTCATACAAGCTACTCTTATCGGCCTACCGTATACAAACATGATGACACCATAATTTCAGTTTTTACTGAAAATTTTTTTTTCTCAAATTAACGTTCTCATACAAGCTACTCTTATCGGCCTACCGTATACAAACATGATGACACCATAATTTCAATTTTTACTGAATTTTTTTTTTTTTTTTTTAAGTAACGTTCTCATACAAGCTACACTTATCGGCCTACCGTATACAAACATGATGACACCATAATTTCAGTTTTTACTGAATTTTTTTTTTTTTTTTTTAAAGTAACGTTCTCATACAAGCTACACTTATCGGCCTACCGTATACAAACATGATGACACCATAATTTCAGTTTTTACTGAATTTTTTTTTTTTTTTTTTAAAGTAACGTTCTCATACAAGCTACACTTATCGGCCTACCGTATACAAACATGATGACACCATAATTTCAGTTTTAACTGAATTTTTTTTTTTCTTAAATTAACGTTCTTATACAGGCTACTCTTATCGGCCTACCGTATACAAACATGATGACACCATAATTTCAGTTTTTACTGAACATTTTTTTTTTGTCAAATTAACGTTCTCATACAAGCTACTCTTATCGGCCTACCGTATACAAACATGATGACACCATAATTTCAGTTTTTACTGAAAGTTTATTTTTTCTCAAATTAACGTTCTCATACAGGCTACTCTTATCGGCCTACCGTATACAAACATGATGACACCATAATTTCAGTTTTTACTGAAATTTTTTTTTTTTTTAAAGTAACGTTCTCATACAAGCTACACTTATCGGCCTACCGTATACAAACATGATGACACCATAATTTCAGTTTTTACTGAAAATTTTTTTTTTTGTCAAATTAACGTTCTCATACAAGCTACTCTTATCGGCCTACCGTATACAAACATGATTACACCATAATTTCAGTTTTTACTGAAATTTTTTTTTTTTGTCAAATTAACGTTCTCATACAAGCTACTCTTATCGGCCTACCGTATACAAACATGATGACACCATAATTTCAGTTTTTACTGAAAATTTTTTTTTTTGTCAAATTAACGTTCTCATACAAGCTACTCTTATCGGCCTACCGTATACAAACATGATGACACCATAATTTCAGTTTTTACTGATTTTTTTTTTTTTTTTAAAGTAACGTTCTCATACAAGCTACACTTATCGGCCTACCGTATACAAACATGATGACACCATAATTTCAGTTTTTACTGAATTTTTTTTTTTTTTTTTACAGTAACGTTCTCATACAAGCTACACTTATCGGCCTACCGTATACAAACATGATGACACCATAATTTCAGTTTTTACTGAAATTTTTTTTTCTCAAATTAACGTTCTCATACAAGCTACTCTTATCGGCCTACCGTATACAAACATGATTACACCATAATTTCAGTTTTTACTGAAAATTTTTTTTTTTGTCAAATTAACGTTCTCATACAAGCTACTCTTATCGGCCTACCGTATACAAACATGATGACACCATAATTTCAGTTTTTACTGAAAGTTTATTTTTTCTCAAATTAACGTTCTCATACAGGCTACTCTTATCGGCCTACCGTATACAAACATGATGACACCATAATTTCAGTTTTTACTGAAATTTTTTTTTTTTTTAAAGTAACGTTCTCATACAAGCTACACTTATCGGCCTACCGTATACAAACATGATGACACCATAATTTCAGTTTTTACTGAATTTTTTTTTTTTTTTTTAAAGTAACGTTCTCATACAAGCTACACTTATCGGCCTACCGTATACAAACATGATGACACCATAATTTCAGTTTTTACTGAAATTTTTTTTTCTCAAATTAACGTTCTCATACAAGCTACTCTTATCGGCCTACCGTATACAAACATGATTACACCATAATTTCAGTTTTTACTGAAAATTTTTTTTTTTGTCAAATTAACGTTCTCATACAAGCTACTCTTATCGGCCTACCGTATACAAACATGATGACACCATAATTTCAGTTTTTACTGATTTTTTTTTTTTTTAAAGTAACGTTCTCATACAAGCTACACTTATCGGCCTACCGTATACAAACATGATGACACCATAATTTCAGTTTTTACTGAATTTTTTTTTTTTTTTTAAAGTAACGTTCTTATACAAGCTACACTTATCGGCCTACCGTATACAAACATGATGACACCATAATTTCAGTTTTTACTGAACATTTTTTTTTTGTCAAATTAACGTTCTCATACAAGCTACTCTTATCGGCCTACCGTATACAAACATGATGACACCATAATTTCAGTTTTTACTGAATTTTTTTTTTTTTTTTTAAAGTAACGTTCTCATACAAGCTACACTTATCGGCCTACCGTATACAAACATGATGACACCATAATTTCAGTTTTTACTGAAAATTTTTTTTTTTGTCAAATTAACGTTCTCATACAAGCTACTCTTATCGGCCTACCGTATACAAACATGATGACACCGTAATTTCAGTTTTTACTGATTTTTTTTTTTTTTTTAAAGTAACGTTCTCATACAAGCTACACTTATCGGCCTACCGTATACAAACATGATGACACCATAATTTCAGTTTTTACTGAACATTTTTTTTTTGTCAAATTAACGTTCTCATACAAGCTACTCTTATCGGCCTACCGTATACAAACATGATGACTCCATAATTTCAGTTTTTACTGAATTTTTTTTTTTTTTTTTAAAGTAACGTTCTCATACAAGCTACACTTATCGGCCTACCGTATACAAACATGATGACACCATAATTTCAGTTTTTACTGAAATTTTTTTTTCTCAAATTAACGTTCTCATACAAGCTACTCTTATCGGCCTACCGTATACAAACATGATTACACCATAATTTCAATTTTTACTGAAATTTTTTTTTTTTGTCAAATTAACGTTCTCATACAAGCTACTCTTATCGGCCTACCGTATACAAACATGATGACACCATAATTTCAGTTTTTACTGAAAATTTTTTTTTCTCAAATTAACGTTCTCATACAAGCTACTCTTATCGGCCTACCGTATACAAACATGATGACACCATAATTTCAATTTTTACTGAATTTTTTTTTTTTTTTTTTAAGTAACGTTCTCATACAAGCCACACTTATCGGCCTACCGTATACAAACATGATGACACCATAATTTCAGTTTTTACTGAATTTTTTTTTTTTTTTTTTAAAGTAACGTTCTCATACAAGCTACACTTATCGGCCTACCGTATACAAACATGATGACACCATAATTTCAGTTTTTACTGAATTTTTTTTTTTTTTTTTTTAAAGTAACGTTCTCATACAAGCTACACTTATCGGCCTACCGTATACAAACATGATGACACCATAATTTCAGTTTTAACTGAATTTTTTTTTTCTTAAATTAACGTTCTTATACAGGCTACTCTTATCGGCCTACCGTATACAAACATGATGACACCATAATTTCAGTTTTTACTGAACATTTTTTTTTTGTCAAATTAACGTTCTCATACAAGCTACTCTTATCGGCCTACCGTATACAAACATGATGACACCATAATTTCAGTTTTTACTGAATTTTTTTTTTTTTTTTTAAAGTAACGTTCTCATACAAGCTACACTTATCGGCCTACCGTATACAAACATGATGACACCATAATTTCAGTTTTTACTGAACATTTTTTTTTTGTCAAATTAACGTTCTCATACAAGCTACTCTTATCGGCCTACCGTATACAAACATGATGACACCATAATTTCAGTTTTTACTGAATTTTTTTTTTTTTTTTAAAGTAACGTTCTCATACAAGCTACTCTTATCGGCCTACCGTATACAAACATGATTACACCATAATTTCAGTTTTTACTGAAAATTTTTTTTTTTGTCAAATTAACGTTCTCATACAAGCTACTCTTATCGGCCTACCGTATACAAACATGATGACACCATAATTTCAGTTTTTACTGAAAATTTTTTTTTTTGTCAAATTAACGTTCTCATACAAGCTACTCTTATCGGCCTACCGTATACAAACATGATGAGACCATAATTTCAGTTTTTACTGAATTTTTTTTTTTTTTTTTAAAGTAACGTTCTCATACAAGCTACACTTATCGGCCTACCGTATACAAACATGATGACACCATAATTTCAGTTTTTACTGAAATTTTTTTTTCTCAAATTAACGTTCTCATACAAGCTACTCTATCGGCCTACCGTATACAAACATGATTACACCATAATTTCAGTTTTTACTGAAAATTTTTTTTTTTGTCAAATTAACGTTCTCATACAAGCTACTCTTATCGGCCTACCGTATACAAACATGATGACACCATAATTTCAGTTTTTACTGAAAATTTTTTTTTTTGTCAAATTAACGTTCTCATACAAGCTACTCTTATCGGCCTACCGTATACAAACATGATTACACCATAATTTCAGTTTTTACTGATTTTTTTTTTTTTTTTTAAAGTAACGTTCTCATACAAGCTACACTTATCGGCCTACCGTATACAAACATGATGACACCATAATTTCAGTTTTTACTGAACATTTTTTTTTTGTCAAATTAACGTTCTCATACAAGCTACTCTTATCGGCCTACCGTATACAAACATGATGACACCATAATTTCAGTTTTTACTGAATTTTTTTTTTTTTTTTTAAAGTAACGTTCTCATACAAGCTACACTTATCGGCCTACCGTATACAAACATGATGACACCATAATTTCAGTTTTTACTGAAATTTTTTTTTCTCAAATTAACGTTCTCATACAAGCTACTCTTATCGGCCTACCGTATACAAACATGATTACACCATAATTTCAGTTTTTACTGAAAATTTTTTTTTTTGTCAAATTAACGTTCTCATACAAGCTACTCTTATCGGCCTACCGTATACAAACATGATGACACCATAATTTCAGTTTTTACTGATTTTTTTTTTTTTTTTTAAAGTAACGTTCTCATACAAGCTACACTTATCGGCCTACCGTATACAAACATGATGACACCATAATTTCAGTTTTTACTGAACATTTTTTTTTTGTCAAATTAACGTTCTCATACAAGCTACTCTTATCGGCCTACCGTATACAAACATGATGACACCATAATTTCAGTTTTTACTGAACATTTTTTTTTTTTAAAGTAACGTTCTCATACAAGCTACACTTATCGGCCTACCGTATACAAACATGATGACACCATAATTTCAGTTTTTACTGAAATTTTTTTTTCTCAAATTAACGTTCTCATACAAGCTACTCTTATCGGCCTACCGTATACAAACACGATTACACCATAATTTCAGTTTTTACTGAAATTTTTTTTTTTTGTCAAATTAACGTTCTCATACAAGCTACTCTTATCGGCCTACCGTATACAAACATGATGACACCATAATTTCAGTTTTTACTGAAAATTTTTTTTTCGCAAATTAACGTTCTCATACAAGCTACTCTTATCGGCCTACCGTATACAAACATGATGACACCATAAATTCAGTTTTTACTGAATTTTTTTTTTTTTTTTTAAAGTAACGTTCTCATACAAGCTACACTTATCGGCCTACCGTATACAAACATGATGACACCATAATTTCAGTTTTTACTGAAATTTTTTTTTCTCAAATTAACGTTCTCATACAAGCTACTCTTATCGGCCTACCGTATACAAACATGATTACACCATAATTTCAGTTTTTACTGAAAATTTTTTTTTTTGTCAAATTAACGTTCTCATACAAGCTACTCTTATCGGCCTACCGTATACAAACATGATGACACCATAATTTCAGTTTTTACTGATTTTTTTTTTTTTTTTTAAAGTAACGTTCTCATACAAGCTACACTTATCGGCCTACCGTATACAAACATGATGACACCATAATTTCAGTTTTTACTGAACATTTTTTTTTTGTCAAATTAACGTTCTCATACAAGCTACTCTTATCGGCCTACCGTATACAAACATGATGACACCATAATTTCAGTTTTTACTGAATTTTTTTTTTTTTTTTTAAAGTAACGTTCTCATACAAGCTACACTTATCGGCCTACCGTATACAAACATGATGACACCATAATTTCAGTTTTTACTGAAATTTTTTTTTCTCAAATTAACGTTCTCATACAAGCTACTCTTATCGGCCTACCGTATACAAACACGATTACACCATAATTTCAGTTTTTACTGAAATTTTTTTTTTTTGTCAAATTAACGTTCTCATACAAGCTACTCTTATCGGCCTACCGTATACAAACATGATGACACCATAATTTCAGTTTTTACTGAAAATTTTTTTTTCGCAAATTAACGTTCTCATACAAGCTACTCTTATCGGCCTACCGTATACAAACATGATGACACCATAATTTTAGTTTTTACTGAAATTTTTTTTTTTCTTAAATTAACGTTCTTATACAGGCTACTCTTATCGGCCTACCGTATACAAACATGATGACACCATAATTTCAGTTTTTACTGATTTTTTTTTTTTTTTTAAAGTAACGTTCTCATACAAGCTACACTTATCGGCCTACCGTATACAAACATGATGACACCATAATTTCAGTTTTTACTGAAATTTTTTTTTCTCAAATTAACGTTCTCATACAAGCTACTCTTATCGGCCTACCGTATACAAACATGATGACACCATAATTTCAGTTTTTACTGAAATTTTTTTTTCTCAAATTAACGTTCTCATACAAGCTACTCTTATCGGCCTACCGTATACAAACATGATTACACCATAATTTCAGTTTTTACTGAAAATTTTTTTTTTTGTCAAATTAACGTTCTCATACAAGCTACTCTTATCGGCCTACCGTATACAAACATGATGACACCATAATTTCAGTTTTTACTGAAAATTTTTTTTTTTGTCAAATTAACGTTCTCATACAAGCTACTCTTATCGGCCTACCGTATACAAACATGATGACACCATAATTTCAGTTTTTACTGAATTTTTTTTTTTTTTTTTAAAGTAACGTTCTCATACAAGCTACACTTATCGGCCTACCGTATACAAACATGATGACACCATAATTTCAGTTTTTACTGATTTTTTTTTTTTTTTTTAAAGTAACGTTCTTATACAAGCTACACTTATCGGCCTACCGTATACAAACATGATGACACCATAATTTCAGTTTTTACTGAACATTTTTTTTTTGTCAAATTAACGTTCTCATACAAGCTACTCTTATCGGCCTACCGTATACAAACATGATGACACCATAATTTCAGTTTTTACTGAATTTTTTTTTTTTTTTTTAAAGTAACGTTCTCATACAAGCTACACTTATCGGCCTACCGTATACAAACATGATGACACCATAATTTCAGTTTTTACTGAAATTTTTTTTTCTCAAATTAACGTTCTCATACAAGCTACTCTTATCGGCCCACCGTATACAAACATGATTACACCATAATTTCAGTTTTTACTGAAATTTTTTTTCTCAAATTAACGTTCTCATACAAGCTACACTTATCGGCCTACCGTATACAAACATGATGACACCATAATTTCAGTTTTTACTGAATTTTTTTTTTTTTTGTCAAATTAACGTTCTCATACAAGCTACACTTATCGGCCTACCGTATACAAACATGATGACACCATAATTTCAGTTTTTACTGAACATTTTTTTTTTGTCAAATTAACGTTCTCATACAAGCTACTCTTATCGGCCTACCGTATACAAACATGATGACACCATAATATCAGTTTTTACTGATTTTTTTTTTTTTTTTTAAAGTAACGTTCTCATACAAGCTACACTTATCGGCCTACCGTATACAAACATGATGACACCATAATTTCAGTTTTTACTGAACATTTTTTTTTTGTCAAATTAACGTTCTCATACAAGCTACTCTTATCGGCCTACCGTATACAAACATGATGACACCATAATTTCAGTTTTTACTGAATTTTTTTTTTTTTTTTTAAAGTAACGTTCTCATACAAGCTACACTTATCGGCCTACCGTATACAAACATGATGACACCATAATTTCAGTTTTTACTGAAATTTTTTTTTCTCAAATTAACGTTCTCATACAAGCTACTCTTATCGGCCTACCGTATACAAACATGATTACACCATAATTTCAGTTTTTACTGAAATTTTTTTTTTTTGTCAAATTAACGTTCTCATACAAGCTACTCTTATCGGCCTACCGTATACAAACATGATGACACCATAATTTCAGTTTTTACTGAAAATTTTTTTTTCTCAAATTAACGTTCTCATACAAGCTACTCTTATCGGCCTACCGTATACAAACATGATGACACCATAATTTTAGTTTTTACTGAAATTTTTTTTTTTCTTAAATTAACGTTCTTATACAGGCTACTCTTTTCGGCCTACCGTATACAAACATGATGACACCATAATTTCAGTTTTTACTGATTTTTTTTTTTTTTTTAAAGTAACGTTCTCATACAAGCTACACTTATCGGCCTACCGTATACAAACATGATGACACCATAATTTCAGTTTTTACTGAAATTTTTTTTTCTCAAATTAACGTTCTCATACAAGCTACTCTTATCGGCCTACCGTATACAAACATGATGACACCATAATTTCAGTTTTTACTGAAATTTTTTTTTCTCAAATTAACGTTCTCATACAAGCTACTCTTATCGGCCTACCGTATACAAACATGATGACACCATAATTTCAGTTTTTACTGAAATTTTTTTTTTTTTTTTAAAGTAACGTTCTCATACAAGCTACACTTATCGGCCTACCGTATACAAACATGATGACACCATAATTTCAGTTTTTACTGATTTTTTTTTTTTTTTTTAAAGTAACGTTCTTATACAAGCTACACTTATCGGCCTACCGTATACAAACATGATGACACCATAATTTCAGTTTTTACTGAACATTTTTTTTTTGTCAAATTAACGTTCTCATACAAGCTACTCTTATCGGCCTACCGTATACAAACATGATGACACCATAATTTCAGTTTTTACTGAATTTTTTTTTTTTTTTTTAAAGTAACGTTCTCATACAAGCTACACTTATCGGCCTACCGTATACAAACATGATGACACCATAATTTCAGTTTTTACTGAAATTTTTTTTTCTCAAATTAACGTTCTCATACAAGCTACTCTTATCGGCCTACCGTATACAAACATGATTACACCATAATTTCAGTTTTTACTGAAAGTTTATTTTTTCTCAAATTAACGTTCTCATACAAGCTACACTTATCGGCCTACCGTATACAAACATGATGACACCATAATTTCAGTTTTTACTTAATTTTTTTTTTTTTTTTTAAAGTAACGTTCTCATACAAGCTACACTTATCGGCCTACCGTATACAAACATGATGACACCATAATTTCAGTTTTTACTGAATTTTTTTTTTTTTTTTTTAAAGTAACGTTCTCATACAAGCTACACTTATCGGCCTACCGTATACAAACATGATGACACCATAATTTCAGTTTTTACTGAAAATTTTTTTTTTTGTCAAATTAACGTTCTCATACAAGCTACACTTATCGGCCTACCGTATACAAACATGATGACACCATAATTTCAGTTTTTACTGAAATTTTTTTTTTTTTTAAAGTAACGTTCTCATACAAGCTACACTCATCGGCCTATCGTATACAAACATGATGACACCATAATTTCAATTTTTACTGAATTTTTTTTATTTTTTTTTAAAGTAACGTTCTCATACAAGCTACACTTATCGGCCTACCGTATACAAACATGATGACACCATAATTTCAGTTTTTACTGAATTTTTTTTTTTTTTTTTTAAAGTAACGTTCTCATACAAGCTACACTTATCGGCCTACCGTATACAAACATGATGACACCATAATTTCAGTTTTTACTGAAAAATTTTTTTTTTGTCAAATTAACGTTCTCATACAAGCTACTCTTATCGGCCTACCGTATACAAACATGATGACACCATAATTTCAGTTTTTACTGAATTTTTTTTTTTTTTTTTAAAGTAACGTTCTCATACAAGCTACACTTATCGGCCTACCGTATACAAACATGATGACACCATAATTTCAGTTTTTACTGAAATTTTTTTTTCTCAAATTAACGTTCTCATACAAGCTACTCTTATCGGCCTACCGTATACAAACATGATGACACCATAATTTCAGTTTTTACTGAACATTTTTTTTTTGTCAAATTAACGTTCTCATACAAGCTACTCTTATCGGCCTACCGTATACAAACATGATGACACCATAATTTCAGTTTTTACTGAATTTTTTTTTTTTTTTTTAAAGTAACGTTCTCATACAAGCTACACTTATCGGCCTACCGTATACAAACATGATGACACCATAATTTCAGTTTTTACTGAATTTTTTTTTTTTTTTTAAAGTAACGTTCTCATACAAGCTACACTTATCGGCCTACCGTATACAAACATGATGACACCATAATTTTGGTTTTTACTGAAATTTTTTTTTTTGTCAAATTAACGTTCTTATACAGGCTACTCTTATCGGCCTACCGTATACAAACATGATGACACCATAATTTCAGTTTTTACTGATTTTTTTTTTTTTTTTTAAAGTAACGTTCTCATACAAGCTACACTTATCGGCCTACCGTATACAAACATGATGACACCATAATTTCAGTTTTTACTGAAATTTTTTTTTCTCAAATTAACGTTCTCATACAAGCTACTCTTATCGGCCTACCGTATACAAACATGATGACACCATAATTTCAGTTTTTACTTAAAATTTTTTTTTCTCAAATTAACGTTCTCATACAAGCTACACTTATCGGCCTACCGTATACAAACATGATGACACCATAATTTCAGTTTTAACTGAATTTTTTTTTTCTCTTAAATTAACGTTCTTATACAGGCTACTCTTATCGGCCTACCGTATACAAACATGATGACACCATAATTTCAGTTTTTACTGAATTTTTTTTTTTTTTTTTTAAAGTAACGTTCTCATACAAGCTACACTTATCGGCCTACCGTATACAAACATGATGACACCATAATTTCTGTTTTTACTGAAAATTTTTTTTCTCAAATTAACGTTCTCATACAAGCTACTCTTATCGGCCTACCGTATACAAACATGATGACACCATAATTTCAGTTTTTACTGAAATTTTTTTTTTTTCTTAAATTAACGTTCTTATACAGGCTACTCTTATCGGCCTACCGTATACAAACATGATGACACCATAATTTCAGTTTTTACTGAATTTTTTTTTTTTTTTTTAAAGTAACGTTCTTATACAGGCTACACTTATCAGCCTACCGTATACAAACATGATGACACCATAATTTCAGTTTTTACTGAAAATTTTTTTTTCTCAAATTAACGTTCTCATACAAGCTACTCTTATCGGCCTACCGTATACAAACATGATGACACCATAATTTTAGTTTTTACTGAAATTTTTTTTTTTCTTAAATTAACGTTCTTATACAGGCTACTCTTATCGGCCTACCGTATACAAACATGATGACACCATAATTTCAGTTTTTACTGATTTTTTTTTTTTTTTTTAAAGTAACGTTCTCATACAAGCTACACTTATCGGCCTACCGTATACAAACATGATGACACCATAATTTCAGTTTTTACTGAAATTTTTTTTTCTCAAATTAACGTTCTCATACAAGCTACACTTATCGGCCTACCGTATACAAACATGATGACACCATAATTTCAGTTTTTACTGAAAATTTTTTTTCTTGTCAAATTAACGTTCTCATACAAGCTACTCTTATCGGCCTACCGTATACAAACATGATGACACCATAATTTCAGTTTTTACTGAATTTTTTTTTTTTTTTTTAAAGTAACGTTCTCATACAAGCTACACTTATCGGCCTACCGTATACAAACATGATGACACCATAATTTCAATTTTTACTGAATTTTTTTTTTTTTTTTAAGTAACGTTCTCATACAAGCTACACTTATCGGCCTACCGTATACAAACATGATGACACAATAATTTCAGTTTTTACTGAATTTTTTTTTTTTTTTTTTAAAGTAGCGTTCTCATACAAGCTACACTTATCGGCCTACCGTATACAAACATGATGACACCATAATTTCAGTTTTTACTGAAAATTTTTTTTTTTGTCAAATTAACGTTCTCATACAAGCTACTCTTATCGGCCTACCGTATACAAACATGATGACACCATAATTTCAGTTTTTACTGAATTTTTTTTTTTTTTTTTAAAGTAACGTTCTCATACAAGCTACACTTATCGGCCTACCGTATACAAACATGATGACACCATAATTTCAGTTTTTACTGAATTTTTTTTTTTTTTTCTAAAGTAACGTTCTCATACAAGCTACACTTATCGGCCTACCGTATACAAACATGATGACACCATAATTTCAGTTTTTACTGAATTTTTTTTTTTTTTTTTTAAAGTAACGTTCTCATACAAGCTACACTTATCGGCCTACCGTATACAGACATGATGACACCATAATTTCAGTTTTTACTGAAAATTTTTTTTTTTGTCAAATTAACGTTCTCATACAAGCTACACTTATCGGCCTACCGTATACAAACATGATGACACCATAATTTCAGTTTTTACTGAAATTTTTTTTTTTTTTTAAGTAACGTTCTCATACAAGCTACACTTATCGGCCTACCGTATACAAACATGATGACACCATAATTTCAGTTTTTACTGAAATTTTTTTTTCTCAAATTAACGTTCTCATACAAGCTACACTTATCGGCCTACCGTATACAAACATGATGACACCATAATTTCAGTTTTTACTGAAATTTTTTTTTCTCAAATTAACGTTCTCATACAAGCTACTCTTATCGGCCTACCGTATACAAACATGATGATCCCATAATTTCAGTTTTTACTGAAAATTTTTTTTTTCTCAAATTAACGTTCTCATACAAGCTACACTTATCGGCCTACCGTATACAAACATGATGACACCATAATTTCAGTTTTTACTGAATTTTTTTTTTTCTTAAATTAACGTTCTTATACAGGCTACTCTTATCGGCCTACCGTATACAAACATGATGACACCATAATTTCAGTTTTTACTGAAAATTTTTTTTTTTGTCAAATTAACGTTCTCATACAAGCTACTCTTATCGGCCTACCGTATACAAACATGATGACACCATAATTTCAGTTTTTACTGAAAATTTTTTTTTTCTTAAATTAACGTTCTTATACAGGCTACTCTTATCGGCCTACCGTATACAAACATGATGACACCATAATTTCAGTTTTTACTGAATTTTTTTTTTTCTTAAATTAACGTTCTTATACAGGCTACTCTTATCGGCCTACCGTATACAAACATGATGACACCATAATTTCAGTTTTTACTGAAATTTTTTTTTTTTGTCAAATTAACGTTCTCATACAAGCTACTCTTATCGGCCTACCGTATACAAACATGATGACACCATAATTTCAGTTTTTACTGAAAATTTTTTTTTTCTTAAATTAACGTTCTTATACAGGCTACTCTTATCGGCCTACCGTATACAAACATGATGACACCATAATTTCAGTTTTTACTGAATTTTTTTTTTTTTTTTTAAAGTAACGTTCTCATACAAGCTACACTTATCGGCCTACCGTATACAAACATGATGACACCATAATTTCAGTTTTTACTGAAATTTTTTTTTCTCAAATTAACGTTCTCATACAAGCTACTCTTATCGGCCTACCGTATACAAACATGATGACACCATAATTTCAGTTTTTACTGAAATTTTTTTTTTTTTAAAGTAACGTTCTCATACAAGCTACACTTATCGGCCTACCGTATACAAACATGATGACACCATAATTTCAGATTTTACTGAAAATTTTTTTTTTTGTCAAATTAACGTTCTCATACAAGCTACTCTTATCGGCCTACCGTATACAAACATGATGACACCATAATTTCAGTTTTTACTGAAAGTTTATTTTTTCTCAAATTAACGTTCTCATACAGGCTACTCTTATCGGCCTACCGTATACAAACATGATGACACCATAATTTCAGTTTTTACTGAAATTTTTTTTTTTTCAAAGTAACGTTCTCATACAAGCTACACTTATCGGCCTACCGTATACAAACATGATGACACCATAATTTCAGTTTTTACTGAAATTTTTTTTTCTCAAATTAACGTTCTCATACAAGCTACACTTATCGGCCTACCGTATACAAACATGATGACACCATAATTTCAGTTTTTACTAAATTTTTTTTTTTTTCTTTAAAGTAACGTTCTCATACAAGCTACACTTATCGGCCTACCGTATACAAACATGATGACACCATAATTTCAGTTTTTACTGAATTTTTTTTTTTTTTTTTAAAGTAACGTTCTCATACAAGCTACACTTATCGGCCTACCGTATACAAACATGATGACACCATAATTTCAGTTTTTACTGAAAATTTTTTTTTTTGTCAAATTAACGTTCTCATACAAGCTACACTTATCGGCCTACCGTATACAAACATGATGACACCATGATTTCAGTTTTTACTGAAATTTTTTTTTTTTTTAAAGTAACGTTCTCATACAAGCTACACTTATCGGCCTACCGTATACAAACATGATGACACCATAATTTTAATTTTTACTGAATTTTTTTTTTTTTTTTTAAAGTAACGTTCTCATACAAGCTACACTTATCGGCCTACCGTATACAAACATGATGACACCATAATTTCAGTTTTTACTGAATTTTTTTTTTTTTTTTTTAAAGTAACGTTCTCATACAAGCTACTCTTATCGGCCTACCGTATACAAACATGATGACACCATAATTTCAGTTTTTACTGAAAGTTTATTTTTTCTCAAATTAACGTTCTCATACAGGCTACTCTTATCGGCCTACCGTATACAAACATGATGACACCATAATTTCAGTTTTTACTGAATTTTTTTTTTTTTTTTTTAAAGTAACGTTCTCATACAAGCTACACTTATCGGCCTACCGTATACAAACATGATGACACCATAATTTCAGTTTTTACTGAAATTTTTTTTTCTCAAATTAACGTTCTCATACAAGCTACTCTTATCGGCCTACCGTATACAAACATGATGACACCATAATTTCAGTTTTTACTGAAATTTTTTTTTTTTTAAAGTAACGTTCTCATACAAGCTACACTTATCGGCCTACCGTATACAAACATGATGACACCATAATTTCAGATTTTACTGAAAATTTTTTTTTTTGTCAAATTAACGTTCTCATACAAGCTACTCTTATCGGCCTACCGTATACAAACATGATGACACCATAATTTCAGTTTTTACTGAAAGTTTATTTTTTCTCAAATTAACGTTCTCATACAGGCTACTCTTATCGGCCTACCGTATACAAACATGATGACACCATAATTTCAGTTTTTACTGAAATTTTTTTTTTTTCAAAGTAACGTTCTCATACAAGCTACACTTATCGGCCTACCGTATACAAACATGATGACACCATAATTTCAGTTTTTACTGAAATTTTTTTTTCTCAAATTAACGTTCTCATACAAGCTACACTTATCGGCCTACCGTATACAAACATGATGACACCATAATTTCAGTTTTTACTAAATTTTTTTTTTTTTCTTTAAAGTAACGTTCTCATACAAGCTACACTTATCGGCCTACCGTATACAAACATGATGACACCATAATTTCAGTTTTTACTGAATTTTTTTTTTTTTTTTTAAAGTAACGTTCTCATAAAAGCTACACTTATCGGCCTACCGTATACAAACATGATGACACCATAATTTCAGTTTTTACTGAAAATTTTTTTTTTTGTCAAATTAACGTTCTCATACAAGCTACACTTATCGGCCTACCGTATACAAACATGATGACACCATGATTTCAGTTTTTACTGAAATTTTTTTTTTTTTTAAAGTAACGTTCTCATACAAGCTACACTTATCGGCCTACCGTATACAAACATGATGACACCATAATTTTAATTTTTACTGAATTTTTTTTTTTTTTTTTAAAGTAACGTTCTCATACAAGCTACACTTATCGGCCTACCGTATACAAACATGATGACACCATAATTTCAGTTTTTACTGAATTTTTTTTTTTTTTTTTTAAAGTAACGTTCTCATACAAGCTACACTTATCGGCCTACCGTATACAAACATGATGACACCATAATTTCAGTTTTTACTGAAAATTTTTTTTTTGTCAAATTAACGTTCTCATACAAGCTACTCTTATCGGCCTACCGTATACAAACATGATGACACCATAATTTCAGTTTTTACTGAATTTTTTTTTTTTTTTTAAAGTAACGTTCTCATACAAGCTACACTTATCGGCCTACCGTATACAAACATGATGACACCGTAATTTCAGTTTTTACTGAAATTTTTTTTTCTCAAATTAACGTTCTCATACAAGCTATTCTTATCGGCCTACCGTATACAAACATGATGACACCATAATTTCAGTTTTTACAGAATTTTTTTTTTTTTTTTTTAAAGTAACGTTCTCATACAAGCTACACTTATCGGCCTACCGTATACAAACATGATTACACCATAATTTCAGTTTTTACTGAAAATTTTTTTTTTTGTCAAATTAACGTTCTCATACAAGCTACTCTTATCGGCCTACCGTATACAAACATGATGACACCATAATTTCAGTTTTTACTGATTTTTTTTTTTTTTTTTAAAGTAACGTTCTCATACAAGCTACACTTATCGGCCTACCGTATACAAACATGATGACACCATAATTTCAGTTTTTACTGAATTTTTTTTTTTTTTTTAAAGTAACGTTCTCATACAAGCTACACTTATCGGCCTACCGTATACAAACATGATGACACCATAATTTCAGTTTTTACTGAACATTTTTTTTTTGTCAAATTAACGTTCTCATACAAGCTACTCTTATCGGCCTACCGTATACAAACATGATGACACCATAATTTCAGTTTTTACTGAATTTTTTTTTTTTTTTTTTAAAGTAACGTTCTCATACAAGCTACACTTATCGGCCTACCGTATACAAACATGATGACACCATAAATTCAGTTTTTACTGAAATTTTTTTTTCTCAAATTAACGTTCTCATACAAGCTACTCTTATCGGCCTACCGTATACAAACATGATGATACCATAATTTCAGTTTTTACTGAAAATTTTTTTTTTTGTCAAATTAACGTTCTCATACAAGCTACTCTTATCGGCCTACCGTATACAAACATGATGACACCATAATTTCAGTTTTTACTGAAAATTTTTTTTTTCCTTAAAGTAACGTTCTCATACAAGCTACACTTATCGGCCTACCGTATACAAACATGATTACACCATAATTTCAGTTTTTACTGAAAATTTTTTTTTTTGTCAAATTAACGTTCTCATACAAGCTACTCTTATCGGCCTACCGTATACAAACATGATGACACCATAATTTCAGTTTTTACTGATTTTTTTTTTTTTTTTTAAAGTAACGTTCTCATACAAGCTACACTTATCGGCCTACCGTATACAAACATGATGACACCATAATTTCAGTTTTTACTGAATTTTTTTTTTTTTTTTAAAGTAACGTTCTCATACAAGCTACACTTATCGGCCTACCGTATACAAACATGATGACACCATAATTTCAGTTTTTACTGAACATTTTTTTTTTGTCAAATTAACGTTCTCATACAAGCTACTCTTATCGGCCTACCGTATACAAACATGATGACACCATAATTTCAGTTTTTACTGAATTTTTTTTTTTTTTTTTTAAAGTAACGTTCTCATACAAGCTACACTTATCGGCCTACCGTATACAAACATGATGACACCATAATTTCAGTTTTTACTGAATTTTTTTTTTTCTTAAATTAACGTTCTTATACAGGCTACTCTTATCGGCCTACCGTATACAAACATGATGACACCATAATTTCAGTTTTTACTGAATTTTTTTTTTTTTTTTTTAAAGTAACGTTCTCATACAAGCTACACTTATCGGCCTACCGTATACAAACATGATGACACCATAATTTCAGTTTTTACTGAAATTTTTTTTTTCTCAAATTAACGTTCTCATACAAGCTACTCTTATCGGCCTACCGTATACAAACATGATGACACCATAATTTTAGTTTTTACTGAAATTTTTTTTTTTTTTAAAGTAACGTTCTTATACAAGCTACTCTTATCGGCCTACAGTATACAAACATGATGACACCATAATTTCAGTTTTTACTGAATTTTTTTTTTTCTCAAATTAACGTTCTGATACAGGCTACTCTTATCGGCCCACCGTATACAAGCATGATGACACCATAATTTCAGTTTTTACTGAATTTTTTTTTTTTTTCTCAAATTAACGTTCTCATACAAGCTACACTTATCGGCCTACCGTATACAAACATGATGACACCATAATTTCAGTTTTTACTGAATTTTTTTTTTCCTAAATTAACGTTCTTATACAGGCTACACTTATCGGCCTACCGTATACAAACATGATGACACCATAATTTCAGTTTTTACTGAAAATTTTTTTTTTGTCAAATTAACGTTCTCATACAAGCTACTCTTATCGGCCTACCGTATACAAACATGATGACACCATAATTTCAGTTTTTACTGAATTTTTTTTTTTTTTTTTTAAAGTAACGTTTTCATACAAGCTACACTTATCGGCCTACCGTATACAAACATGATGACACCATAATTTCAGTTTTTACTGAAAATTTTTTTTTTTGTCAAATTAACGTTCTCATACAAGCTACTCTTATCGGCCTACCGTATACAAACATGATGACACCATAATTTCAGTTTTTACTGAAAATTTTTTTTTTCTTAAATTAACGTTCTTATACAGGCTACTCTTATCGGCCTACCGTATACAAACATGATGACACCATAATTTCAGTTTTTACTGAATTTTTTTTTTTCTTAAATTAACGTTCTTATACAGGCTACTCTTATCGGCCTACCGTATACAAACATGATGACACCATAATTTCAGTTTTTACTGAATTTTTTTTTTTTTTTTTTAAAGTAACGTTCTCATACAAGCTACTCTTATCGGCCTACCGTATACAAACATGATGACACCATAATTTCAGTTTTTACTGAAATTTTTTTTTCTCAAATTAACGTTCTCATACAAGCTACTCTTATCGGCCTACCGTATACAAACATGATGACACCATAATTTTAGTTTTTACTGAATTTTTTTTTTTTTTTTTTAAAGTAAAGTTCTCATACAAGCTACACTTATCGGCCTACCGTATACAAACATGATGACACCATAATTTCAGTTTTAACTGAATTTTTTTTTTTCTTAAATTAACGTTCTTATACAGGCTACTCTTATCGGCCTACCGTATACAAACATGATGACACCATAATTTTAGTTTTTACTGAATTTTTTTTTTTTTTTTTTAAAGTAAAGTTCTCATACAAGCTACACTTATCGGCCTACCGTATACAAACATGATGACACCATAATTTCAGTTGTAACTGAATTTTTTTCTTTCTTAAATTAACATTCTTATACAAGCTACACTTATCGGCCTACCGTATACAAACATGATGACACCATAATTTCAGTTGTAACTGAATTTTTTTCTTTCTTAAATTAACATTCTTATACAAGCTACTCTTATCGGCCTACCGTATACAAACATGATGACACCATAATTTCAGTTTTTACTGAATTTTTTTTTTTTTTTTTTAAAGTAACGTTTTCATACAAGCTACACTTATCGGCCTACCGTATACAAACATGATGACACCATAATTTCAGTTTTTACTGAAAATTTTTTTTTTTGTCAAATTAACGTTCTCATACAAGCTACTCTTATCGGCCTACCGTATACAAACATGATGACACCATAATTTCAGTTTTTACTGAAAATTTTTTTTTTCTTAAATTAACGTTCTTATACAGGCTACTCTTATCGGCCTACCGTATACAAACATGATGACACCATAATTTCAGTTTTTACTGAATTTTTTTTTTTCTTAAATTAACGTTCTTATACAGGCTACTCTTATCGGCCTACCGTATACAAACATGATGACACCAAAATTTCTGTTTTTACTGAAATTTTTTTTTCTCAAATTAACGTTCTCATACAAGCTACTCTTATCGGCCTACCGTATACAAACATGATGACACCATAATTTTAGTTTTTACTGAAATTTTTTTTTTTCTTAAATTAACGTTCTTATACAGGCTACTCTTATCGGCCTACCGTATACAAACATGATGACACCATAATTTCAGTTTTTACTGAAAATTTTTTTTTCTCAAATTAACGTTCTCATACAAGCTACACTTATCGGCCTACCGTATACAAACATGATGACACCATAATTTCAGTTTTTACTGAAAATTTTTTTTTTGTCAAATTAACGTTCTCATACAAGCTACTCTTATCGGCCTACCGTATACAAACATGATGACACCATAATTTCAGTTTTTACTGAATTTTTTTTTTTTTTTTAAAGTAACGTTCTCATACAAGCTACACTTATCGGCCTACCGTATACAAACATGATGACACCATAATTTCAGTTTTTACTGAACATTTTTTTTTTGTCAAATTAACGTTCTCATACAAGCTACTCTTATCGGCCTACCGTATACAAACATGATGACACCATAATTTCAGTTTTTACTGATTTTTTTTTTTTTTTTTAAAGTAACGTTCTCATACAAGCTACTCTTATCGGCCTACCGTATACAAACATGATGACACCATAATTTCAGTTTTTACTGATTTTTTTTTTTTTTTTTAAAGTAACGTTCTCATACAAGCTACACTTATCGGCCTACCGTATACAAACATGATGACACCATAATTTCAGTTTTTACTGAATTTTTTTTTTTTTTTTAAAGTAACGTTCTCATACAAGCTACTCTTATCGGCCTACCGTATACAAACATGATGACACCATAATTTCAGTTTTTACTGAACATTTTTTTTTTGTCAAATTAACGTTCTCATACAAGCTACTCTTATCGGCCTACCGTATACAAACATGATGACACCATAATTTCAGTTTTTACTGAAATTTTTTTTTCTCAAATTAACGTTCTCATACAAGCTATTCTTATCGGCCTACCGTATACAAACATGATGACACCATAATTTCAGTTTTTACAGAATTTTTTTTTTTTTTTTTTAAAGTAACGTTCTCATACAAGCTACACTTATCGGCCTACCGTATACAAACATGATTACACCATAATTTCAGTTTTTACTGAAAATTTTTTTTTTTGTCAAATTAACGTTCTCATACAAGCTACTCTTATCGGCCTACCGTATACAAACATGATGACACCATAATTTCAGTTTTTACTGATTTTTTTTTTTTTTTTTAAAGTAACGTTCTCATACAAGCTACACTTATCGGCCTACCGTATACAAACATGATGACACCATAATTTCAGTTTTTACTGAATTTTTTTTTTTTTTTTAAAGTAACGTTCTCATACAAGCTACACTTATCGGCCTACCGTATACAAACATGATGACACCATAATTTCAGTTTTTACTGAACATTTTTTTTTTGTCAAATTAACGTTCTCATACAAGCTACTCTTATCGGCCTACCGTATACAAACATGATGACACCATAATTTCAGTTTTTACTGAATTTTTTTTTTTTTTTTTTAAAGTAACGTTCTCATACAAGCTACACTTATCGGCCTACCGTATACAAACATGATGACACCATAATTTCAGTTTTTACTGAAATTTTTTTTTCTCAAATTAACGTTCTCATACAAGCTACTCTTATCGGCCTACCGTATACAAACATGATGATACCATAATTTCAGTTTTTACTGAAAATTTTTTTTTTTGTCAAATTAACGTTCTCATACAAGCTACTCTTATCGGCCTACCGTATACAAACATGATGACACCATAATTTCAGTTTTTACTGAAAATTTTTTTTTTCTTAAATTAACGTTCTTATACAGGCTACTCTTATCGGCCTACCGTATACAAACATGATGACACCATAATTTCAGTTTTTACTGAATTTTTTTTTTTCTTAAATTAACGTTCTTATACAGGCTACTTTTATCGGCCTACCGTATACAAACATGATGACACCATAATTTCAGTTTTTACTGAATTTTTTTTTTTTTTTTTTAAAGTAACGTTCTCATACAAGCTACACTTATCGGCCTACCGTATACAAACATGATGACACCATAATTTCAGTTTTTACTGAAATTTTTTTTTTCTCAAATTAACGTTCTCATACAAGCTACTCTTATCGGCCTACCGTATACAAACATGATGACACCATAATTTTAGTTTTTACTGAAATTTTTTTTTTTTTAAAGTAACGTTCTTATACAAGCTACTCTTATCGGCCTACAGTATACAAACATGATGACACCATAATTTCAGTTTTTACTGAATTTTTTTTTTTCTCAAATTAACGTTCTGATACAGGCTACTCTTATCGGCCCACCGTATACAAGCATGATGACACCATAATTTCAGTTTTTACTGAATTTTTTTTTTTTTTCTCAAATTAACGTTCTCATACAAGCTAAACTTATCGGCCTACCGTATACAAACATGATGACACCATAATTTCAGTTTTTACTGAATTTTTTTTTTCCTAAATTAACGTTCTTATACAGGCTACACTTATCGGCCTACCGTATACAAACATGATGACACCATAATTTCAGTTTTTACTGAAAATTTTTTTTTTGTCAAATTAACGTTCTCATACAAGCTACTCTTATCGGCCTACCGTATACAAACATGATGACACCATAATTTCAGTTTTTACTGAATTTTTTTTTTTTTTTTTAAAGTAACGTTCTCATACAAGCTACACTTATCGGCCTACCGTATACAAACATGATGACACCATAATTTCAGTTTTTACTGAAAATTTTTTTTTTGTCAAATTAACGTTCTCATACAAGCTACTCTTATCGGCCTACCGTATACAAACATGATGACACCATAATTTCAGTTTTTACTGAAAATTTTTTTTTTCTTAAATTAACGTTCTTATACAGGCTACTCTTATCGGCCTACCGTATACAAACATGATGACACCATAATTTCAGTTTTTACTGAATTTTTTTTTTTCTTAAATTAACGTTCTTATACAGGCTACTCTTATCGGCCTACCGTATACAAACATGATGATACCATAATTTCAGTTTTTACTGAATTTTTTTTTTTTTTTTTTAAAGTAACGTTCTCATACAAGCTACTCTTATCGGCCTACCGTATACAAACATGATGACACCATAATTTCAGTTTTTACTGAAATTTTTTTTTCTCAAATTAACGTTCTCATACAAGCTACTCTTATCGGCCTACCGTATACAAACATGATGACACCATAATTTTAGTTTTTACTGAATTTTTTTTTTTTTTTTTTAAAGTAAAGTTCTCATACAAGCTACACTTATCGGCCTACCGTATACAAACATGATGACACCATAATTTCAGTTTTAACTGAATTTTTTTTTTTCTTAAATTAACGTTCTTATACAGGCTACTCTTATCGGCCTACCGTATACAAACATGATGACACCATAATTTTAGTTTTTACTGAATTTTTTTTTTTTTTTTTTAAAGTAAAGTTCTCATACAAGCTACACTTATCGGCCTACCGTATACAAACATGATGACACCATAATTTCAGTTTTAACTGAATTTTTTTTTTTCTTAAATTAACGTTCTTATACAGGCTACTCTTATCGGCCTACCGTATACAAACATGATGACACCAAAATTTCTGTTTTTACTGAAATTTTTTTTTCTCAAATTAACGTTTTCATACAAGCTACTCTTATCGGCCTACCGTATACAAACATGATGACACCATAATTTTAGTTTTTACTGAAATTTTTTTTTTTCTTAAATTAACGTTCTTATACAGGCTACTCTTATCGGCCTACCGTATACAAACATGATGACACCATAATTTCAGTTTTTACTGAAAATTTTTTTTTCTCAAATTAACGTTCTCATACAAGCTACTCTTATCGGCCTACCGTATACAAACATGATGACACCATAATTTTAGTTTTTACTGAAATTTTTTTTTTTCTTAAATTAACGTTCTTATACAAGCTACACTTATCGGCCTACCGTATACAAACATGATGACACCATAATTTCAGTTTTTACTGATTTTTTTTTTTCTCAAATTAACGTTCTCATACAAGCTACACTTATCGGCCTACCGTATACAAACATGATGACACCATAATTTCAGTTTTTACTGAAATTTTTTTTTCTCAAATTAACGTTCTCATACAAGCTACTCTTATCGGCCTACCGTATACAAACATGATGACACCATAATTTTAGTTTTTACTGAAATTTTTTTTTTTTTTAAAGTAACGTTCTTATACAAGCTACTCTTATCGGCCTACAGTATACAAACATGATGACACCATAATTTCAGTTTTTACTGAATTTTTTTTTTCCTAAATTAACGTTCTTATACAGGCTAAACTTATCGGCCTACCGTATACAAACATGATGACACCATAATTTCAGTTTTTACTGAAAATTTTTTTTTTTGTCAAATTAACGTTCTCATACAAGCTACTCTTATCGGCCTACCGTATACAAACATGATGACACCATAATTTCAGTTTTTACTGAATTTTTTTTTTTTTTCTCAAATTAACGTTCTCATACAAGCTACACTTATCGGCCTACCGTATACAAACATGATGACACCATAATTTCAGTTTTTACTGAATTTTTTTTTTTTTTTTTTAAAGTAATGTTCTCATACAAGCTACACTTATCGGCCTACCGTATACAAACATGATGACACCATAATTTCAGTTTTTACTGAATTTTTTTTTTTTTTTTTTTAAAGTAACGTTCTCATACAAGCTACACTTATCGGCCTACCGTATACAAACATGATGACACCATAATTTCAGTTTTTACTGAATTTTTTTTTTTTTTTTTTAAAGTAACGTTCTCATACAAGCTACACTTATCGGCCTACCGTATACAAACCTGATGACACCGTAATTTCAGTTTTTACTGAAAATTTTTTTTTCTCAAATTAACGTTCTCATACAAGCTACACTTATCGGCCTACCGTATACAAACATGATGACACCATAATTTCAGTTTTAACTGAATTTTTTTTTTCTTAAATTAACGTTCTTATACAGGCTACTCTTATCGGCTTACCGTATACAAACATGATGACACCATAATTTCAGTTTTTACTGAATTTTTTTTTTTTTTTTTTAAAGTAACGTTCTCAAACAAGCTACACTTATCGGCCTACCGTATACAAACATGATGACACAATAATTTCAGTTTTTACTGAAAATTTTTTTTTCTCAAATTAACGTTCTAATACAAGCTACTCTTATCGGCCTACCGTATACAAACATGATGACACCATAATTTCTGTTTTTACTGAAATTTTTTTTTCTCAAATTAACGTTCTCATACAAGCTACTCTTATCGGCCTACCGTATACAAACATGATGACACCATAATTTTGGTTTTTACTGAAATTTTTTTTTTTCTTAAATTAACGTTCTTATACAGGCTACTCTTATCGGCCTACCGTATACAAACATGATGACACCATAATTTCAGTTTTTACTGAATTTTTTTTTTTTTTTTTAAAGTAACGTTCTCATACAAGCTACACTTATCGGCCTACCGTATACAAACATGATGACACCATAATTTCAGTTTTTACTGAAAATTTTTTTTCCTCAAATTAACGTTCTCATACAAGCTACTCTTATCGGCCTACCGTATACAAACATGATGACACCATAATTTTAGTTTTTACTGAAATTTTTTTTTCTTAAATTAACGTTCTTATACAGGCTACTCTTATCGGCCTACCGTATACAAACATGATGACACCATAATTTCAGTTTTTACTGATTTTTTTTTTTTTTTTTTAAAGTAACGTTCTCATACAAGCTACACTTATCGGCCTACCGTATACAAACATGATGACACCATAATTTTAGTTTTTACTGAAATTTTTTTTTTTTTTAAAGTAACGTTCTTATACAAGCTACTCTTATCGGCCTACAGTATACAAACATGATGACACCATAATTTCAGTTTTTACTGAATTTTTTTTTTCTTAAATTAACGTTCTGATACAGGCTACTCTTATTGGCCCACCGTATACAAACATGATGACACCATAATTTCAGTTTTTACTGAATTTTTTTTTTTTTTTTTAAAGTAACGTTCTCATACAAGCTACACTTATCGGCCTACCGTATACAAACATGATGACACCATAATTTCAGTTTTTACTGAATTTTTTTTTTTTTTTTTAAAGTAACGTTCTCATACAAGCTACACTTATCGGCCTACCGTATACAAACATGATGACACCATAATTTCAGTTTTTACTGAAAATTTTTTTTTTTGTCAAATTAACGTTCTCATACAAGCTACTCTTATCGGCCTACCGTATACAAACATGATGACACCATAATTTCAGTTTTTACTGAATTTTTTTTTTTTTTTTTAAAGTAACGTTCTCATACAAGCTACACTTATCGGCCTACCGTATACAAACATGATGACACCATAATTTCAGTTTTTACTGAAATTTTTTTTTCTCAAATTAACGTTCTCATACAAGCTACTCTTATCGGCCTACCGTATACAAACATGATGACACCATAATTTCAGTTTTTACTGAATTTTTTTTTTTTTTTTTTAAAGTAACGTTCTCATACAAGCTACACTTATCGGCTTACCGTATACAAACATGATGACACCATAATTTCAGTTTTTACTGAATTTTTTTTTTTTTTTTTTAAAGTAACGTTCTCATACAAGCTACACTTATCGGCCTACCGTATACAAACATGATGACACCATAAATTCAGTTTTTACTGAAATTTTTTTTTTTTTTTTTAAAGTAACGTTCTCATACAAGCTACTCTTATCGGCCTACAGTATACAAACATGATGACACCATAATTTCAGTTTTTACTGAATTTTTTTTTTTCTTAAATTAACGTTCTGATACAGGCTACTCTTATCGGCCCACCGTATACAAACATGATGACACCATAATTTCAGTTTTTACTGAATTTTTTTTTTTTTTTTTTAAAGTAACGTTCTCATACAAGCTACACTTATCGGCCTACCGTATACAAACATGATGACACCATAATTTCAGTTTTTACTGAATTTTTTTTTTTTTTTTTTAAAGTAACGTTCTCATACAAGCTACACTTATCGGCTTACCGTATACAAACATGATGACACCATAATTTTAGTTTTTACTGAAATTTTTTTCTTTCTTAAATTAACGTTCTTATACAGGCTACTCTTATCGGCCTACCGTATACAAACATGATGACACCATAATTTCAGTTTTAACTGATTTTTTTTTTGTCAAATTAACGTTCTCATACAAGCTACTCTTATCGGCCTACCGTATACAAACATGATGACACCATAATTTCAGTTTTTACTGAATTTTTTTTTTTTTTTTTTAAAGTAACGTTCTCATACAAGCTACACTTATCGGCCTACCGTATACAAACATGATGACACTATAATTTCAGTTTTTACTGAAAATTTTTTTTTCTCAAATTAACGTTCTCATACAAGCTACACTTATCGGCCTACCGTATACAAACATGATGACACCATAATTTCAGTTTTTACTGAATTTTTTTTTTTCTTAAATTAACGTTCTTATACAGGCTACTCTTATCGGCCTACCGTATACAAACATGATGACAGCATAATTTCAGTTTTTACTGAATTTTTTTTTTTTTTTTTTAAAGTAACGTTCTCATACAAGCTACACTTATCGGCCTACCGTATACAAACATGATGACACTATAATTTCAGTTTTTACTGAAAATTTTTTTTTCTCAAATTAACGTTCTCATACAAGCTACACTTATCGGCCTACCGTATACAAACATGATGACACCATAATTTCAGTTTTTACTGAAAATTTTTTTTTCTCAAATTAACGTTCTAATACAAGCTACTCTTATCGGCCTACCGTATACAAACATGATGACACCATAATTTCAGTTTTTACTGAAATTTTTTTTTCTCAAATTAACGTTCTCATACAAGCTACTCTTATCGGCCTACCGTATACAAACATGATGACACCATAATTTCAGTTTTTACTGAAAATTTTTTTTTTTAAAGTAACGTTCTCATACAAGCTACTCTTATCGGCCTACCGTATACAAACATGATGACACCATAATTTCAGTTTTTACTGAAATTTTTTTTTTCTTAAATTAACGTTCTTATACAGGCTACTCTTATCGGCCTACCGTATACAAACATGATGACACCATAATTTCAGTTTTTACTGAATTTTTTTTTTTTTTTTAAATTAACGTTCTCATACAAGCTACACTTATCGGCCTACCGTATACAAACATGATGACACCATAATTTCAGTTTTTAATTAAATTTTTTTTTCTCAAATTAACGTTCTCATACAAGCTACTCTTATCCGGCTACCGTATACAAACATGATGACACCATAATTTTAGTTTTTACTGAAATTTTTTTTTCTCAAATTAACGTTCTCATACAAGCTACTCTTATCGGCCTACCGTATACAAACATGATGACACCATAATTTTAGTTTTTACTGAATTTTATTTTTTTTTTTTTAAAGTAACGTTCTCATACAAGCTACACTTATCGGCCTACCGTATACAAACATGATGACACCATAATTTCAGTTTTTACTGAAAATTTTTTTTTCTCAAATTAACGTTCTCATACAAGCTACACTTATCGGCCTACCGTATACAAACATGATGACACCATAATTTCAGTTTTTACTGAAAATTTTTTTTTTTGTCAAATTAACGTTCTCATACAAGCTACTCTTATCGGCCTACCGTATACAAACATGATGACACCATAATTTCAGTTTTTACTGAATTTTTTTTTTTTTTTTAAAGTAACGTTCTCATACAAGCTACACTTATCGGCCTACCGTATACAAACATGATGACACCATAATTTCAGTTTTTACTGAAATTTTTTTTTCTCAAATTAACGTTCTCATACAAGCTACTCTTATCGGCCTACCGTATACAAACATGATGACACCATAATTTTAGTTTTTACTGAAATTTTTTTTTTTTTTAAAGTAACGTTCTTATACAAGCTACTCTTATCGGCCTACCGTATACAAACATGATGACACCATAATTTTAGTTTTTACTGAAATTTTTTTTTTTTTTTTTAAAGTAACGTTCTCATACAAGCTAAACTTATCGGCCTACCGTATACAAACATGATGACACCATAATTTCAGTTTTTACTGAATTTTTTTTTTTTTTTTTAAAGTAACGTTCTCATACAAGCTACACTTATCGGCCTACCGTATACAAACATGATGACACCATAATTTCAGTTTTTACTGAAAATTTTTTTTTCTCAAATTAACGTTCTCATACAAGCTACACTTATCGGCCTACCGTATACAAACCTGATGACACCATAATTTCTGTTTTTACTGAAATTTTTTTTTTCTTAAATTAACATTCTGATACAGGCTACTCTTATCAGCCTACCGTATACAAACATGATGACACCATAATTTCAGTTTTTATTGAATTTTTTTTTTTTTTTTAAAGTAACGTTCTCATACAAGCTACACTTATCGGCCTAACGTATACAAACATGATGACACCATAATTTCAGTTTTTACTGAAATTTTTTTTTCTCAAATTAACGTTCTCATACAAGCTACTCTTATCGGCCTACCGTATACAAACATGATGACACCATAATTTTAGTTTTTACTGAAATTTTTTTTTTTTTTAAAGTAACGTTCTTATACAAGATACTCTCATCGGCCTACAGTATACAAACATGATGACACCATAATTTCAGTTTTTACTGAATTTTTTTTTTTTCTTAAATTAACGTTCTGATACAGGCTACTCTTATCGGCCCACCGTATACAAACATGATGACACCATAATTTCAGTTTTTACTGAATTTTTTTTTTTTTTTTTTAAAGTAACGTTCTCATACAAGCTACACTTATCGGCCTACCGTATACAAACATGATGACACCATAATTTCAGTTTTTACTGAATTTTTTTTTTTTTTTTCTAAAGTAGCGTTCTCATACAAGCTACACTTATCGGCCTACCGTATACAAACATGATGACACCATAATTTCAGTTTTTACTGAATTTTTTTTTTTTTTTTTTAAAGTAACGTTCTCATACAAGCTACACTTATCGGCCTACCGTATACAAACATGATGACACCATAATTTCAGTTTTTACTGAAAATTTTTTTTTCTCAAATTAACGTTCTCATACAAGCTACACTTATCGGCCTACCGTATACAAACATGATGACACCATAATTTCAGTTTTTACTGAATTTTTTTTTTTTTTTTTTAAAGTAACGTTCTCATACAAGCTACACTTATCGGCCTACCGTATACAAACATGATGACACCATAATTTCAGTTTTTACTGAATTTTTTTTTTTTTTTTTTAAAGTAACGTTCTCATACAACCTACACTTATCGGCCTACCGTATACAAACATGATGACACCATAATTTCAGTTTTTACTAAAAATTTTTTTTTCTCAAATTAACGTTCTCATACAAGCCACACTTATCGGCCTACCGTATACAAACATGATGACACCATAATTTCAGTTTTTACTGGATTTTTTTTTTTTTTTTTAAAGTAACGTTCTCATACAAGCTACACTTATCGGCCTACCGTATACAAACATGATGACACCATAATTTCAGTTTTTACTGAATTTTTTTTTTTTTTTTAAAGTAACGTTCTCATACAAGCTACACTTATCGGCCTACCGTATACAAACATGATGACACCATAATTTCAGTTTTTACTGAATTTTTTTTATTTTTTTTTAAAGTAACGTTCTCATACAAGCTACACTTATCGGCCTACCGTATACAAACATGATGACACCATAATTTCAGTTTTTACTGAAAATTTTTTTTTCTCAAATTAACGTTCTCATACAAGCTACACTTATCGGCCTACCGTATACAAACATGATGACACCATAATTTCAGTTTTTACTGAATTTTTTTTTTTTTTTTAAAGTAACGTTCTCATACAAGCTACACTTATCGGCCTACCGTATACAAACATGATGACACCATAATTTCAGTTTTTACTTAATTTTTTTTTTTTTTTTTTAAAGTAACGTTCTCATACAAGCTACACTTATCGGCCTACCGTATACAAACATGATGACACCATAATTTCAGTTTTTACTGAATTTTTTTTTTTTTTTTAAAGTAACGTTCTCATACAAGCTACACTTATCGGCCTACCGTATACAAACATGATGACACCAAAATTTCTGTTTTTACTGAAATTTTTTTTTCTCAAATTAACGTTCTCATACAAGCTACTCTTATCGGCCTACCGTATACAAACATGATGACACCATAATTTTAGTTTTTACTGAAATTTTTTTTTTTTTTAAAGTAACGTTCTTATACAAGCTACTCTTATCGGCCTACCGTATACAAACATGATGACACCATAATTTTAGTTTTTACTGAAATTTTTTTTTTTTTTAAAGTAACGTTCTTATACAAGCTACTCTTATCGGCCTACAGTATACAAACATGATGACACCATAATTTCTGTTTTTACTGAATTTTTTTTTTTCTTAAATTAACGTTCTGATACAGGCTACTCTTATCGGCCCACCGTATACAAACATGATGACACCATAACTTCAGTTTTTACTGAATTTTTTTTTTTTTTTTTAAAGTAACGTTCTCATACAAGCTAAACTTATCGGCCTACCGTATACAAACATGATGACACCATAATTTCAGTTTTTACTGAATTTTTTTTTTTTTTTTTAAAGTAACGTTCTCATACAAGCTACACTTATCGGCCTACCGTATACAAACATGATGACACCATAATTTCAGTTTTTACTGAAAATTTTTTTTTCTCAAATTAACGTTCTCATACAAGCTACACTTATCGGCCTACCGTATACAAACCTGATGACACCATAATTTCTGTTTTTACTGAAATTTTTTTTTTCTTAAATTAACATTCTGATACAGGCTACTCTTATCAGCCTACCGTATACAAACATGATGACACCATAATTTCAGTTTTTACTGAATTTTTTTTTTTTTTTTTTTAAAGTAACGTTCTCATACAAGCTACACTTATCGGCCTACCGTATACAAACATGATGACACCATAATTTCAGTTTTTACTGAAATTTTTTTTTCTCAAATTAACGTTCTCATACAAGCTACTCTTATCGGCCTACCGTATACAAACATGATGACACCATAATTTTAGTTTTTACTGAAATTTTTTTTTTTTTTAAAGTAACGTTCTTATACAAGATACTCTCATCGGCCTACAGTATACAAACATGATGACACCATAATTTCAGTTTTTACTGAATTTTTTTTTTTCTTAAATTAACGTTCTGATACAGGCTACTCTTATCGGCCCACCGTATACAAACATGATGACACCATAATTTCAGTTTTTACTGAATTTTTTTTTTTTTTTTTTTAAAGTAACGTTCTCATACAAGCTACACTTATCGGCCTACCGTATACAAACATGATGACACCATAATTTCAGTTTTTACTGAATTTTTTTTTTTTTTTTTCTAAAGTAGCGTTCTCATACAAGCTACACTTATCGGCCTACCGTATACAAACATGATGACACCATAATTTCAGTTTTTACTGAATTTTTTTTTTTTTTTTTTAAAGTAACGTTCTCATACAAGCTACACTTATCGGCCTACCGTATACAAACATGATGACACCATAATTTCAGTTTTTACTGAAAATTTTTTTTTCTCAAATTAACGTTCTCATACAAGCTACACTTATCGGCCTACCGTATACAAACATGATGACACCATAATTTCTGTTTTTACTGAAATTTTTTTTTCTCAAATTAACGTTCTCATACAAGCTACTCTTATCGGCCTACCGTATACATACATGATGACACCATAATTTCAGTTTTTACTGAATTTTTTTTTTTTTTTTTTAAAGTAACGTTCTCATACAAGCTACACTTATCGGCCTACCGTATACAAACATGATGACACCATAATTTCAGTTTTTACTGAATTTTTTTTTTTTTTTTTTAAAGTAACGTTCTCATACAAGCTACACTTATCGGCCTACCGTATACAAACATGATGACACCATAATTTCAGTTTTTACTAAAAATTTTTTTTTCTCAAATTAACGTTCTCATACAAGCCACACTTATCGGCCTACCGTATACAAACATGATGACACCATAATTTCAGTTTTTACTGGATTTTTTTTTTTTTTTTTAAAGTAACGTTCTCATACAAGCTACACTTATCGGCCTACCGTATACAAACATGATGACACCATAATTTCAGTTTTTACTGAATTTTTTTTTTTTTTTTAAAGTAACGTTCTCATACAAGCTACACTTATCGGCCTACCGTATACAAACATGATGACACCATAATTTCAGTTTTTACTGAATTTTTTTTATTTTTTTTTAAAGTAACGTTCTCATACAAGCTACACTTATCGGCCTACCGTATACAAACATGATGACACCATAATTTCAGTTTTTACTGAAAATTTTTTTTTCTCAAATTAACGTTCTCATACAAGCTACACTTATCGGCCTACCGTATACAAACATGATGACACCATAATTTCAGTTTTTACTGAATTTTTTTTTTTTTTTTAAAGTAACGTTCTCATACAAGCTACACTTATCGGCCTACCGTATACAAACATGATGACACCATAATTTCAGTTTTTACTGAATTTTTTTTTTTTTTTTTTAAAGTAACGTTCTCATACAAGCTACACTTATCGGCCTACCGTATACAAACATGATGACACCATAATTTCAGTTTTTACTGAATTTTTTTTTTTTTTTTAAAGTAACGTTCTCATACAAGCTACACTTATCGGCCTACCGTATACAAACATGATGACACCATAATTTCAGTTTTTACTGAATTTTTTTTATTTTTTTTTAAAGTAACGTTCTCATACAAGCTACACTTATCGGCCTACCGTATACAAACATGACGACACCATAATTTCAGTTTTTACTGAAAATTTTTTTTTCTCAAATTAACGTTCTCATACAAGCTACACTTATCGGCCTACCGTATACAAACATGATGACACCATAATTTCAGTTTTTACTGAATTTTTTTTTTTCTTAAATTAACGTTCTTATACAGGCTACTCTTATCGGCCTACCGTATACAAACATGATGACACCATAATTTCAGTTTTTACTGAAAATTTTTTTTTTTTAAAGTAACGTTCTCATACAAGATACAAGCTACACTTATCGGCCTACCGTATACAAACATGATGACACCATAATTTCAGTTTTTACTGAAAATTTTATTTTCTCAAATTAACGTTCTAATACAAGCTACTCTTATCGGCCTACCGTATACAAACATGATGACACCATAATTTCTGTTTTTACTGAAATTTTTTGTTCTCAAATTAACGTTCTCATACAAGCTGCTCTTATCGGCCTACCGTATACAAACATGATGACACCATAATTTCAGTTTTTACTGAAAATTTTTTTTTCTCAAATTAACGTTCTAATACAAGCTACTCTTATCGGCCTACCGTATACAAACATGATGACACCATAATTTCTGTTTTTACTGAAATTTTTTTTTTTTTTTTTAAAGTAACGTTCTCATACAAGCTACACTTATCGGCCTACCGTATACAAACATGATGACACCATAATTTCAGTTTTTACTGAAAATTTTTTTTTCTCAAATTAACGTTCTCATACAAGCTACACTTATCGGCCTACCGTATACAAACATGATGACACCATAATTTCAGTTTTTACTGAAAATTTTTTTTTTTGTCAAATTAACGTTCTCATACAAGCTACTCTTATCGGCCTACCGTATACAAACATGATGACACCATAATTTCAGTTTTTACTGAATTTTTTTTTTTTTTTTAAAGTAACGTTCTTATACAAGCTACACTTATCGGCCTACCGTATACAAACATGATGACACCATAATTTCAGTTTTTACTGAATTTTTTTTATTTTTTTTTAAAGTAACGTTCTCATACAAGCTACACTTATCGGCCTACCGTATACAAACATGATGACACCATAATTTCAGTTTTTACTGAAAATTTTTTTTTCTCAAATTAACGTTCTCATACAAGCTACACTTATCGGCCTACCGTATACAAACATGATGACACCATAATTTCAGTTTTTACTGAATTTTTTTTTTTTTTTTAAAGTAACGTTCTCATACAAGCTACACTTATCGGCCTACCGTATACAAACATGATGACACCATAATTTCAGTTTTTACTGAATTTTTTTTTTTTTTTTTCTAAAGTAGCGTTCTCATACAAGCTACACTTATCGGCCTACCGTATACAAACATGATGACACCATAATTTCAGTTTTTACTGAATTTTTTTTTTTTTTTTTTAAAGTAACGTTCTCATACAAGCTACACTTATCGGCCTACCGTATACAAACATGATGACACCATAATTTCAGTTTTTACTGAAAATTTTTTTTTCTCAAATTAACGTTCTCATACAAGCTACACTTATCGGCCTACCGTATACAAACATGATGACACCATAATTTCTGTTTTTACTGAAATTTTTTTTTCTCAAATTAACGTTCTCATACAAGCTACTCTTATCGGCCTACCGTATACATACATGATGACACCATAATTTCAGTTTTTACTGAATTTTTTTTTTTTTTTTTTAAAGTAACGTTCTCATACAAGCTACACTTATCGGCCTACCGTATACAAACATGATGACACCATAATTTCAGTTTTTACTGAATTTTTTTTTTTTTTTTTTAAAGTAACGTTCTCATACAAGCTACACTTATCGGCCTACCGTATACAAACATGATGACACCATAATTTCAGTTTTTACTGAATTTTTTTTTTTTTTTTAAAGTAACGTTCTCATACAAGCTACACTTATCGGCCTACCGTATACAAACATGATGACACCAAAATTTCTGTTTTTACTGAAATTTTTTTTTCTCAAATTAACGTTCTCATACAAGCTACTCTTATCGGCCTACCGTATACAAACATGATGACACCATAATTTTAGTTTTTACTGAAATTTTTTTTTTTTTTAAAGTAACGTTCTTATACAAGCTACTCTTATCGGCCTACCGTATACAAACATGATGACACCATAATTTTAGTTTTTACTGAAATTTTTTTTTTTTTTAAAGTAACGTTCTTATACAAGCTACTCTTATCGGCCTACAGTATACAAACATGATGACACCATAATTTCTGTTTTTACTGAATTTTTTTTTTTCTTAAATTAACGTTCTGATACAGGCTACTCTTATCGGCCCACCGTATACAAACATGATGACACCATAACTTCAGTTTTTACTGAATTTTTTTTTTTTTTTTTAAAGTAACGTTCTCATACAAGCTAAACTTATCGGCCTACCGTATACAAACATGATGACACCATAATTTCAGTTTTTACTGAATTTTTTTTTTTTTTTTTAAAGTAACGTTCTCATACAAGCTACACTTATCGGCCTACCGTATACAAACATGATGACACCATAATTTCAGTTTTTACTGAAAATTTTTTTTTCTCAAATTAACGTTCTCATACAAGCTACACTTATCGGCCTACCGTATACAAACCTGATGACACCATAATTTCTGTTTTTACTGAAATTTTTTTTTTCTTAAATTAACATTCTGATACAGGCTACTCTTATCAGCCTACCGTATACAAACATGATGACACCATAATTTCAGTTTTTACTGAATTTTTTTTTTTTTTTTTTTAAAGTAACGTTCTCATACAAGCTACACTTATCGGCCTACCGTATACAAACATGATGACACCATAATTTCAGTTTTTACTGAAATTTTTTTTTCTCAAATTAACGTTCTCATACAAGCTACTCTTATCGGCCTACCGTATACAAACATGATGACACCATAATTTTAGTTTTTACTGAAATTTTTTTTTTTTTTAAAGTAACGTTCTTATACAAGATACTCTCATCGGCCTACAGTATACAAACATGATGACACCATAATTTCAGTTTTTACTGAATTTTTTTTTTTCTTAAATTAACGTTCTGATACAGGCTACTCTTATCGGCCCACCGTATACAAACATGATGACACCATAATTTCAGTTTTTACTGAATTTTTTTTTTTTTTTTTTTAAAGTAACGTTCTCATACAAGCTACACTTATCGGCCTACCGTATACAAACATGATGACACCATAATTTCAGTTTTTACTGAATTTTTTTTTTTTTTTTTCTAAAGTAGCGTTCTCATACAAGCTACACTTATCGGCCTACCGTATACAAACATGATGACACCATAATTTCAGTTTTTACTGAATTTTTTTTTTTTTTTTTTAAAGTAACGTTCTCATACAAGCTACACTTATCGGCCTACCGTATACAAACATGATGACACCATAATTTCAGTTTTTACTGAAAATTTTTTTTTCTCAAATTAACGTTCTCATACAAGCTACACTTATCGGCCTACCGTATACAAACATGATGACACCATAATTTCTGTTTTTACTGAAATTTTTTTTTCTCAAATTAACGTTCTCATACAAGCTACTCTTATCGGCCTACCGTATACATACATGATGACACCATAATTTCAGTTTTTACTGAATTTTTTTTTTTTTTTTTTAAAGTAACGTTCTCATACAAGCTACACTTATCGGCCTACCGTATACAAACATGATGACACCATAATTTCAGTTTTTACTGAATTTTTTTTTTTTTTTTTTAAAGTAACGTTCTCATACAAGCTACACTTATCGGCCTACCGTATACAAACATGATGACACCATAATTTCAGTTTTTACTAAAAATTTTTTTTTCTCAAATTAACGTTCTCATACAAGCCACACTTATCGGCCTACCGTATACAAACATGATGACACCATAATTTCAGTTTTTACTGGATTTTTTTTTTTTTTTTTAAAGTAACGTTCTCATACAAGCTACACTTATCGGCCTACCGTATACAAACATGATGACACCATAATTTCAGTTTTTACTGAATTTTTTTTTTTTTTTTAAAGTAACGTTCTCATACAAGCTACACTTATCGGCCTACCGTATACAAACATGATGACACCATAATTTCAGTTTTTACTGAATTTTTTTTATTTTTTTTTAAAGTAACGTTCTCATACAAGCTACACTTATCGGCCTACCGTATACAAACATGATGACACCATAATTTCAGTTTTTACTGAAAATTTTTTTTTCTCAAATTAACGTTCTCATACAAGCTACACTTATCGGCCTACCGTATACAAACATGATGACACCATAATTTCAGTTTTTACTGAATTTTTTTTTTTTTTTTAAAGTAACGTTCTCATACAAGCTACACTTATCGGCCTACCGTATACAAACATGATGACACCATAATTTCAGTTTTTACTGAATTTTTTTTTTTTTTTTTTAAAGTAACGTTCTCATACAAGCTACACTTATCGGCCTACCGTATACAAACATGATGACACCATAATTTCAGTTTTTACTGAATTTTTTTTTTTTTTTTAAAGTAACGTTCTCATACAAGCTACACTTATCGGCCTACCGTATACAAACATGATGACACCATAATTTCAGTTTTTACTGAATTTTTTTTATTTTTTTTTAAAGTAACGTTCTCATACAAGCTACACTTATCGGCCTACCGTATACAAACATGACGACACCATAATTTCAGTTTTTACTGAAAATTTTTTTTTCTCAAATTAACGTTCTCATACAAGCTACACTTATCGGCCTACCGTATACAAACATGATGACACCATAATTTCAGTTTTTACTGAATTTTTTTTTTTCTTAAATTAACGTTCTTATACAGGCTACTCTTATCGGCCTACCGTATACAAACATGATGACACCATAATTTCAGTTTTTACTGAAAATTTTTTTTTTTTAAAGTAACGTTCTCATACAAGATACAAGCTACACTTATCGGCCTACCGTATACAAACATGATGACACCATAATTTCAGTTTTTACTGAAAATTTTATTTTCTCAAATTAACGTTCTAATACAAGCTACTCTTATCGGCCTACCGTATACAAACATGATGACACCATAATTTCTGTTTTTACTGAAATTTTTTGTTCTCAAATTAACGTTCTCATACAAGCTGCTCTTATCGGCCTACCGTATACAAACATGATGACACCATAATTTCAGTTTTTACTGAAAATTTTTTTTTCTCAAATTAACGTTCTAATACAAGCTACTCTTATCGGCCTACCGTATACAAACATGATGACACCATAATTTCTGTTTTTACTGAAATTTTTTTTTTTTTTTTTAAAGTAACGTTCTCATACAAGCTACACTTATCGGCCTACCGTATACAAACATGATGACACCATAATTTCAGTTTTTACTGAAAATTTTTTTTTCTCAAATTAACGTTCTCATACAAGCTACACTTATCGGCCTACCGTATACAAACATGATGACACCATAATTTCAGTTTTTACTGAAAATTTTTTTTTTTTGTCAAATTAACGTTCTCATACAAGCTACTCTTATCGGCCTACCGTATACAAACATGATGACACCATAATTTCAGTTTTTACTGAATTTTTTTTTTTTTTTTAAAGTAACGTTCTTATACAAGCTACACTTATCGGCCTACCGTATACAAACATGATGACACCATAATTTCAGTTTTTACTGAATTTTTTTTATTTTTTTTTAAAGTAACGTTCTCATACAAGCTACACTTATCGGCCTACCGTATACAAACATGATGACACCATAATTTCAGTTTTTACTGAAAATTTTTTTTTCTCAAATTAACGTTCTCATACAAGCTACACTTATCGGCCTACCGTATACAAACATGATGACACCATAATTTCAGTTTTTACTGAATTTTTTTTTTTTTTTTAAAGTAACGTTCTCATACAAGCTACACTTATCGGCCTACCGTATACAAACATGATGACACCATAATTTCAGTTTTTACTGAATTTTTTTTTTTTTTTTTCTAAAGTAGCGTTCTCATACAAGCTACACTTATCGGCCTACCGTATACAAACATGATGACACCATAATTTCAGTTTTTACTGAATTTTTTTTTTTTTTTTTTAAAGTAACGTTCTCATACAAGCTACACTTATCGGCCTACCGTATACAAACATGATGACACCATAATTTCAGTTTTTACTGAAAATTTTTTTTTCTCAAATTAACGTTCTCATACAAGCTACACTTATCGGCCTACCGTATACAAACATGATGACACCATAATTTCTGTTTTTACTGAAATTTTTTTTTCTCAAATTAACGTTCTCATACAAGCTACTCTTATCGGCCTACCGTATACATACATGATGACACCATAATTTCAGTTTTTACTGAATTTTTTTTTTTTTTTTTTAAAGTAACGTTCTCATACAAGCTACACTTATCGGCCTACCGTATACAAACATGATGACACCATAATTTCAGTTTTTACTGAATTTTTTTTTTTTTTTTTTAAAGTAACGTTCTCATACAAGCTACACTTATCGGCCTACCGTATACAAACATGATGACACCATAATTTCAGTTTTTACTAAAAATTTTTTTTTCTCAAATTAACGTTCTCATACAAGCTACACTTATCGGCCTACCGTATACAAACATGATGACACCATAATTTCAGTTTTTACTGAATTTTTTTTTTTTTTTTTAAAGTAACGTTCTCATACAAGCTACACTTATCGGCCTACCGTATACAAACATGATGACACCATAATTTCAGTTTTTACTGAATTTTTTTTTTTTTTTTAAAGTAACGTTCTCATACAAGCTACACTTATCGGCCTACCGTATACAAACATGATGACACCATAATTTCAGTTTTTACTGAATTTTTTTTATTTTTTTTTAAAGTAACGTTCTCATACAAGCTACACTTATCGGCCTACCGTATACAAACATGATGACACCATAATTTCAGTTTTTACTGAAAATTTTTTTTTCTCAAATTAACGTTGTCATACAAGCTACACTTATCGGCCTACCGTATACAAACATGATGACACCATAATTTCAGTTTTTACTGAATTTTTTTTTTTTTTTTAAAGTAACGTTCTCATACAAGCTACACTTATCGGCCTACCGTATACAAACATGATGACACCATAATTTCAGTTTTTACTGAATTTTTTTTTTTTTTTTTAAAGTAACGTTCTCATACAAGCTACACTTATCGGCCTACCGTATACAAACATGATGACACCATAATTTCAGTTTTTACTGAATTTTTTTTTTTTTTTTAAAGTAACGTTCTCATACAAGCTACACTTATCGGCCTACCGTATACAAACATGATGACACCATAATTTCAGTTTTTACTGAATTTTTTTTATTTTTTTTTAAAGTAACGTTCTCATACAAGCTACACTTATCGGCCTACCGTATACAAACATGATGACACCATAATTTCAGTTTTTACTGAAAATTTTTTTTTCTCAAATTAACGTTCTCATACAAGCTACACTTATCGGCCTACCGTATACAAACATGATGACACCATAATTTCAGTTTTTACTGAATTTTTTTTTTTCTTAAATTAACGTTCTTATACAGGCTACTCTTATCGGCCTACCGTATACAAACATGATGACACCATAATTTCAGTTTTTACTGAATTTTTTTTTTTTTTTTTTAAAGTAACGTTCTCATACAAGATACAAGCTACACTTATCGACCTACCGTATACAAACATGATGACACCATAATTTCAGTTTTTACTGAAAATTTTATTTTCTCAAATTAACGTTCTAATACAAGCTACTCTTATCGGCCTACCGTATACAAACATGATGACACCATAATTTCTGTTTTTACTGAAATTTTTTGTTCTCAAATTAACGTTCTCATACAAGCTACTCTTATCGGCCTACCGTATACAAACATGATGACACCATAATTTCAGTTTTTACTGAAAATTTTTTTTTCTCAAATTAACGTTCTAATACAAGCTACTCTTATCGGCCTACCGTATACAAACATGATGACACCATAATTTCTGTTTTTACTGAAATTTTTTTTTTTTTTTTTAAAGTAACGTTCTCATACAAGCTACACTTATCGGCCTACCGTATACAAACATGATGACACCATAATTTTAGTTTTTACTGAAATTTTTTTTTTTCTTAAATTAACGTTCTTATACAGGCTACTCTTATCGGCCTACCGTATACAAACATGATGACACCATAATTTCAGTTTTTACTGAAAATTTTTTTTTCTCAAATTAACGTTCTCATACAAGCTACACTTATCGGCCTACCGTATACAAACATGATGACACCATAATTTCAGTTTTTACTGAAAATTTTTTTTTTTGTCAAATTAACGTTCTCATACAAGCTACTCTTATCGGCCTACCGTATACAAACATGATGACACCATAATTTCAGTTTTTACTGAATTTTTTTTTTTTTTTTTTAAAGTAACGTTCTCATACAAGCTACACTTATTGGCCTACCGTATACAAACATGATGACACCATAATTTCAGTTTTTACTGAAATTTTTTTTTTCTTAAATTAACGTTCTTATACAGGCTACTCTTATCAGCCTACCGTATACAAACATGATGACACCATAATTTCAGTTTTTACTGAAATTTTTTTTTTTCTTAAATTAACGTTCTTATACTGGCTAATCTTATCGGCCTACCGTATACAAACATGATGACACCATAATTTCAGTTTTTACTGAATTTTTTTTTTTTTTTTAAAGTAACGTTCTCATACAAGCTACACTTATCGGCCTACCGTATACAAACATGATGACACCATAATTTCAGTTTTTACTGAAATTTTTTTTTTTCTTAAATTAACGTTCTTATACAGGCCACTCTTATCGGCCTACCGTATACAAACATGATGACACCATAATTTCAGTTTTTACTGAAAATTTTTTTTTCTCAAATTAACGTTCTCATACAAGCTACTCTTATCGGCCTACCGTATACAAACATGATGACACCATAATTTTAGTTTTTACTGAAATTTTTTTTTTTCTTAAATTAACGTTCTTATACAGGCTACTCTTATCGGCCTACCGTATACAAACATGATGACACCATAATTTCAGTTTTTACTGAAAATTTTATTTTCTCAAATTAACGTTCTAATACAAGCTACTCTTATCGGCCTACCGTATACAAACATGATGACACCATAATTTCTGTTTTTACTGAAATTTTTTGTTCTCAAATTAACGTTCTCATACAAGCTACTCTTATCGGCCTACCGTATACAAACATGATGACACCATAATTTCAGTTTTTACTGAAAATTTTTTTTTCTCAAATTAACGTTCTAATACAAGCTACTCTTATCGGCCCACCGTATACAAACATGATGACACCATAATTTCTGTTTTTACTGAAATTTTTTTTTTTTTTTTTAAAGTAACGTTCTCATACAAGCTACACTTATCGGCCTACCGTATACAAACATGATGACACCATAATTTCAGTTTTTACTGAAAATTTTTTTTTCTCAAATTAACGTTCTCATACAAGCTACACTTATCGGCCTACCGTATACAAACACGATGACACCATAATTTCAGTTTTTACTGAAATTTTTTTTTTTTGTCAAATTAACGTTCTCATACAAGCTACTCTTATCGGCCTACCGTATACAAACATGATGACACCATAATTTCAGTTTTTACTGAATTTTTTTTTTTTTTTTTTAAAGTAACGTTCTCATACAAGCTACACTTATTGGCCTACCGTATACAAACATGATGACACCATAATTTCAGTTTTTACTGAAATTTTTTTTTTCTTAAATTAACGTTCTTATACAGGCTACTCTTATCAGCCTACCGTATACAAACATGATGACACCATAATTTCAGTTTTTACTGAATTTTTTTTTTTTTTTTAAAGTAACGTTCTCATACAAGCTACACTTATCGGCCTACCGTATACAAACATGATGACACCATAATTTCAGTTTTTACTGAAATTTTTTTTTTTCTTAAATTAACGTTCTTATACAGGCTACTCTTATCGGCCTACCGTATACAAACATGATGACACCATAATTTCAGTTTTTACTGAAATTTTTTTTTTTCTTAAATTAACGTTCTTATACAGGCTACTCTTATCGGCCTACCGTATACAAACATGATGACACCATAATTTCAGTTTTTACTGAAAATTTTTTTTTCTCAAATTAACGTTCTCATACAAGCTACTCTTATCGGCCTACCGTATACAAACATGATGACACCATAATTTTAGTTTTTACTGAAATTTTTTTTTTTCTTAAATTAACGTTCTTATACAGGCTACTCTTATCGGCCTACCGTATACAAACATGATGACACCATAATTTCAGTTTTTACTGAATTTTTTTTTTTTTTTTAAAGTAACGTTCTCATACAAGCTACACTTATCGGCCTACCGTATACAAACATGATGACACCATAATTTTAGTTTTTACTGAAATTTTTTTTTTTTTAAAAGTAACGTTCTTATACAAGCTACTCTTATCGGCCTACAGTATACAAACATGATGACACCATAATTTCAGTTTTTACTGAATTTTTTTTTTTCTTAAATTAACGTTCTGATACAGGCTACTCTTATCGGTCCACCGTATACAAACATGATGACACCATAATTTCAGTTTTTACTGAATTTTTTTTTTTTTTTTTAAGTAACGTTCTCATACAAGCTACACTTATCGGCCTACCGTATACAAACATGATGACACCATAATTTTAGTTTTTACTGAAATTTTTTTTTTTTTTAAAGTAACGTTCTTATACAAGCTACTCTTATCGGCCTACAGTATACAAACATGATGACACCATAATTTCAGTTTTTACTGAATTTTTTTTTTCTTAAATTAACGTTCTGATACAGGCTACTCTTATCGGCCTACCGTATACAAACATGATGACACCATAATTTCAGTTTTTACTGAAAATTTTTTTTTCTCAAATTAACGTTCTAATACAAGCTACTCTTATCGGCCTACCGTATACAAACATGATGACACCATAATTTCTGTTTTTACTGAAATTTTTTTTTTTTTTTTTAAAGTAACGTTCTCATACAAGCTACACTTATCGGCCTACCGTATACAAACATGATGACACCATAATTTCAGTTTTTACTGAAAATTTTTTTTTCTCAAATTAACGTTCTCATACAAGCTACTCTTATCGGCCTACCGTATACAAACATGATGACACCATAATTTCAGTTTTTACTGAATTTTTTTTTTTTTTTTTTAAAGTAACGTTCTCATACAAGCTACACTTATCGGCCTACCGTATACAAACATGATGACACCATAATTTCAGTTTTTACTGAATTTTTTTTTTTCTTAAATTAACGTTCTGATACAGGCTACTCTTATCGGCCCACCGTATACAAACATGATGACACCATAATTTCAGTTTTTACTGAATTTTTTTTTTTTTTTTTAAAGTAACGTTCTCATACAAGCTACACTTATCGGCCTACCGTATACAAACATGATGACACCATAATTTCAGTTTTTACTGAAAATTTTTTTTTTTGTCAAATTAACGTTCTCATACAAGCTACTCTTATCGGCCTACCGTATACAAACATGATGACACCATAATTTTAGTTTTTACTGAAATTTTTTTTTTTTTTAAAGTAACGTTCTTATACAAGCTACTCTTATCGGCCTACAGTATACAAACATGATGACACCATAATTTCAGTTTTTACTGAATTTTTTTTTTTTTTTTTTAAAGTAACGTTCTCATACAAGCTACTCTTATCGGCCTACCGTATACAAACATGATGACACCATAATTTTAGTTTTTACTGAAATTTTTTTTTTTTTTAAAGTAACGTTCTTATACAAGCTACACTTATCGGCCTACCGTATACAAACATGATGACACCATAATTTCAGTTTTTACTGAAAATTTTTTTTTTTGTCAAATTAACGTTCTCATACAAGCTACTCTTATCGGCCTACCGTATACAAACATGATGACACCATAATTTTAGTTTTTACTGAAATTTTTTTTTTTTTTAAAGTAACGTTCTTATACAAGCTACTCTTATCGGCCTACCGTATACAAACATGATGACACCATAATTTCAGTTTTTACTGAAAATTTTTTTTTTTGTCAAATTAACGTTCTCATACAAGCTACTCTTATCGGCCTACCGTATACAAACATGATGACACCATAATTTTAGTTTTTACTGAAATTTTTTTTTTTTTTAAAGTAACGTTCTTATACAAGCTACACTTATCGGCCTACCGTATACAAACATGATGACACCATAATTTCAGTTTTTACTGAAAATTTTTTTTTTTGTCAAATTAACGTTCTCATACAAGCTACTCTTATCGGCCTACCGTATACAAACATGATGACACCATAATTTTAGTTTTTACTGAAAATTTTTTTTTTTGTCAAATTAACGTTCTCATACAAGCTACTCTTATCGGCCTACCGTATACAAACATGATGACACCATAATTTCAGTTTTTACTGAAAATTTTTTTTTCTCAAATTAACGTTCTCATACAAGCTACACTTATCGGCCTACCGTATACAAACATGATGACACCATAATTTCAGTTTTTACTGAAAATTTTTTTTTCTCAATTTAACGTTCTCATACAAGCTACACTTATCGGCCTACCGTATACAAACATGATGACACCATAATTTCAGTTTTTACTGAAAATTTTTTTTTTTTGTCAAATTAACGTTCTTATACAAGCTACTCTTATCGGCCTACCGTATACAAACATGATGACACCATAATTTCAGTTTTTACTGAATTTTTTTTTTTTTTTTTAAAGTAACGTTCTCATACAAGCTACACTTATCGGCCTACCGTATACAAACATGATGACACCATAATTTCAGTTTTTACTGAAATTTTTTTTTCTCAAATTAACGTTCTCATACAAGCTACTCTTATCGGCCTACCGTATACAAACATGATGACACCATAATTTTAGTTTTTACTGAAATTTTTTTTTTTTTTAAAGTAACGTTCTTATACAAGCTACTCTTATCGGCCTACCGTATACAAACATGATGACACCATAATTTTAGTTTTTACTGAAATTTTTTTTTTTTTTAAAGTAACGTTCTTATACAAGCTACTCTTATCGGCCTACAGTATACAAACATGATGACACCATAATTTCTGTTTTTACTGAAATTTTTTGTTCTCAAATTAACGTTCTCATACAAGCTACTCTTATCGGCCTACCGTATACAAACATGATGACACCATAATTTCAGTTTTTACTGAATTTTTTTTTTTTTTTTTTAAAGTAACGTTCTCATACAAGCTAAACTTATCGGCCTACCGTATACAAACATGATGACACCATAATTTCAGTTTTTACTGAATTTTTTTTTTTTTTTTTAAAGTAACGTTCTCATACAAGCTACACTTATCGGCCTACCGTATACAAACATGATGACACCATAATTTCAGTTTTTACTGAAAATTTTTTTTTCTCAAATTAACGTTCTCATACAAGCTACACTTATCGGCCTACCGTATACAAACCTGATGACACCATAATTTCTGTTTTTACTGAAATTTTTTTTTTCTTAAATTAACATTCTGATACAAGCTACTCTTATCGGCCTACCGTATACAAACATGATGACACCATAATTTCAGTTTTTACTGAATTTTTTTTTTTTTTTTTTAAAGTAACGTTCTCATACAAGCTACACTTATCGGCCTACCGTATACAAACATGATGACACCATAATTTCAGTTTTTACTGAATTTTTTTTTTTCTTAAATTAACTTTCTGATACAGGCTACTCTTATCGGCCCACCGTATACAAACATGATGACACCATAATTTCAGTTTTTACTGAATTTTTTTTTTTTTTTTTAAAGTAACGTTCTCATACAAGCTACACTTATCGGCCTACCGTATACAAACATGATGACACCATAATTTCAGTTTTTACTGAAAATTTTTTTTTTTGTCAAATTAACGTTCTCATACAAGCTACTCTTATCGGCCTACCGTATACAAACATGATGACACCATAATTTTAGTTTTTACTGAAATTTTTTTTTTTTTTAAAGTAACGTTCTTATACAAGCTACTCTTATCGGCCTACAGTATACAAACATGATGACACCATAATTTCAGTTTTTACTGAATTTTTTTTTTTTTTTTTTTAAAGTAACGTTCTCATACAAGCTACACTTATCGGCCTACCGTATACAAACATGATGACACCATAATTTCAGTTTTTACTGAAAATTTTTTTTTCTCAAATTAACGTTCTCATACAAGCTACACTTATCGGTCTACCGTATACAAACATGATGACACCATAATTTCAGTTTTTACTGAAAATTTTTTTTTTTTGTCAAATGAACGTTCTCATACAAGCTACTCTTATCGGCCTACCGTATACAAACATGATGACACCATAATTTGAGTTTTTACTGAATTTTTTTTTTTTTTTTAAAGTAACGTTCTCATACAAGCTACACTTATCGGCCTACCGTATACAAACATGATGACACCATAATTTCAGTTTTTACTGAAATTTTTTTTTCTCAAATTAACGTTCTCATACAAGCTACTCTTATCGGCCTACCGTATACAAACATGATGACACCATAATTTTAGTTTTTACTGAAATTTTTTTTTTTTTTAAAGTAACGTTCTTATACAAGCTACTCTTATCGGCCTACCGTATACAAACATGATGACACCATAATTTTAGTTTTTACTGAAATTTTTTTTTTTTTTAAAGTAACGTTCTTATACAAGCTACTCTTATCGGCCTACAGTATACAAACATGATGACACCATAATTTCAGTTTTTACTGAATTTTTTTTTTTCTTAAATTAACGTTCTGATACAGGCTACTCTTATCGGCCCACCGTATACAAACATGATGACACCATAATTTCAGTTTTTACTGAATTTTTTTTTTTTTTTTTTAAAGTAACGTTCTCATACAAGCTAAACTTATCGGCCTACCGTATACAAACATGATGACACCATAATTTCAGTTTTTACTGAATTTTTTTTTTTTTTTTTTAAAGTAACGTTCTCATACAAGCTACACTTATCGGCCTACCGTATACAAACATGATGACACCATAATTTCAGTTTTTACTGAAATTTTTTTTTTTCAAATTAACGTTCTCATACAAGCTACTCTTATCGGCCTACCGTATACAAACATGATGACACCATAATTTTAGTTTTTACTGAAATTTTTTTTTTTTTTAAAGTAACGTTCTTATACAAGATACTCTTATCGGCCTACAGTATACAAACATGATGACACCATAATTTCAGTTTTTACTGAATTTTTTTTTTTCTTAAATTAACGTTCTGATACAGGCTACTCTTATCGGCCCACCGTATACAAACATGATGACACCATAATTTCAGTTTTTACTGAATTTTTTTTTTTTTTTTTTAAAGTAACGTTCTCATACAAGCTACACTTATCGGCCTACCGTATACAAACATGATGACACCATAATTTCAGTTTTTACTGAAAATTTTTTTTCCTCAAATTAACGTTCTCATACAAGCTACACTTATCGGCCTACCGTATACAAACATGATGACACCATAATTTCTGTTTTTACTGAAATTTTTTTTTCTCAAATTAACGTTCTCATACAAGCTACTCTTATCGGCCTACCGTATACATACATGATGACACCATAATTTCAGTTTTTACTGAATTTTTTTTTTTTTTTTTTAAAGTAACGTTCTCATACAAGCTACACTTATCGGCCTACCGTATACAAACATGATGACACCATAATTTCAGTTTTTACTGAATTTTTTTTTTTTTTTTTTTAAAGTAACGTTCTCATACAAGCTACACTTATCGGCCTACCGTATACAAACATGATGACACCATAATTTCAGTTTTTACTAAAAATTTTTTTTTCTCAAATTAACGTTCTCATACAAGCTACACTTATCGGCCTACCGTATACAAACATGATGACACCATAATTTCAGTTTTTACTGAATTTTTTTTTTTTTTTTTAAAGTAACGTTCTCATACAAGCTACACTTATCGGCCTACCGTATACAAACATGATGACACCATAATTTCAGTTTTTACTGAATTTTTTTTTTTTTTTAAAGTAACGTTCTCATACAAGCTACACTTATCGGCCTACCGTATACAAACATGATGACACCATAATTTCAGTTTTTACTGAATTTTTTTTATTTTTTTTTAAAGTAACGTTCTCATACAAGCTACACTTATCGGCCTACCGTATACAAACATGATGACACCATAATTTCAGTTTTTACTGAAAAATTTTTTTTCTCAAATTAACGTTCTCATACAAGCTACACTTATCGGCCTACCGTATACAAACATGATGACACCATAATTTCAGTTTTTACTGAATTTTTTTTTTTTTTTTAAAGTAACGTTCTCATACAAGCTACACTTATCGGCCTACCGTATACAAACATGATGACACCATAATTTCAGTTTTTACTGAATTTTTTTTTTTTTTTTTTAAAGTAACGTTCTCATACAAGCTACACTTATCGGCCTACCGTATACAAACATGATGACACCATAATTTCAGTTTTTACTGAATTTTTTTTTTTTTTTTAAAGTAACGTTCTCATACAAGCTACACTTATCGGCCTACCGTATACAAACATGATGACACCATAATTTCAGTTTTTACTGAATTTTTTTTATTTTTTTTTAAAGTAACGTTCTCATACAAGCTACACTTATCGGCCTACCGTATACAAACATGATGACACCATAATTTCAGTTTTTACTGAAAATTTTTTTTTCTCAAATTAACGTTCTCATACAAGCTACACTTATCGGCCTACCGTATACAAACATGATGACACCATAATTTCAGTTTTTACTGAATTTTTTTTTTTCTTAAATTAACGTTCTTATACAGGCTACTCTTATCGGCCTACCGTATACAAACATGATGACACCATAATTTCAGTTTTTACTGAATTTTTTTTTTTTTTTTTTAAAGTAACGTTCTCAAACAAGATACAAGCTACACTTATCGGCCTACCGTATACAAACATGATGACACCATAATTTCAGTTTTTACTGAAAATTTTATTTTCTCAAATTAACGTTCTAATACAAGCTACTCTTATCGGCCTACCGTATACAAACATGATGACACCATAATTTCTGTTTTTACTGAAATTTTTTGTTCTCAAATTAACGTTCTCATACAAGCTACTCTTATCGGCCTACCGTATACAAACATGATGACACCATAATTTCAGTTTTTACTGAAAATTTTTTTTTCTCAAATTAACGTTCTAATACAAGCTACTCTTATCGGCCTACCGTATACAAACATGATGACACCATAATTTCTGTTTTTACTGAAATTTTTTTTTTTTTTTTTAAAGTAACGTTCTCATACAAGCTACACTTATCGGCCTACCGTATACAAACATGATGACACCATAATTTCAGTTTTTACTGAAAATTTTTTTTTCTCAAATTAACGTTCTCATACAAGCTACACTTATCGGCCTACCGTATACAAACATGATGACACCATAATTTCAGTTTTTACTGAAAATTTTTTTTTTTGTCAAATTAACGTTCTCATACAAGCTACTCTTATCGGCCTACCGTATACAAACATGATGACACCATAATTTCAGTTTTTACTGAATTTTTTTTTTTTTTTTTTAAAGTAACGTTCTCATACAAGCTACACTTATTGGCCTACCGTATACAAACATGATGACACCATAATTTCAGTTTTTACTGAAATTTTTTTTTTCTTAAATTAACGTTCTTATACAGGCTACTCTTATCAGCCTACCGTATACAAACATGATGACACCATAATTTCAGTTTTTACTGAAATTTTTTTTTTTCTTAAATTAACGTTCTTATACTGGCTACTCTTATCGGCCTACCGTATACAAACATGATGACACCATAATTTCAGTTTTTACTGAATTTTTTTTTTTTTTTTAGAGTAACGTTCTCATACAAGCTACACTTATCGGCCTACCGTATACAAACATGATGACACCATAATTTCAGTTTTTACTGAAATTTTTTTTTTTCTTAAATTAACGTTCTTATACAGGCTACTCTTATCGGCCTACCGTATACAAACATGATGACACCATAATTTCTGTTTTTACTGAAATTTTTTGTTCTCAAATTAACGTTCTCATACAAGCTACTCTTATCGGCCTACCGTATACAAACATGATGACACCATAATTTCAGTTTTTACTGAAAATTTTATTTTCTCAAATTAACGTTCTAATACAAGCTACTCTTATCGGCCTACCGTATACAAACATGATGACACCATAATTTCTGTTTTTACTGAAATTTTTTGTTCTCAAATTAACGTTCTCATACAAGCTACTCTTATCGGCCTACCGTATACAAACATGATGACACCATAATTTCAGTTTTTACTGAAAATTTTTTTTTCTCAAATTAACGTTCTAATACAAGCTACTCTTATCGGCCTACCGTATACAAACATGATGACACCATAATTTCTGTTTTTACTGAAATTTTTTTTTTTTTTTTTAAAGTAACGTTCTCATACAAGCTACACTTATCGGCCTACCGTATACAAACATGATGACACCATAATTTCAGTTTTTACTGAAAATTTTTTTTTCTCAAATTAACGTTCTCATACAAGCTACACTTATCGGCCTACCGTATACAAACATGATGACACCATAATTTCAGTTTTTACTGAAAATTTTTTTTTTTGTCAAATTAACGTTCTCATACAAGCTACTCTTATCGGCCTACCGTATACGAACATGATGACACCATAATTTCAGTTTTTACTGAATTTTTTTTTTTTTTTTTTAAAGTAACGTTCTCATACAAGCTACACTTATTGGCCTACCGTATACAAACATGATGACACCATAATTTCAGTTTTTACTGAAATTTTTTTTTTCTTAAATTAACGTTCTTATACAGGCTACTCTTATCAGCCTACCGTATACAAACATGATGACACCATAATTTCAGTTTTTACTGAAATTTTTTTTTTCTTAAATTAACGTTCTTATACTGGCTACTCTTATCGGCCTACCGTATACAAACATGATGACACCATAATTTCAGTTTTTACTGAATTTTTTTTTTTTTTTTAAAGTAACGTTCTCATACAAGCTACACTTATCGGCCTACCGTATACAAACATGATGACACCATAATTTCAGTTTTTACTGAAATTTTTTTTTTCTTAAATTAACGTTCTTATACAGGCTACTCTTATCGGCCTACCGTATACAAACATGATGACACCATAATTTCAGTTTTTACTGAAAATTTTTTTTTCTCAAATTAACGTTCTCATACAAGCTACTCTTATCGGCCTACCGTATACAAACATGATGACACCATAATTTCAGTTTTTACTGAAAATTTGTATTTTCTCAAATTAACGTTCTCATACAGGCTACTCTTATCGGCCTACCGTATACAAACATGATGACACCATAATTTCAGTTTTTACTGAAAACTTTTTTTCTCAAATTAACGTTCTCATACAAGCTACTCTTATCGGCCTACCGTATACAAACATGATGACACCATAATTTCAGTTTTCACTGGAAATTTTTTTTTTTTTTAAAAGTAACGTTCTCATACAACCTACTTTTATCGGCCTACCGTATACAAACATGATGACACCATAATTTCAGTTTTTACTGAAAACTTTTTTTTTTGTCAAATTAACGTTCTCATACAAGCTACTTTTATCGGCCTACCGCATACAAACATGATGACACCATAATTTCAGTTTTTACTGAATTTTTTTTTTTCTTAAATTAACTTTCTGATACAGGCTACTCTTATCGGCCCACCGTATACAAACATGATGACACCATAATTTCAGTTTTTACTGAATTTTTTTTTTTTTTTTTAAAGTAACGTTCTCATACAAGCTACACTTATCGGCCTACCGTATACAAACATGATGACACCATAATTTCAGTTTTTACTGAAAATTTTTTTTTTTGTCAAATTAACGTTCTCATACAAGCTACTCTTATCGGCCTACCGTATACAAACATGATGACACCATAATTTTAGTTTTTACTGAAATTTTTTTTTTTTTTAAAGTAACGTTCTTATACAAGCTACTCTTATCGGCCTACAGTATACAAACATGATGACACCATAATTTCAGTTTTTACTGAATTTTTTTTTTTTTTTTTTTAAAGTAACGTTCTCATACAAGCTACACTTATCGGCCTACCGTATACAAACATGATGACACCATAATTTCAGTTTTTACTGAAAATTTTTTTTTCTCAAATTAACGTTCTCATACAAGCTACACTTATCGGTCTACCGTATACAAACATGATGACACCATAATTTCAGTTTTTACTGAAAATTTTTTTTTTTTGTCAAATTAACGTTCTCATACGAGCTACTCTTATCGGCCTACCGTATACAAACATGATGACACCATAATTTCAGTTTTTACTGAATTTTTTTTTTTTTTTTAAAGTAACGTTCTCATACAAGCTACACTTATCGGCCTACCGTATACAAACATGATGACACCATAATTTCAGTTTTTACTGAAATTTTTTTTTCTCAAATTAACGTTCTCATACAAGCTACTCTTATCGGCCTACCGTATACAAACATGATGACACCATAATTTTAGTTTTTACTGAAATTTTTTTTTTTTTTAAAGTAACGTTCTTATACAAGCTACTCTTATCGGCCTACCGTATACAAACATGATGACACCATAATTTTAGTTTTTACTGAAATTTTTTTTTTTTTTAAAGTAACGTTCTTATACAAGCTACTCTTATCGGCCTACAGTATACAAACATGATGACACCATAATTTCAGTTTTTACTGAATTTTTTTTTTCTTAAATTAACGTTCTGATACAGGCTACTCTTATCGGCCCACCGTATACAAACATGATGACACCATAATTTCAGTTTTTACTGAATTTTTTTTTTTTTTTTTTAAAGTAACGTTCTCATACAAGCTAAACTTATCGGCCTACCGTATACAAACATGATGACACCATAATTTCAGTTTTTACTGAATTTTTTTTTTTTTTTTTTAAAGTAACGTTCTCATACAAGCTACACTTATCGGCCTACCGTATACAAACATGATGACACCATAATTTCAGTTTTTACTGAAATTTTTTTTTCTCAAATTAACGTTCTCATACAAGCTACTCTTATCGGCCTACCGTATACAAACATGATGACACCATAATTTTAGTTTTTACTGAAATTTTTTTTTTTTTTAAAGTAACGTTCTTATACAAGATACTCTTATCGGCCTACAGTATACAAACATGATGACACCATAATTTCAGTTTTTACTGAATTTTTTTTTTTCTTAAATTAACGTTCTGATACAGGCTACTCTTATCGGCCCACCGTATACAAACATGATGACACCATAATTTCAGTTTTTACTGAATTTTTTTTTTTTTTTTTTTAAAGTAACGTTCTCATACAAGCTACACTTATCGGCCTACCGTATACAAACATGATGACACCATAATTTCAGTTTTTACTGAAAATTTTTTTTCCTCAAATTAACGTTCTCATACAAGCTACACTTATCGGCCTACCGTATACAAACATGATGACACCATAATTTCTGTTTTTACTGAAATTTTTTTTTCTCAAATTAACGTTCTCATACAAGCTACTCTTATCGGCCTACCGTATACATACATGATGACACCATAATTTCAGTTTTTACTGAATTTTTTTTTTTTTTTTTAAAGTAACGTTCTCATACAAGCTACACTTATCGGCCTACCGTATACAAACATGATGACACCATGATTTCAGTTTTTACTGAATTTTTTTTTTTTTTTTTTTAAAGTAACGTTCTCATACAAGCTACACTTATCGGCCTACCGTATACAAACATGATGACACCATAATTTCAGTTTTTACTAAAAATTTTTTTTTCTCAAATTAACGTTCTCATACAAGCTACACTTATCGGCCTACCGTATACAAACATGATGACACCATAATTTCAGTTTTTACTGAATTTTTTTTTTTTTTTTTAAAGTAACGTTCTCATACAAGCTACACTTATCGGCCTACCGTATACAAACATGATGACACCATAATTTCAGTTTTTACTGAATTTTTTTTTTTTTTTAAAGTAACGTTCTCATACAAGCTACACTTATCGGCCTACCGTATACAAACATGATGACACCATAATTTCAGTTTTTACTGAATTTTTTTTATTTTTTTTTAAAGTAACGTTCTCATACAAGCTACACTTATCGGCCTACCGTATACAAACATGATGACACCATAATTTCAGTTTTTACTGAAAATTTTTTTTCCTCAAATTAACGTTCTCATACAAGCTACACTTATCGGCCTACCGTATACAAACATGATGACACCATAATTTCTGTTTTTACTGAAATTTTTTTTTCTCAAATTAACGTTCTCATACAAGCTACTCTTATCGGCCTACCGTATACAAACATGATGACACCATAATTTCAGTTTTTACTGAAAATTTTTTTTTCTCAAATTAACGTTCTCATACAAGCTACTCTTATCGGCCTACCGTATACAAACATGATGACACCATAATTTTAGTTTTTACTGAAAATTTGTATTTTCTCAAATTAACGTTCTCATACAGGCTACTCTTATCGGCCTACCGTATACAAACATGATGACACCATAATTTCAGTTTTTACTGAAAACTTTTTTTCTCAAATTAACGTTCTCATACAAGCTACTCTTATCGGCCTACCGTATACAAACATGATGACACCATAATTTCAGTTTTCACTGGAAATTTTTTTTTTTTTTAAAAGTAACGTTCTCATACAACCTACTTTTATCGGCCTACCGTATACAAACATGATGACACCATAATTTCAGTTTTTACTGAAAACTTTTTTTTTTGTCAAATTAACGTTCTCATACAAGCTACTTTTATCGGCCTACCGCATACAAACATGATGACACCATAATTTCAGTTTTTACTGAATTTTTTTTTTTCTTAAATTAACTTTCTGATACAGGCTACTCTTATCGGCCCACCGTATACAAACATGATGACACCATAATTTCAGTTTTTACTGAATTTTTTTTTTTTTTTTTAAAGTAACGTTCTCATACAAGCTACACTTATCGGCCTACCGTATACAAACATGATGACACCATAATTTCAGTTTTTACTGAAAATTTTTTTTTTTGTCAAATTAACGTTCTCATACAAGCTACTCTTATCGGCCTACCGTATACAAACATGATGACACCATAATTTTAGTTTTTACTGAAATTTTTTTTTTTTTTAAAGTAACGTTCTTATACAAGCTACTCTTATCGGCCTACAGTATACAAACATGATGACACCATAATTTCAGTTTTTACTGAATTTTTTTTTTTTTTTTTTTAAAGTAACGTTCTCATACAAGCTACACTTATCGGCCTACCGTATACAAACATGATGACACCATAATTTCAGTTTTTACTGAAAATTTTTTTTTCTCAAATTAACGTTCTCATACAAGCTACACTTATCGGTCTACCGTATACAAACATGATGACACCATAATTTCAGTTTTTACTGAAAATTTTTTTTTTTTGTCAAATTAACGTTCTCATACGAGCTACTCTTATCGGCCTACCGTATACAAACATGATGACACCATAATTTCAGTTTTTACTGAATTTTTTTTTTTTTTTTAAAGTAACGTTCTCATACAAGCTACACTTATCGGCCTACCGTATACAAACATGATGACACCATAATTTCAGTTTTTACTGAAATTTTTTTTTCTCAAATTAACGTTCTCATACAAGCTACTCTTATCGGCCTACCGTATACAAACATGATGACACCATAATTTTAGTTTTTACTGAAATTTTTTTTTTTTTTAAAGTAACGTTCTTATACAAGCTACTCTTATCGGCCTACCGTATACAAACATGATGACACCATAATTTTAGTTTTTACTGAAATTTTTTTTTTTTTTAAAGTAACGTTCTTATACAAGCTACTCTTATCGGCCTACAGTATACAAACATGATGACACCATAATTTCAGTTTTTACTGAATTTTTTTTTTCTTAAATTAACGTTCTGATACAGGCTACTCTTATCGGCCCACCGTATACAAACATGATGACACCATAATTTCAGTTTTTACTGAATTTTTTTTTTTTTTTTTTAAAGTAACGTTCTCATACAAGCTAAACTTATCGGCCTACCGTATACAAACATGATGACACCATAATTTCAGTTTTTACTGAATTTTTTTTTTTTTTTTTTAAAGTAACGTTCTCATACAAGCTACACTTATCGGCCTACCGTATACAAACATGATGACACCATAATTTCAGTTTTTACTGAAATTTTTTTTTCTCAAATTAACGTTCTCATACAAGCTACTCTTATCGGCCTACCGTATACAAACATGATGACACCATAATTTTAGTTTTTACTGAAATTTTTTTTTTTTTTAAAGTAACGTTCTTATACAAGATACTCTTATCGGCCTACAGTATACAAACATGATGACACCATAATTTCAGTTTTTACTGAATTTTTTTTTTTCTTAAATTAACGTTCTGATACAGGCTACTCTTATCGGCCCACCGTATACAAACATGATGACACCATAATTTCAGTTTTTACTGAATTTTTTTTTTTTTTTTTTTAAAGTAACGTTCTCATACAAGCTACACTTATCGGCCTACCGTATACAAACATGATGACACCATAATTTCAGTTTTTACTGAAAATTTTTTTTCCTCAAATTAACGTTCTCATACAAGCTACACTTATCGGCCTACCGTATACAAACATGATGACACCATAATTTCTGTTTTTACTGAAATTTTTTTTTCTCAAATTAACGTTCTCATACAAGCTACTCTTATCGGCCTACCGTATACATACATGATGACACCATAATTTCAGTTTTTACTGAATTTTTTTTTTTTTTTTTAAAGTAACGTTCTCATACAAGCTACACTTATCGGCCTACCGTATACAAACATGATGACACCATGATTTCAGTTTTTACTGAATTTTTTTTTTTTTTTTTTTAAAGTAACGTTCTCATACAAGCTACACTTATCGGCCTACCGTATACAAACATGATGACACCATAATTTCAGTTTTTACTAAAAATTTTTTTTTCTCAAATTAACGTTCTCATACAAGCTACACTTATCGGCCTACCGTATACAAACATGATGACACCATAATTTCAGTTTTTACTGAATTTTTTTTTTTTTTTTTAAAGTAACGTTCTCATACAAGCTACACTTATCGGCCTACCGTATACAAACATGATGACACCATAATTTCAGTTTTTACTGAATTTTTTTTTTTTTTTAAAGTAACGTTCTCATACAAGCTACACTTATCGGCCTACCGTATACAAACATGATGACACCATAATTTCAGTTTTTACTGAATTTTTTTTATTTTTTTTTAAAGTAACGTTCTCATACAAGCTACACTTATCGGCCTACCGTATACAAACATGATGACACCATAATTTCAGTTTTTACTGAAAAATTTTTTTTCTCAAATTAACGTTCTCATACAAGCTACACTTATCGGCCTACCGTATACAAACATGATGACACCATAATTTCAGTTTTTACTGAATTTTTTTTTTTTTTTTAAAGTAACGTTCTCATACAAGCTACACTTATCGGCCTACCGTATACAAACATGATGACACCATAATTTCAGTTTTTACTGAATTTTTTTTTTTTTTTTTTAAAGTAACGTTCTCATACAAGCTACACTTATCGGCCTACCGTATACAAACATGATGACACCATAATTTCAGTTTTTACTGAATTTTTTTTTTTTTTTTAAAGTAACGTTCTCATACAAGCTACACTTATCGGCCTACCGTATACAAACATGATGACACCATAATTTCAGTTTTTACTGAATTTTTTTTATTTTTTTTTAAAGTAACGTTCTCATACAAGCTACACTTATCGGCCTACCGTATACAAACATGATGACACCATAATTTCAGTTTTTACTGAAAATTTTTTTTTCTCAAATTAACGTTCTCATACAAGCTACACTTATCGGCCTACCGTATACAAACATGATGACATCATAATTTCAGTTTTTACTGAATTTTTTTTTTTCTTAAATTAACGTTCTTATACAGGCTACTCTTATCGGCCCACCGTATACAAACATGATGACACCATAATTTCAGTTTTTACTGAATTTTTTTTTTTTTTTTTTAAAGTAACGTTCTCAAACAAGATACAAGCTACACTTATCGGCCTACCGTATACAAACATGATGACACCATAATTTCAGTTTTTACTGAAAATTTTATTTTCTCAAATTAACGTTCTAATACAAGCTACTCTTATCGGCCTACCGTATACAAACATGATGACACCATAATTTCTGTTTTTACTGAAATTTTTTGTTCTCAAATTAACGTTCTCATACAAGCTACTCTTATCGGCCTACCGTATACAAACATGATGACACCATAATTTCAGTTTTTACTGAAAATTTTTTTTTCTCAAATTAACGTTCTAATACAAGCTACTCTTATCGGCCTACCGTATACAAACATGATGACACCATAATTTCTGTTTTTACTGAAATTTTTTTTTTTTTTTTTAAAGTAACGTTCTCATACAAGCTACACTTATCGGCCTACCGTATACAAACATGATGACACCATAATTTCAGTTTTTACTGAAAATTTTTTTTTCTCAAATTAACGTTCTCATACAAGCTACACTTATCGGCCTACCGTATACAAACATGATGACACCATAATTTCAGTTTTTACTGAAAATTTTTTTTTTTGTCAAATTAACGTTCTCATACAAGCTACTCTTATCGGCCTACCGTATACAAACATGATGACACCATAATTTCAGTTTTTACTGAATTTTTTTTTTTTTTTTTTAAAGTAACGTTCTCATACAAGCTACACTTATTGGCCTACCGTATACAAACATGATGACACCATAATTTCAGTTTTTACTGAAATTTTTTTTTTCTTAAATTAACGTTCTTATACAGGCTACTCTTATCAGCCTACCGTATACAAACATGATGACACCATAATTTCAGTTTTTACTGAAATTTTTTTTTTTCTTAAATTAACGTTCTTATACTGGCTACTCTTATCGGCCTACCGTATACAAACATGATGACACCATAATTTCAGTTTTTACTGAATTTTTTTTTTTTTTTTAAAGTAACGTTCTCATACAAGCTACACTTATCGGCCTACCGTATACAAACATGATGACACCATAATTTCAGTTTTTACTGAAATTTTTTTTTTTCTTAAATTAACGTTCTTATACAGGCTACTCTTATCGGCCTACCGTATACAAACATGATGACACCATAATTTCTGTTTTTACTGAAATTTTTTGTTCTCAAATTAACGTTCTCATACAAGCTACTCTTATCGGCCTACCGTATACAAACATGATGACACCATAATTTCAGTTTTTACTGAAAATTTTATTTTCTCAAATTAACGTTCTAATACAAGCTACTCTTATCGGCCTACCGTATACAAACATGATGACACCATAATTTCTGTTTTTACTGAAATTTTTTGTTCTCAAATTAACGTTCTCATACAAGCTACTCTTATCGGCTTACCGTATACAAACATGATGACACCATAATTTCAGTTTTTACTGAAAATTTTTTTTTCTCAAATTAACGTTCTAATACAAGCTACTCTTATCGGCCTACCGTATACAAACATGATGACACCATAATTTCTGTTTTTACTGAAATTTTTTTTTTTTTTTTTAAAGTAACGTTCTCATACAAGCTACACTTATCGGCCTACCGTATACAAACATGATGACACCATAATTTCAGTTTTTACTGAAAATTTTTTTTTCTCAAATTAACGTTCTCATACAAGCTACACTTATCGGCCTACCGTATACAAACATGATGACACCATAATTTCAGTTTTTACTGAAAATTTTTTTTTTTGTCAAATTAACGTTCTCATACAAGCTACTCTTATCGGCCTACCGTATACAAACATGATGACACCATAATTTCAGTTTTTACTGAATTTTTTTTTTTTTTTTTTAAAGTAACGTTCTCATACAAGCTACACTTATTGGCCTACCGTATACAAACATGATGACACCATAATTTCAGTTTTTACTGAAATTTTTTTTTTCTTAAATTAACGTTCTTATACAGGCTACTCTTATCAGCCTACCGTATACAAACATGATGACACCATAATTTCAGTTTTTACTGAAATTTTTTTTTTTCTTAAATTAACGTTCTTATACTGGCTACTCTTATCGGCCTACCGTATACAAACATGATGACACCATAATTTCAGTTTTTACTGAATTTTTTTTTTTTTTTTAAAGTAACGTTCTCATACAAGCTACACTTATCGGCCTACCGTATACAAACATGATGACACCATAATTTCAGTTTTTACTGAAATTTTTTTTTTCTTAAATTAACGTTCTTATACAGGCTACTCTTATCGGCCTACCGTATACAAACATGATGACACCATAATTTCAGTTTTTACTGAAAATTTTTTTTTCTCAAATTAACGTTCTCATACAAGCTACTCTTATCGGCCTACCGTATACAAACATGATGACACCATAATTTTAGTTTTTACTGAAATTTTTTTTTTTCTTAAATTAACGTTCTTATACAGGCTACTCTTATCGGCCTACCGTATACAAACATGATGACACCATAATTTCAGTTTTTACTGAAAATTTTATTTTCTCAAATTAACGTTCTAATACAAGCTACTCTTATCGGCCTACCGTATACAAACATGATGACACCATAATTTCTGTTTTTACTGAAATTTTTTGTTCTCAAATTAACGTTCTCATACAAGCTACTCTTATCGGCCTACCGTATACAAACATGATGACACCATAATTTCAGTTTTTACTGAAAATTTTTTTTTCTCAAATTAACGTTCTAATACAAGCTACTCTTATCGGCCTACCGTATACAAACATGATGACACCATAATTTCTGTTTTTACTGAAAATTTTTTTTTTTTTTTTAAAGTAACGTTCTCATACAAGCTACACTTATCGGCCTACCGTATACAAACATGATGACACCATAATTTCAGTTTTTACTGAAAATTTTTTTTTCTCAAATTAACGTTCTCATACAAGCTACACTTATCGGCCTACCGTATACAAACATGATGACACCATAATTTCAGTTTTTACTGAAATTTTTTTTTTTTGTCAAATTAACGTTCTCATACAAGCTAGTCTTATCGGCCTACCGTATACAAACATGATGACACCATAATTTCAGTTTTTACTGAATTTTTTTTTTTTTTTTTTAAAGTAACGTTCTCATACAAGCTACACTTATTGGCCTACCGTATACAAACATGATGACACCATAATTTCAGTTTTTACTGAAATTTTTTTTTTCTTAAATTAACGTTCTTATACAGGCTACTCTTATCAGCCTACCGTATACAAACATGATGACACCATAATTTCAGTTTTTACTGAATTTTTTTTTTTTTTTTAAAGTAACGTTCTCATACAAGCTACACTTATCGGCCTACCGTATACAAACATGATGACACCATAATTTCAGTTTTTACTGAAATTTTTTTTTTTCTTAAATTAACGTTCTTATACAGGCTACTCTTATCGGCCTACCGTATACAAACATGATGACACCATAATTTCAGTTTTTACTGAAATTTTTTTTTTTCTTAAATTAACGTTCTTATACAGGCTACTCTTTTCGGCCTACCGTATACAAACATGATGACACCATAATTTCAGTTTTTACTGAAAATTTTTTTTTCTCAAATTAACGTTCTCATACAAGCTACTCTTATCGGCCTACCGTATACAAACATGATGACACCATAATTTTAGTTTTTACTGAAATTTTTTTTTTTCTTAAATTAACGTTCTTATACAGGCTACTCTTATCGGCCTACCGTATACAAACATGATGATACCATAATTTCAGTTTTTACTGAATTTTTTTTTTTTTTTTAAAGTAACGTTCTCATACAAGCTACACTTATCGGCCTACCGTATACAAACATGATGACACCATAATTTTAGTTTTTACTGAAATTTTTTTTTTTTTAAAAGTAACGTTCTTATACAAGCTACTCTTATCGGCCTACAGTATACAAACATGATGACACCATAATTTCAGTTTTTACTGAATTTTTTTTTTTCTTAAATTAACGTTCTGATACAGGCTACTCTTATCGGCCCACCGTATACAAACATGATGACACCATAATTTCAGTTTTTACTGAATTTTTTTTTTTTTTTTTAAGTAACGTTCTCATACAAGCTACACTTATCGGCCTACCGTATACAAACATGATGACACCATAATTTTAGTTTTTACTGAAATTTTTTTTTTTTTTAAAGTAACGTTCTTATACAAGCTACTCTTATCGGCCTACAGTATACAAACATGATGACACCATAATTTCAGTTTTTACTGAATTTTTTTTTTCTTAAATTAACGTTCTGATACAGGCTACTCTTATCGGCCTACCGTATACAAACATGATGACACCATAATTTCAGTTTTTACTGAAAATTTTTTTTTCTCAAATTAACGTTCTAATACAAGCTACTCTTATCGGCCTACCGTATACAAACATGATGACACCATAATTTCTGTTTTTACCGAAATTTTTTTTTTTTTTTTTAAAGTAACGTTCTCATACAAGCTACACTTATCGGCCTACCGTATACAAACATGATGACACCATAATTTCAGTTTTTACTGAAAATTTTTTTTTCTCAAATTAACGTTCTCATACAAGCTACTCTTATCGGCCTACCGTATGCAAACATGATGACACCATAATTTCAGTTTTTACTGAATTTTTTTTTTTTTTTTTTAAAGTAACGTTCTCATACAAGCTACACTTATCGGCCTACCGTATACAAACATGATGACACCATAATTTCAGTTTTTACTGAAGTTTTTTTTTTCTTAAATTAACGTTCTTATACAGGCTACTCTTATCGGCCTACCGTATACAAACATGATGACACCATAATTTCAGTTTTTACTGAATTTTTTTTTTTTTTTTAAAGTAACGTTCTCATACAAGCTACACTTATCGGCCTACCGTATACAAACATGATGACACCATAATTTCAGGTTTTACTGAAATTTTTTTTTCTCAAATTAACGTTCTCATACAAGCTACTCTTATCGGCCTACCGTATACAAACATGATGACACCATAATTTCTGTTTTTACTGAAATTTTTTTTTTTTTTTTTAAAGTAACGTTCTCATACAAGCTACACTTATCGGCCTACCGTATACAAACATGATGACACCATAATTTCAGTTTTTACTGAAAATTTTTTTTTCTCAAATTAACGTTCTCATACAAGCTACACTTATCGGCCTACCGTATACAAACATGATGACACCATAATTTCAGTTTTTACTGAAAATTTTTTTTTTTGTCAAATTAACGTTCTCATACAAGCTACACTTATCGGCCTACCGTATACAAACATGATGACACCATAATTTCAGTTTTTACTGAAAATTTTTTTTTCTCAAATTAACGTTCTCATACAAGCTACACTTATCGGCCTACCGTATACAAACCTGATGACACCCTAATTTCTGTTTTTACTGAAATTTTTTTTTTCTTAAATTAACATTCTGATACAGGCTACTCTTATCAGCCTACCGTATACAAACATGATGACACCATAATTTCAGTTTTTACTGAATTTTTTTTTTTTTTTAAAGTAACGTTCTCATACAAGCTACACTTATCGGCCTACCGTATACAAACATGATGACACCATAATTTCAGTTTTTACTGAAATTTTTTTTTCTCAAATTAACGTTCTCATACAAGCTACTCTTATCGGCCTACCGTATACAAACATGATGACACCATAATTTTAGTTTTTACTGAAATTTTTTTTTTTTTTAAAGTAACGTTCTTATACAAGATACTCTTATCGGCCTACAGTATACAAACATGATGACACCATAATTTCAGTTTTTACTGAATTTTTTTTTTTCTTAAATTAACGTTCTGATACAGGCTACTCTTATCGGCCCACCGTATACAAACATGATGACACCATAATTTCAGTTTTTACTGAATTTTTTTTTTTTTTTTTTAAAGTAGCGTTCTCATACAAGCTACACTTATCGGCCTACCGTATACAAACATGATGACACCATAATTTCAGTTTTTACTGAATTTTTTTTTTTTTTTTTTAAAGTAACGTTCTCATACAAGCTACACTTATCGGCCTACCGTATACAAACATGATGACACCATAATTTCTGTTTTTACTGAAAATTTTTTTTTCTCAAATTAACGTTCTCATACAAGCTACACTTATCGGCCTACCGTATACAAACATGATGACACCATAATTTCTGTTTTTACTGAAATTTTTTTTTCTCAAATTAACGTTCTCATACAAGCTACTCTTATCGGCCTACCGTATACATACATGATGACACCATAATTTCAGTTTTTACTGAATTTTTTTTTTTTTTTTTAAAGTAACGTTCTCATACAAGCTACACTTATCGGCCTACCGTATACAAACATGATGACACCATAATTTCAGTTTTTACTGAATTTTTTTTTTTTTTTTTTAAAGTAACGTTCTCATACAAGCTACACTTATCGGCCTACCGTATACAAACATGATGACACCATAATTTCAGTTTTTACTGAATTTTTTTTTTTTTTTTAAAGTAACGTTCTCATACAAGCTACACTTATCGGCCTACCGTATACAAACATGATGACACCATAATTTCAGTTTTTACTGAATTTTTTTTTTTTTTCTAAAGTAACGTTCTCATACAAGCTACACTTATCGGCCTACCGTATACAAACATGATGACACCATAATTTCAGTTTTTACTGAATTTTTTTTATTTTTTTTTAAAGTAACGTTCTCATACAAGCTACACTTATCGGCCTACCGTATACAAACATGATGACACCATAATTTCAGTTTTTACTGAAAATTTTTTTTTCTCAAATTAACGTTCTCATACAAGCTACACTTATCGGCCTACCGTATACAAACATGATGACACCATAATTTCAGTTTTTACTGAATTTTTTTTTTTTTTTTTTAAAGTAACGTTCTCATACAAGCTACACTTATCGGCCTACCGTATACAAACATGATGACACCATAATTTCAGTTTTTACTGAATTTTTTTTTTTTTTTTAAAGTAACGTTCTCATACAAGCTACACTTATCGGCCTACCGTATACAAACATGATGACACCATAATTTCAGTTTTTACTGATTTTTTTTTATTTTTTTTTAAAGTAACGTTCTCATACAAGCTACACTTATCGGCCTACCGTATACAAACATGATGACACCATAATTTCAGTTTTTACTGAAAATTTTTTTTTCTCAAATTAACGTTCTCATACAAGCTACACTTATCGGCCTACCGTATACAAACATGATGACACCATAATTTCAGTTTTTACTGAATTTTTTTTTTTCTTAAATTAACGTTCTTATACAGGCTACTCTTATCGGCCTACCGTATACAAACATGATGACACCATAATTTCAGTTTTTACTGAATTTTTTTTTTTTTTTTTTAAAGTAACGTTCTCATACAAGATACAAGCTACACTTATCGGCCTACCGTATACAAACATGATGACACCATAATTTCAGTTTTTACTGAATTTTTTTTTTTTTTAAAGTAACGTTCTCATACAAGCTACTCTTATCGGCCTACAGTATACAAACATGATCACACCATAATTTCAGTTTTTACTGAATTTTTTTTTCTTCCTAAATTAACATTCTGATACAGGCTACTCTTATCGGCCCACCGTATACAAACATGATGACACCATAATTTCAGTTTTTACTGAATTTTTTTTTTTTTTTTTTAAAGTAACGTTCTCATACAAGCTACACTTATCGGCCTACCGTATACAAACATGATGACACCATAATTTCAGTTTTTACTCAAAATTTTTTTTTTTCTCAAATTAACGTTCTCATACAAGCTACACTTATCGGCCTACCGTATACAAACATGATGACACCATAATTTTAGTTTTTACTGAAATTTTTTTTTTTTAAAGTAAAATTCTTATACAAGCTACTCTTATCGGCCTACAGTATACAAACATAATCACACCATAATTTCAGTTTTTACTGAATTTTTTTTTCTTCTTAAATTAACATTCTGATACAGGCTACTCTTATCGGCCCACCGTATACAAACATGATGACACCATAATTTCAGTTTTTACTGAATTTTTTTTTTTTTAAAGTAACGTTCTCATACAAGCTACACTTATCGGCCTACCGTATACAAACATGATGACACCATAATTTCTGTTTTTACTGAAAATTTTTTTTTCTCAAATTAACGTTCTCATACAAGCTACACTTATCGGCCTACCGTATACAAACATGATGACACCATAATTTCTGTTTTTACTGAAATTTTTTTTTCTCAAATTAACGTTCTCATACAAGCTACTCTTATCGGCCTACCGTATACATACATGATGACACCATAATTTCAGTTTTTACTGAATTTTTTTTTTTTTTTTTAAAGTAACGTTCTCATACAAGCTACACTTATCGGCCTACCGTATACAAACATGATGACACCATAATTTCAGTTTTTACTGAATTTTTTTTTTTTTTTTTTAAAGTAACGTTCTCATACAAGCTACACTTATCGGCCTACCGTATACAAACATGATGACACCATAATTTCAGTTTTTACTGAATTTTTTTTTTTTTTTTAAAGTAACGTTCTCATACAAGCTACACTTATCGGCCTACCGTATACAAACATGATGACACCATAATTTCAGTTTTTACTGAATTTTTTTTTTTTTTCTAAAGTAACGTTCTCATACAAGCTACACTTATCGGCCTACCGTATACAAACATGATGACACCATAATTTCAGTTTTTACTGAATTTTTTTTATTTTTTTTTAAAGTAACGTTCTCATACAAGCTACACTTATCGGCCTACCGTATACAAACATGATGACACCATAATTTCAGTTTTTACTGAAAATTTTTTTTTCTCAAATTAACGTTCTCATACAAGCTACACTTATCGGCCTACCGTATACAAACATGATGACACCATAATTTCAGTTTTTACTGAATTTTTTTTTTTTTTTTTTAAAGTAACGTTCTCATACAAGCTACACTTATCGGCCTACCGTATACAAACATGATGACACCATAATTTCAGTTTTTACTGAATTTTTTTTTTTTTTTTAAAGTAACGTTCTCATACAAGCTACACTTATCGGCCTACCGTATACAAACATGATGACACCATAATTTCAGTTTTTACTGATTTTTTTTTATTTTTTTTTAAAGTAACGTTCTCATACAAGCTACACTTATCGGCCTACCGTATACAAACATGATGACACCATAATTTCAGTTTTTACTGAAAATTTTTTTTTCTCAAATTAACGTTCTCATACAAGCTACACTTATCGGCCTACCGTATACAAACATGATGACACCATAATTTCAGTTTTTACTGAATTTTTTTTTTTCTTAAATTAACGTTCTTATACAGGCTACTCTTATCGGCCTACCGTATACAAACATGATGACACCATAATTTCAGTTTTTACTGAATTTTTTTTTTTTTTTTTTAAAGTAACGTTCTCATACAAGATACAAGCTACACTTATCGGCCTACCGTATACAAACATGATGACACCATAATTTCAGTTTTTACTGAATTTTTTTTTTTTTTAAAGTAACGTTCTCATACAAGCTACTCTTATCGGCCTACAGTATACAAACATGATCACACCATAATTTCAGTTTTTACTGAATTTTTTTTTCTTCCTAAATTAACATTCTGATACAGGCTACTCTTATCGGCCCACCGTATACAAACATGATGACACCATAATTTCAGTTTTTACTGAATTTTTTTTTTTTTTTTTTAAAGTAACGTTCTCATACAAGCTACACTTATCGGCCTACCGTATACAAACATGATGACACCATAATTTCAGTTTTTACTCAAAATTTTTTTTTTTCTCAAATTAACGTTCTCATACAAGCTACACTTATCGGCCTACCGTATACAAACATGATGACACCATAATTTTAGTTTTTACTGAAATTTTTTTTTTTTAAAGTAAAATTCTTATACAAGCTACTCTTATCGGCCTACAGTATACAAACATAATCACACCATAATTTCAGTTTTTACTGAATTTTTTTTTCTTCTTAAATTAACATTCTGATACAGGCTACTCTTATCGGCCCACCGTATACAAACATGATGACACCATAATTTCAGTTTTTACTGAATTTTTTTTTATTAAAGTAACGTTCTCATACAAGCTACTCTTATCGGCCTACCGTATACAAACATGATGACACCATAATTTTAGTTTTTACTGAAATTTTTTTGTTTTTTAAAGTAACGTTCTCATACAAGCTACTCTTATCGGCCTACAGTATACAAACATGATGACACCATAATTTCAGTTTTTACTGAATTTTTTTTTTTCCTTAATTAACGTTCTGATACAGGCTACTCTTATCGGCCCACCGTATACAAACATGATGACACCATAATTTCAGTTTTTACTGAATTTTTTTTTTTTTTTAAAGTAACGTTCACATACAAGCTACACTTATCGGCCTACCGTATACAAACATGATGACACCATAATTTCAGTTTTTACTGAATTTTTTTTTTTTTTTTAAAGTAACGTTCTCATACAAGCTACACTTATCGGCCTACCGTATACAAACATGATGACACCATAATTTCAGTTTTTACTGAAAATTTTTTTTTTGTCAAATTAACGTTCTCATACAAGCTACTCTTATCGGCCTACCGTATACAAACATGATGACACCATAATTTCAGTTTTTACTGAATTTTTTTTTTTTTTTTTTTAAGTAACGTTCTCATACAAGCTACACTTATCGGCCTACCGTATACAAACATGATGACACCATAATTTCAGTTTTTACTGAATTTTCTTTTTTTTTTTTTAAAGTAACGTTCTCATACAAGCTACACTTATCGGCCTACCGTATACAAACATGATGACACCATAATTTCAGTTTTTACTGAAAATTTTTTTTTTTGTCAAATTAACGTTCTCATACAAGCTACTCTTATCGGCCTACCGTATACAAACATGATGACACCATAATTTCAGTTTTTACTGAAAATTTTTTTTTTCTCAAATTAACGTTCTCATACAAGCTACACTTATCGGCCTACCGTATACAAACATGATGACACCATAATTTCAGTTTTTACTGAAAATTTTTTTTTTCTCAAATTTACGTTCTCATACAAGCTACTCTTATCGGCCTACCGTATACAAACATGATGACACCATAATTTCAGTTTTTACTGAAATTTTTTTTTTTCTTAAATTAACGTTCTGATACAGGCTACCCTTATCGGCCCACCGTATACAAACATGATGACACCATAATTTCAGTTTTTACTGAATTTTTTTTTTTTTTTTTTTAAAGTAACGTTCTCATACAAGCTACACTTATCGGCCTACCGTATACAAACATGATGACACCATAATTTTAGTTTTTACTGAAATTTTTTTTTTTCTTAAATTAACGTTCTGATACAGGCTACCCTTATCGGCCCACCGTATACAAACATGATGACACCATAATTTCAGTTTTTACTGAATTTTTTTTTTTTTTTTTTTAAAGTAACGTTCTCATACAAGCTACACTTATCGGCCTACCGTATACAAACATGATGACACATAATTTAGTTTTTACTGAATTTTTTTTTTTTTTTTAAAGTAACGTTCTCATACAAGCTACACTTATCGGCCTACCGTATACAAACATGATGACACCATAATTTAAGTTTTTACTGAAAATTTTTTTTTCTCAAATTAACGTTCTCATACAAGCTACACTTATCGGCCTACCGTATACAAACATGATGACACCATAATTTCAGTTTTTACTGAAAAATTTTTTTTTTCTCAAATTAACGTTCTCATACAAGCTACTCTTATCGGCCCACCGTATACAAACATGATGACACCATAATTTCAGTTTTTACTGAATTTTTTTCTATTAAAGTAACGTTCTCATACAAGCTACTCTTATCGGCCTACCGTATACAAACATGATGACACCATAATTTCAGTTTTTACTGAATTTTTTTTTTTTTTTTAAAGTAACGTTCTCATACAAGCTACACTTATCGGCCTACCGTATACAAACATGATGACACCATAATTTCAGTTTTTACTGAAATTTTTTTTTCTCAAATTAACGTTCTCATACAAGCTACTCTTATCGGCCTACCGTATACAAACATGATGACACCATAATTTCAGTTTTTACTGAATTTTTTTTTTTTTTTTTTTAAGTAACGTTCTCATACAAGCTACACTTATCGGCCTACCGTATACAAACATGATGACACCATAATTTCAGTTTTTACTGAAAATTTTTTTTTTTTGTCAAATTAACGTTCTCATACAAGCTACTCTTATCGGCCTACCGCATACAAACATGATGACACCATAATTTCAGTTTTTACTGAAAATTTTTTTTTTCTCAAATTAACGTTCTCATACAAGCTACTCTTATCGGCCTACCGTATACAAACATGATGACACCATAATTTCAGTTTTTACTGAAATTTTTTTCTTTCTTAAATTAACGTTCTTATACAGGCTACT